>JAQLOM010000038.1:9431609-9451321 GCA_030068315.1 Chrysichthys thysi | reverse complement strand
TTCTTTCTTTCTTTCTTTCTTTCTTTCTTTCTTTCTTTCTTTCTTTCTTTCTTTCTTTCTTTCTTTCTTTCTTCCTTGTTCCTCCCTGCACTCATTGCACTGCACTGCATATTTCTTTCTTTCTTTCTTTCTTTCTTTTTTGTTTGTTTGTTTCTTTGTTTGTTTGTTTCTTTCTTTCTCAGTTAGATTCCTTTCCGGTGTTCTTTCTTTCATTTTTTCTTCTGTTCTTTTCTTATTCCTTCCTTCCTTCCATTCTTTCTTTCTTGCTCAATTAGTCCTCTTTTCCATGTTCTTTCTTTCTTTCTTTCTTTCTTTCTTTCTTTCTTTCTTTCTTTCTTTTGTTATTCAAAAGAAAAGTCTTATTGCTTCCTTCCTATCCTCCTTACTTTCTTCCTTCCTTCCTTCATTTTGTTCTTTCTGTCTTGCTTTCTTTCATTTGTTATTCATTCCTTCCTTTCTTTCTTTCTTTCTTTCTTTCTTTCTTTCTTTCTTTCTTTCTTTCTTGTTCTTCACTGCACTCATAGCACTGCATTATGGTAGGTGATGGATTAATTAATTTGATCTTCTGTATGATATTTACTCTATCATCTTTATAGGCTTTCCTTCTTTCTCAAAATGGTCACCTGTGCATTTATGATGCAGTCTTAGCCTTCTATTTTTGACTGGAATTTCTAAATAGATATTGGAATTATCATCACTTCTTAGGCTTCTGCTCCCAGTCCAGCCCTTCCTAGCATTGATTACGGCTAGTTTTCCGCCCAGTTCTAGCAGGCTGAAGCTAAAGACATTAGTGTGTTTTTCTCAGGCTCTGTCTTGTTATCAGAGCTCTCATCTTTGACCTTCCCTGCAGCACGTGTTAGCAAATCACCATTAGCGATCCCAGATGCTGCTCTTAGCGCTCTCTTAATATGATAAAGGTAATCCAACCTCAGGCATGCTTTTGCTTTTATAGAGAAATCAATAGGGAGGTCTAACATTGAATTTGGTCGTGGGCAAATGTGAATCCCTTAGAGACTTCTGCTCAGAACTGCCCCTGTAAATGTTCTTATTCACTTACATGATGGAGTCAAATAATGGAAATACACATCTAATTTAAGTGGTTCTTGATTTTTTTTTAGAAATAAATAAAATATATAATTACCAAAAAAAAATGCTCTGTACCCTGTGTAGTTTCAGATAACCAGTAAGACACTGTTGCTTTTTTATCTGGTAAAACACAAGCCTGCATGTGGGTTTACTATAAAGCCACTTCAAACCCTGTGTGAGTGTCATATCACTGGACTTTTGGATATAGCTGGGGTTTTTAACTAAAATTTGTGAGACTCAGATGTTTGTGGACTAACATGACTTGAATGGCAACAAACTTTTAAAGCACCATGGACTCTGATCCATGGCATTTGTTTCAAAGCAAAGAATGCACACAGACCTCCTCTCTTTCTTTATCTGCTTTCATCATCTTTTTTTTAAACAAGCCCTCATTGTCAGCTGCTCTCTAATCAAACCAGAGAAGGCAAATGAAACAAAAATGTGTGAAATCTCTTCTAGTTCTCAATGAGCTTTAGGTCCATAAATGCATGTGATTGGCTACAACAGAGGATCTGCGACATTAAGGCAAACTTGTTCTTGTTAAAAAACTTGGAGTGCCCAGTCTGATTTATGTAGTACTTTTAGCAATCAAGCCCAGATTTGTAGTAATATTCAACCACTTCTACTCATGTAAAACACTGAACTGTATTAATAAGACAATGCAGAGACACATTTCTGCTTCATTTTATAATTTTTTTTTTTTTTTTTTTTAGAAATAACTAAGCTTCAACAGCTGGGCCAGCTTGAAACCGCTTCCTTATTTTCCCTAAGATCCTTGTAGGAGTTACAGACTGGATATGTTTTGTCATCACACAATGGTATCTTTGCCAAGCTCAGGTCCAGATGCCGAAACTGTAGCCACTCTGATGTTATTAGAGCTTAGGTAAACTAACATGTTCCCCTAGACACTCGATCAAGCGTCTTCACTCTCCCCTTCTGGCTCTTTTCACTTTAGCACTGTGTGTTTTCAGAATATTTTTTGGGCACATGTGCAGCAGAATTTTTTTTTCTTTTCGCAGTTTAGCACATATTGATTTGCTTTGCTGGGAATCGATGGTGGGTGTGGTGTTTTCCATGCTTATCAGACTCTAATCAGTCAACTGCAGGAAAAGGCATCACTTTCTGTTATGTGTGACTTTCCAAAGGTTACCCTGTGCCTTAACATCCACCATGTAGCCAATCAATAGCCTCCACCCAATCGCTCCAATACATAGCAATGCAGGAGTTGCAGAGGAAAAACTTCATAAAGTTTTCGTTTCGCTTATTTGGTTTTAAAATACCACAGCACAGTTAAAATTGTGATTGGGATTGTGTAATATATATATATTTTTTTAACATTTTTGTTTCTGTATTATGAGGGAGAATCAAAAAATAAAGGCAATTTTTAAATTACGCTGTAACTTGGCAAGCAAAAGACATGCATGGAATGGAGACATTCGTTCTTCTCCAGCGAAGAAGAAATTCAAGAAAATCATGTTAATGTTCTTGTGGGACATGAAGGGGTCTATTCTGGTGCATCTCCAAGCACAGGGGCAAACAGTGCACAGTGCAATTTGTGCATTGTGAACTGAGCATTGCTGTGATGTGAACTTCAACCTATAATTCACAGCAATAGAAGAGGAATGCTCTCCAATAGCGTCTTGCTGCACCGTTACAATACACATCCTCATACAGCAGCAGCAACAGTAGAGACAGTGCAACGGCTCGGATTCGAATGTCTTCCACGTCCTCCTTCGGCCCACTGAAGGAGGTGCTGTGCAGTCGCAGATTCACCTTTGATGATGGAGTAAAGAAAGTGATGCTCACCTGGAGCAGCCAAAAAACTTCTTCTCTGCAGGAATCCAGAAGCTAGTTGAATAATACAAAAATGCGTCATCTTGCATGGAACCTATGTGGAAAAGAAAAGCTAAATTTCTCACAGATACTTCTATTAAAGCTGTTAATATACAGGGTGGGGCATAAAGATCTCCCACATTTGGAGTGGGCACCGTGCAGGCTGTAGTAGCGGTTGAGAGGTAGGATAGGTCTCATTCAGTAGTCTAGGCTCCGTCATATTCACTTTCTTCATCAATTATTATGACAATCATATCACTTTCCTTGTGTAACTGTTTGGTGTGCAGTTGCTGACTTTGGTGTGATAAGCCCAGATTTTTTTGAAGAAGTCGGTGCAGCAGTAACTGTTACCTCCGGTTGGTATGTTGAAAAGTTGGAGAACTTTCTGCTCCCTAAACTGGATGACTTGGGTACAGAACATGTGTGGTTTCAACAGGACGGGGCCACAGCTCACACAGCATGACATTCGCGTGGAGTGAAATGTTTCCTGGGCATTTGATCTCTTTAAGGGGAGACGTTGAAGCCCTTGTGACTTTTTCCTTTGAGGAAACCTAAAGGAAAAGGTTTTCAGACTCTTGAGGATTTGAAGCAAAATCAATGCATTGCTAACAATGGCCGCCATTCGTCCAATACAATTTTTAAAACCCATTAAAACCAAACTATTTTGTATGATGTAGGACTTTGAATGATGGACGTGTCACATAATCTAAGACTGATTATCAGATTTTCAAATTGTGCTGTTTAACAAAGAAAAACTTCTAATCTTGGATGTGGGGATGTCTGTAGGTTTTAAAGCATTTTAACAGTCACGGTGCTTTGTAAAGTTTCCTTACACAGGAATGTCTTCGGGACAGAGGAGTTCACACTGTCCCATTTCTCAGTAGAATGACAAGCTGTGTTTTTTGAGAGAGAGAGCAAGCGAGAGAAGGGACGTGCTAGTGAGGTGGTTTATCACGACTATAACGGAAGTGATAAGAGGAAGAAACTTGGAATATGATGCGGTTATATGAAAATAACATATCATAACATCACATTGGGCCACATTTCTTGCATAACAGCTTCATAATCAGGTGTTTAAGGCAAGCAGTGACCTTTGCGCCCCCCCACCTTCCCACCTCTCTCTCTCACTCTCTCACACTCTTTCTCTCTCTTTCACTTCTCATCCCAGGTATTTTAGCATCTCAATCAAAAGCCCACATTGTCAAATACTGCAGCAGATAACTACAACAGCAGGGCAGAGCCTATGTCACACACACATACACACATACACACCCATATACACACACAGAAATGCTGTAACTGGCAGACATAGAGGACGTTACTGTATATGGAGGGAAACAGGAAAGAGGACAGCCTGCTAAGTTCCAGTTCATTAATATGTTTCGTCCAGCAGCTTGATATTCTCAAGGCAGTGTGGTACACATAGCATCTCTCCTGCAAGGTCTAGCTAGGGGTTACTGAACCCCCAAGAACGCTCCTAATTACAAACAATGCCCTGTGACATCACTTCCTGCCTACGCAGCACTATCAGGCCTGTGTTGTCTACTGTGGTTCTTCTTGACCCAGCCCAGCTCTTTTTTTTCCCTCCATAACTATTTTCCCCTTATGTTTGTCTGTTTGTCATTTAAGGTCCTAGAGGCACGTGTCTATGCAGAGACAGGGAAATGGGTTTGAGAAACAGTGGCGTATCATTATTAACCTCCCCCACACTCTCCTTCCCTCCCTACATCACTCCACCCACCTGCGCGCGTGCAAGGCAATAACGTCTGCCCACTTCAATTTTCTCATTTCAACTGGTGTTGATGGGCCAACAGAGGCGGGACAGAAGGCCAGATCTATCATCTTTTGCTTCAAAATAGAAGAGCTATAGTGCCCGAGATCACAGGAAATGCCTGCGCACACACGCTCACAAAACCACAGACATGAGCAGGTCATTTCACTTACTCTTATTTATTTATTCACCATTTCCTTCTGAAATCTGCATATTTAAGCCGAGTGTAGAAGGACGTGAGATCACCTGGCAGTTGTAGCAGTTTGAACTGTCTTAGGGAGGCATATTTATAGTCCTGTTCTGCTTTGACTTGTTCACGTCCTACACACAAACACACTCACTGCTGCATTATTTATCCATCTGTGACTCATTCTCGGGCCTGTGGCGAAATTTGGCATCTTGACAGCTAAGACCAGGGGGCGGGATTGTAATTATCACACATTCGTAAGAAGCAGAGTAACATAGCACATTGATTCTGGGATTTTCATCTTGCACTTGCATTTTTCCTAAAGTAGGTTTGTTTGAAAAACAAAAAAAAAATATATGACCTAACTTGGCTGCCTGGCTAAACAATGGTCTTCAGAGACCTCTGCCAGTTTAACTCGACATTCTTCGCTTGCTTCCTGGCCCAGAGGATGGTGGGATTTGAAGTTTTGAATTTCCTAACTCTGCTTTGGAGAGCAAAGACGGGGTTCAGAGGGCAGGAGAGAGTCGGAACTGTGTCAGAACCAAGGTAGCATCCGATCACAGTGTCACCCAGAGGTCAAGAGAGGATTTTCTCTGTGGTCGGAGACAAGCCATCAAACTGGCAGGTCCCCCCCCCTCTCTGTATGTCTGTCTGTCTGTAAGGGACTCTCTCTAACTCTCTTTCCTTCTCTCTCTCTTTCTTCATCTCTCCTTCCCATAGACCAGTGTGAAAAGGAAAGGGCTCATATGAGGGAGCAGTTTAAAAAGTACCCCAGAAAGCATTCAGGCAAGGCATTTCAGCACCTCGGCGTGTGTAAAACGAGAGAGAAAAGGACAGAGAGCGCATGCTGTAAGTCCCAGTGATGGTGTTCATCTCTCATTCAAGTCTAAATTTGCTGGATGCTGTGCAGGCTAGTTGGTAATCATTCTTTTTATTTCCCGGCTGGGAATAGTAACATGCAGTAAATGGATAAATACACACACACACACACACACACACACACACACACACACACACACACCCACACAAAAAGATCTCAAAAAAGAAATTTGGTTTTCTCTAGCAGAGTCCATTAGAATTCAAACAGCGTTATGAATGAAAACCTCGAATGTGTATGATTAAGCCAGGTTGAATGTGCGCAACAGGTATTTCAGGAGTTCAGGAGTAAGAAAGCTGTTTATGGGTTTGGGGTTTTTTTTTTTATCGTTTGCACTGAATCGAACCCTGCTTTCTCAGATCAACAGTAACTCCCACAAAAGTCATGCTTGTTTTATCCTGCAATTTAAATAGCATTAACATGCTTTTTAAGCTTGGGGGCAAATCATTAGGAGATGGTGCATTAGGGATTTTGGGAGTTCACGCTTTCGTCCCTACGCAAACTTCTGTACCTGTTTTTACATCTGGTGACATTTGAAGGGTGCCATAACAATTTTTTGTTGTTATTTATGTGTTTGTGTTTATTAGCTCCCTGATCTCGCTCCCCTTCTTCTTCTTCTTCATCTTCTTTTTGATTCCTTGCTCTCGAAGCACAGTTTAAATCTATCAGCGAGTGTATTTAAGGAATGTGCCCTGTGAGATAGCCCCAATTAGAAAGGGGTAGAGCAATAACGCAACAGCTTAATTGCATTAACATAATGCCTTCTAACGATCATTACGCTCGCCAAAATAGTCATGATAATAAAGCAATTACTATTTTGAGAGCACAATTACCCACAGTGGCACCTTTTCTGGTGTTATAATTACAGCGTTTAGATGCGCAGACGCCGGGTTTCAGCATGCCGGGGGAATGGAGCGCCAGGAGAGACAGAAGGCTCGTCATAGAGGCGCACAATTTATAACCACATCCAAAACATGGCTCGGGCTGTTCAGCAGAAGCGCGCAAGGAACGAGCGCAGTTGATTGGGGGTGCGTAGATATACGACGTTCTCCAAGTCCTTCACCGGTGGACAAAAACGCTTAAGATAATAGAAGAGGGAAGAAGCCAGCGTATAGAACATAGATGAATAGATAGCAGAGAGAGAGAGAGAGGGAGAGAAAGGAGTGAGCGAGCGAGAGGAATATAAAGAGAGATTGGTTTTCATGCCTGGTAGTCGGCGGCTGTGTAAATCTCGGAGGAGCGGAGTGGGAGACAGCAGAAGGTTGATAGTCATCCATCACTTCTGACAATTCCACCTCTTCCCTGCAGCCTGACAGGAGACCCTGAGTGAGAGATGGTGGTGGGGGGGAGATACATAATGTGTAAGAGAGATCAAAACAGAGTGACAGAGAAAAAGAAAGTAAGAGAGAGGAGGCCGCCGAGCAAATGAACTCTTCTGTTTTTGTGAGTAAGAGGAACAGAGAGAGGTTTTGTTTTATTCATTTTTTTCTCTCGTGCTGCACTGATAGAGAGCGCAGCACACAGATTGGAACACAGCGCTGTATATATTGTTCGTGCTGCTGGAGCTGTGAGAAGAGTGAATCAAGTTAAACTGCAGAAATGCTAAATCTTAGAAGAGAGGTGGATAAATATCAGACCAATAAAGTGGTATCGTTATCGCTAAAGCAAGAAGTATGAAGATTAAGAATTTCAATTCATGCTTACACGCAAAGTTTCTTATTAAAGGCCAGCTTTATTAGAATGGCTGTGCACAGTGTTCCGTAGGTTAATGGAGCGCTTTTGTGACTCGGCAGACATCATTGTCTCACCGAGTATGACCTCTCGCATCACGCCTGCTGTATTTTGTCGGCCTGTCACTCAGTGGACGGGCAAAGGCCTAATTAAACCGGTGCAAGTTGTGCCTTGCTCCTGCACAATGCTGCGGTAGATTGCCTTTCGGCAAACAAGCCAAAAGCACCCACTTCCTGGATCTTTGGCGGAATAAAAGATTCCCGTACAAAAGGCTAGCGGATGCCTCCGCAAACAAAGGGTCTCTGGTTTTTCTGTCTTAAAAAGACTGTCACAACCTGCTGCTATCTGATCTCCCTCACACAGCCTTTTGAATGAGAGGAAATTAAATTCTGACATTTAAACAGTGCTCAGCAGGTCGTCTGCTGATCAGTAGTCACTATGTGAAAATTTCTCCCCGCTATTTCTGAAAAGACCGTTTTCTGAACGTGTTACTGTTAGGATTTAATTGTTTTCCTTTAGAGACTGGTGTGTTTTGAGAACATGTAGTGTGTGTGAGGGGAGTGTGTATGAATGTGCGCATGCTTGTGCACGTGTGAGTTTGTCGGTGGGTAACTAGAGGTCTTAACCTTCTTCACTGACTCAAAGCAGCATCTGACATTGGCAGCCTATACATAGCGGTGTCAGATTTAAAACGAGAGAGAGAGAGTGTGTGTGTGTGTGTCATGGCTAATCAGAGTGTGATAAGCGATGGCATCATGCCTGCTTTGTGGCTTCACACTTTCACCAGTATGCATGTGTCAGACCCAGTTTGCCCAGAGGTCAGCACATCACACCGCCATCTGGGAGCTTCAGATCACACTTTGTTTTATTCTATGATATTGTAAAATATACACTTCCCTCTGAAAGTATTGGAATGGCAAGGCCAATTCTTTTGGGTGTTTTTTTCTACACACTGAAGACATTTGGGTTTGTAGGTTAACAGATTAATAAGTGACAATGGATCAGGATTTCAGATGTAATATCCTCATATGTATACATCCAGAACTTCGCACATTTTGTTTCAAGTCACCCATTTTTCAAATAAAAATACTGAAATATTGGACCATACAACAGATGTTTCTTGTTGTCCAGGTGTGTTCTGTTAGATTGATTTAACCCTTTTGGTGCTGAAAAACAATTTTTTTTTTTTTACTTTGCCAGTAGTGCTGAATATTTTGTGCGTAAATTTGGGTCGTCATTTTGACTTTGCACCAGTATAAACTGTTGAGGTGGTGTTATGTTTACAGAACGAGTGGAAGCTTGAAGAGTTTTTCCCCTTGTAGACGGCCCTGCAGTTTCAGTTTCAAGATTGCTAAAAGCCCTTGCAGTTTCGGTTTCACTCTTGCTATCCATCTCCTCATCGTCAAAATCATTGTCAGACAGCTCAGATACATCATCCAGCACTAATTTCAGAACCTCCTCCTTGCTAAACTTTCCTTTCCGCGGCATTTTTACTGCATATCGTAATATAGCTTGTCAACAACGTGCTCCAGATGGTACTCTGACACACAACAGTAAAAGTATATTACTAAAAATTACCTCGAGTGTCGCCGCCTAACGAGTACAATTGAACTATTTAATTTTGTCGACTTTTGTCAACGTGTATGCATGGCCGTAGCACCAAACCCCTACATGTCCACTTTAGTCAACTCCCGCACCGAAAGGGTTAAATTATTAAAAGCTCCGAGGCTCTGCTCTTGGTTTCAGCCCTGGGTTTCCAACACGAAGAACAGAGAGCTGTCTATGGAAGAAAAGCAAGCCATTTTGAAGCTGAGAAAACAGGGGGAGTTGATCCGAGTCATTGCACAAGAATTTGGCCATAGTCAACACAACAATTTGGAATGTTCTGAAAAAGAAAGAAACGACTGGTGTACTAACAACTGGACATCACATGGGATGGCCAAGATGCAAAACACTCCTCGGCAGTAAGAATTCTAAAGCCAGATTAAAATTCACCAAGTAATCCAGAAATGAGAAATTTCAATTATGCATGATCTTAACCTAAGCCTATTTTCCTGTTGCAGTATTACCATCTGACCACAATATGCCATGCTGAAATGTATGTTTTGGGCAATAAATACACTTGAGGCCAATATTAAATACATAAATCTAGCCATCAATATAGACAGAATATACATAGCTGTCAATATATACCTAATTAATCCATAAGAACCCAGACCCAGTTCACCTTAAAGGAAATTAAAAAGAAAATTGGAACACATGGAATACATATCTGCACTTTTTCTTTACATTCAACCCCCAAAGTTCAACATATGTCTTCATGAGTTAAAGTGAAGGATAAATCTTTATAAGGAGCTCTCCAGACCATTTAAAGGGCGTATGACACACATGTCTCCATGGGCTCTTATGGGTTCATTATTAATATTGTCCTTTAAAAATAAGTCCACTTTATGGAAGAGCACATCAGAGTAACGAGAACACTGGTCGTTATTAATTCAAGAATACAAAATAGCTAATTAAAAGGATCGTAAAATAGACTACAAACTTGCGTACACCCTGCAAGTTTATGACCACAGTTTAGTATCTTTTAGCTTCATTAATTTGTATATACAGTTAACTTTCAGTACGCCTTACAGAAAAATAAAATGCAAAACAATGCAATGTACTGGATCAAGTGTTATTTTATAAGCTGCCGATTAGCAAGATGGATGTTGGAAATAGATATATTACAGACATATCACTGTGAGCTTGATGCAACTATAGTTTGTAAATGACTGCATTTATTTATTATTTTACGAAGGTATTTAGCAGACGCTCTTATGTAGAGCAATTTACAAAAAGGGAAACAGCTGAAGTGTTTCGAGAATCTGTAAGAATTCCTAATCTGAAACAGAGACTCAGCCTGGTTTGTGCATGTGCTGCAGCAAGTAGGGATTTACGTAAGTGCTTCAATGATAAAGGCAAGTGAACAAGTACAAAATAGTGTTAACGTAAATAAAAGCCTGCGCACATAAAATCTGTTCATAAATGCTTCATACAAAAGCTGTTCATTTCCGATGCATATATCTTCTATTATTCAGCTCTGAATGTACACGGTGTCCTCTCTTTAACTGTGGAGGTCAGACTATATTATTTATGTCCCTCCCCATTTAGAGGAGTCTGTTAAATATTTTAAGCAGTGTTTTTTCCTAGCGCAGGTCTCACTGCAGATCGATCAGTATCAAAAGACACCATTTGCCCCCAAACACTGTTTGACATCCAGCTATTTCTGTTCTGGAGTCCTGCCTCGGTCATTTCAGTCCAGGATCCGCCCCCTGCCTCTCTGTCTGTCACACAAACTCGCACACACAAATACATAGATACGACGTTTAGGTCGTTCTTCAATCCATGTAAGTGTGACTATAACTTGCTGCAAAACAGCATGGATGTAGGGGGAAGGACAGCAACTAATACAGAAGAACCAAGCTTCTGGTGAAACCCTTACCAGATTTGAATGTGAATGTGTCCCTTTATGCGCATGTTTGTTTGACATCTATGTTAGGAACGCATCTGCATGTGATTCATCAGGTTGTAATGTACACAGCCTCAGTTTCCTGTAATCGAGTTAAGGCAAGAGGAAACATGCAGTTTTTTAAATGTAATACTGTAAGGTCTTCTTCTCTCCACTCATTTAGAGACGTGCTTTCGACGTCATTGTCAATTTGTTGGAGACTTGACCTGCCAGTTCACTCTGATGTACTCCTATATTGCTAATATTTCCTGCACTGCAGTACATATGATATACACATTATATCTTTTTCCCAGTAGATGCACAGCGAGATGGAACACAGTGTTTAAGATGTCTGCGACGCATCACGTATGACAAGCGCTCGTTTGTACTGAATCTGTCCAGATACTGTACAGTCTACTGCAGCGCAAATGTGTTAATCAGAAAACATTTGTGAGCATAGAGTGGATAGGTCAAAGTCATTTCTTCTAGGTTTGCAAGCTCACTTTTAGATGTTCCACAGAAGATGAAATTGTTTTTCCTTTTCGTTGTGCAAAGTTAACTTGAAACGTTTTCCAAGTCCCGAACATCCTACCTTGTCATTTTTGTTGTTGTTGTTGTTGTACTCAATTTTTCTACTTCAGAAATCTGCATTTCTCAGGCCACACACACCTCCGTAAGTTTATACAAATTGCGCTTCAGACTCGCATGCTAATTTGCAGTGAGTTATGACTTCCCACTCCAGGCATTTGAGTGTTTTCGCTATTCGCAGGGGCCCCAGGTGTGGTTTCCCTGCCATGCTGACTCTCATGAAGAGAGTGGGAGCTTTGACAAGCCTGATGGAAATGACATCTCAGACAGGCTGGATGGTAATGCGCTCCTCCTGCTCATGCTGTAATTAAATTTACAGGACGGGCGGCTCCTCCGACGATCATCGCTCAGCTCTGAGAGACCAGGCCCAAATCACTCAGTGGTTTAACTAGAACAAGGGGGACACTAGCAATGGTGTGTGGGTGTGTGTGTGTTTGTGAGTAAGTGGGTTAAACTCTCCAACTCATATACACATACACGCACACGCGCAGCACACAGCTGTTAATGAGGCACAGATGAAATTAGCTTGCCACAAACCTACCCTTGCGCTTACCTCATACTAACGCATCCATTAGTGCCAATGAAGACACTTCTGGAAAATTATGACAGACAATGGAGGAGTATTGTTCTTGACAGCTCCAGCATAACCAAGCCTTGTTGCTGGTGGGGGAAAAAAGGGAAGGAAGCACAGATTGTAAATCAGCCTTGACATTCGGAAAGGATTAGGAGTCACCTTTAAAATCAAGCAAGCACCTCTGGAAGACCACTGTCTTTCTATTGATAATGAAGTGTTTTAAATGATTTGTCATCCTCCATGGATGAGAGCACGTCTTCCAGGCCATGAATCGAAAAAGATGCCACGTTAGTCCTGACCTTATAATCCTAGGATGTTTGTGATTTGAAGACAAAGTCAATGTTTATTATTGGACACACACTCATACCCATCCACTCACATTACTTGACTGCAAACTGACCCAACCATATTTACCCCAGGGGCACGGTACAACAATGCAGCCCAATCTGCTCCAGTCTTGGGAAAAAAAAGGGAAAAAAACAAGATTAAAAAAAGAAAGAAAGAGCAAAGTGATGCAGAGTTGGGGGGGGAGGGGGAGGAGTGAGGATGTGTTTGCCTGTGGAAGGAACCAGTGAAAGTAGGCTTGCGACAGATGTGCAGGGCAGTAAAAGTGTAATTGAAATGCCAGCAGCAATGGTCTTATCTAGCCGCTACAGGAGCCTGCCTCGCCTGTGAACATCAGTTAAATGTCATTTTAGCCTAGCCCAATTCAGCCCAACCACAATCCCTTGCTTCTGTGACTACAGTCACAGATGGGGAGGGGAACGTATAGAGGAACAGAAAGAAAGAGTGAGAGAATCTGACAGGAATAGGGCTGTAATAGGATTTCATCTGCACACCGTTAACTTCCACCACCTGGACTTAGTTATTAATTTAATATGGTCCATCAAGAAGAGTCATTTTCGGCTGCATTATAGACTTGCTTACATTATTGCATTAGTTATTTATATATTTAGGCCTTAGCCTTTTTCCTGCCTGATCCTAATCATAGTACTAGGTTCAAATAAACTGCAGGAATCTTTGTGTGGTGTGTAGGTGTGCGAATTTAATGGAAAGCAGAGTATTGCAGTATAGTGAGCTCGTTCCATGATGTGTAGTCTTGTTTTTTGGGTGTTTTTTAGGCTCTTATTTACTGTTCATGTCACCTAAAGCAGAAAGTCCACGTATAAACAGACAGATCTGTTCTGCAATGCTGCTACCGCATAAGTTTAGCCAATTTCTATCTTGGTCTCATGAACACCATAAACACTCTATAACAATCCAAAAGTACAGTGATCCCTGTACCTACGAGCGTAATTGGTTTGAAGACACAGCTCGTGGGTACAATTTCTCGTGGGTACAAACAATTTTTTCCCATAAGGAATAATGGGAAAGGGATTAATTGGTTTTCCGGGCCCAAAATACCCCCATACGAAACATTTATAGGCACAATAATTGAGCTTTTAGTGGCAATATAAGTAGTATTGATTGAGAAAATCATATTTTTTCGGCATATTAGACACACTTTCATCTTTAAATGCATAAAAAAATGCGCTATGGCCGTACATGAAAGAGACCCGTAGGCTAGGCTGCTCGGCGTAGGCTAAGTGTAGTTTTACCTTTAGGTAGCATTTTACATACATATATATAAACATTCAATACATTTACAAGAGTGGATGTAAACATACGCATCATAGCACCACTCTGGGGCCATGTCGCGACAACACAAAACGGCTGTTAGAATGAGCCGGCTGAAGCAATCGAAAGAAATCGAATGCACAAAAAGAGTTCACGTGGTCTCAGAGAGATGCTAACAGCACAAGATGCTGTGAGGGACTGACTGCCACTGACCTGTGTGTTTCCCTTGTTCCCCATTGTTTATGCATATAGAGATCACGAGGCGGGTGGGCTCGCGGTACCACTCGTGGCTCCAAACATTGCTCATGTGTACAGCGAGATTTTATTAAAGAAAAATGCTCGTGACTCAAGTTACTCGTGGCCTCAGATGCTCGTGGGTACAGGGAACACTGTATATACGTACATCAACCCACTGAGGATGTATTTGCAGTTTCATCTCTCCATTGTACAGATAAATGACATATGTTGTATATACATGTTCCCACGTCTTCCTCTTGATGCACCGTGATACGGAATTGGTTTGTGTTAACAGGTTGCTTGCATACTGCTCACTCAACACTCCATTTATATTGTTCATTTTAAAACACACCACGTGTGATAACAGCTCTGTTGTACTTAATGTGTAGAAATACCTAATGCGTAGCATCTGTGTTAATTAAACTATGTTTCCCAACAGAGGCAGGATATCTCTTGGCAAATTTCTGAACAAATGTAGTTCCATTACGTCCTGTTAAGGTCAAAATCATTTCAATGTCTACAAGTCCACTTTTAGAAGTTTACCCACTAAGGAACTGTGTTTTTTTTTTCTTCTTCTGTTCTTCTTCTTCTTCTTCTCTCCTTTCTTTCAGAGGGTGATCTTTAACATTGTGAACTTCAGTAAGACCAAGAGCTTGTACAGAGATGGGATGGCCCCAGTGGTGAAGTCTACTAGTCGACCAAAATGGTATGCTCGTAAACATACACTGACATTAAAGGACATGTGCATACAGTACTGTACAAGTCAACGTGGTGCAGAAACTAAAGAAAATGAAGGCGAAAAAGAAAATAATGAAAACTAGTGAAATGAAATGTTTCCAGATAGAATATTGCTAGAAAGACCAATAAACATGTAATGAAATCCTTATTTACTTTTGTTGTTAAAGCTGCATAAACTCTCTTAGGTACAACGTGGTGCAGCTTTTAAAGAAAATTAGCCGGTCGAGTGTTCCAAGCATCTTCTTCTACACACTTTGGGTTTTATTTTATTTCACAGCTGCATCAACACCACTTGTGCACCCCCCACCCCCCCCACACACACACACACACACTTTATGATACAATTTCTGAATTTCTGATGTTCTGGAGGAGGCTTGCGGATGTTTTGTCTCCATGGCAATGGTGACTGGGTAGAGCAAGAGACAGAGAGGTGCTTGATGATTGGAGAGATCGAAGTGATACTGAGCTTTGTTATAAATATGGACAAACCTCTTACATGGCAACCATTTACCAGTCATTACCTACAGCACACACACGTACCATTTTCCCCTCTCACCCTCATCCTGTGTGAGTGCAGCCAAGGCTGCTTCTGTTCTGTGGCGTTGTGTGCTTCCTGGTTTTTTTGTTTTGTTTTGTTTTGTTTGTTTGTTTTTTGGCCTTGGATTCCATAGCTGTCCGAATGGTTTCGTGCTAATACAGGCTGCTATCACAAACCCAAGATCTTGCAAATTAAAACATGCACCTTCGCAAAGTTGTCAGCATTTCAACCTTGCCTCAGGTTGCGGCTGCTGGAAGAAAAGCTCGGCCACTAGATGGAATGCATTTTAAGGTTGAGTAGAATATAATAAATGTCTACCCATAATAATGGCAGATGAGATGTAAGATAGGACGGTTTTCCTGTGTATACTTCATGCTTGGTTTGTTTGAGCCCTTTGTCTAAATTACACGTTTTCCCTCACTGGCTTGGCATGCTGAGATAATTGCTTTCCTGGTTATGACCCATAGCTTGTGTACTTCGTGATAACTTTGAACAAAAGTTTGAGGCACACACACACACACGCACACACACACATATATACACACACACACACACGCATTCCTGTCCTATCTGCATCTATCAGACTGATATTTTACCATTCAGATGCGATGCTGAGATGCCAGGATGTATTTGCATGGACCATGGCATTTGGGCAAGTGAAGCCTGTCAGGGGTAATAGGTGGGAACTGATGAATTCTCAAGAGTGTGTGCGTGAGGACAACCTACTGATGGATGGAGAGTTGGATGCGTGTGCCTGTGTGTGTGTGTGTGTGTGCCAGTGCCAGTCTGGTGGACATAGAGGCATGCGTAACTTGTGGCATGCAGAACAAGGGTTACGTGACAGAGCGTGCTCACTCAACAGAAGCCTTGACATCTGTCAGGAGCGGATGAAGGGCGCTCCGACACACAGCAGGCGTCTGCCACAGCAGCCTGTCTGCCTCCACCCAGCCCCAGCCACGGCCTAACGGCACATGACAATTAGATGGAAAAAAACCCAACAATAGACATTTCACAGGCAAGCAGACGCGTGCTACAGCTGCTTCAGGTGCGCAGGAAATATCTCGGCTGAGATTGACACTAGTACATTCAGATAAAGAACATAAAGCTGATAGCTGATATTAGAAAAGCCACTCTGCAAAAAGAACAACAATGTCCTTTAGGTGTTCTGAAGAGATAACAGCGATGTTTTGTGTAGAAAGATATTACTGTTGTGTTACAGTTGTGTATGGTTGTTGTTGTTTTTTTGACTACAACAAATTCGTTTAGACAGGAGAACATTTTGAAGTAGAGGTTCTCAAACCTTTGCAGCAACTGTTCAATTATTAGACACGTTATGAAAATGTGTACAGTGGGAAGCCTTGGTGCAGTGGTAAGCACTGTCTCTTTATAGCAAGAAGGTTCTGGGTTTGAATCTGCCATTTGACCGGGAATTTTTCTGTATGGAGTTTGTGGGTTTCTTCTGTGTCCTCCGGTTTCCTTCCATTGTCCAAAGACATACAAACTCGCTATTCTAAATTGCCTAAAGGTGTGAATGTGAATGATTGTCTGTCTCTCGGTGTTAACTCATGATTGCGGTGGTGATTTGTCCAGGGTGTGCCCCAAGTCGCTTAAACTGTCCAAATTAACCACAGGTCGAAGTGAGAATAAAGACATAGTGGATGAAGATGAACAATTAAAATGTGTACAGTGATACTCTGGCTATTTAGTGAATCATGTAGCTTTTCATTTCTGAACTGCCCACAGAAAGAAAATATTACCTTAGCATTATTCCAGGGACAAGTCAAATGAGCTGATTTTTCTCGATTCCTTTCATCTTACCATTAAACCCATTCGATTCCAGTATCCCATAGCTCAGTGTCTGATTGCGGCACACGGTGTTCAAATGAGTCCACTTCTGTGTACAAATGCCACCGTGATAGTCATCAAAAAGCTGTTTAACTCCTGCTAATCATGCCTTGAGCTGGCCGTCTCTGTAACATGGCAAGGCTTCAGCCATTCAGTAGGTTGAACAAAGATCATGGCTGTTTCATAGCTCATGTGCCAGAGGCTTACTCACAGTCACACAAGGACTGGATCATTTTTTTTTATTATGTCCAGGCACAAAGGAAGGCCTTGCACATTTAATCATGCACACACACACACAGACTTGCAGCTGATAATTGCTGAAAGTGAGAAGAACTCTTATGTCAATGGAAAACACAAGTGTGTAAAACAGAGTTGAACTCGGGTCAGAGCGAGTATTCCGAGGCGTGAAAGAGTTAATGCGGTCATGCTCTTCTGTAATAAAGCCAATAATAAGTGCAGGAGAGGAGCCCCTTTTCTGTCACAATATCTCCGAGAGTCCATGAACTGTAAGTGGAAATATTGAGGAAATGTTCTGCCTTAATTTAAGTTCTAACACCATAATTAACGGCTGAGTGCAGTTGTGGAAAATAAGGGGTTTATTTGTATTTTATTTATTTATTTTTCCATTTCCCATGCCTGTGCTCACATACAGTGCATCCTCATATCTACATACTGCGCTTCCATCATATTAGAGCGATTTCGTTTTCCCCCAGGTACTCCTCAAATCCGAGATAAGACGCCGTCTAGTCATTGCTCTCAGGTTTTTAATTTGTATGGGCTGCAGCCAGTGCTTTTTCCTGTCCTTCTTTTCTTTTTTCTTTTTTCTTTTTACATTCTCCTCTCCATCCGGCTTCCGTCAGGACAACAGAACATGGCAGGTTCAAAAGTAGTAATCTCTCTCTGTCAAGCCCAGATCTGGAATAAATAAAGCAATGCACAAGGAGGTTTAGCGCTCTGATTTAGCTCTGTATGCAGGACACCAGATGAACTGAAGAGAGAGTGAGAGAGAGAGGGTTGTATAGACACTTTGAGGATAAAGGAATAGGGAGGGAAAGATTGCTTTTGCTGTATTTACCTGTCGAAAAATCACCCATAAAAACCTTTGAAACCTTTATCACTGTGTGCAGAAAGTGCTGTCTGAAAGAGTGTGTGTGTACGCATGTGTGTGTACACGTGAGTGTGTGTGTTCAGATCAGTCCTGCTGGGTGGTAATTAACGTTGATGGAGAGGGGTGTTTATGTCAGGTGTTAGGACACAGGTTATGACAGCTGACTGGAGCTCAGAGAGGCACACACCATGAAGTCAGGATTTTATCTCCCATTTGGTATTTTCCAGATCTGTTCCTCTGACACTCATCCGTCACGTTGCTTTTCCTCTACATCTGTCCCCTGTCGTCCCAGCAAAGTGTAGTTTAAGAAACTCTGGTGTTTGTTAGGGAGAGGACGGTGAATAATTCTAGATCATAAAGCTTTCCGGTGTCGGTGTGCTAAGGTCTTGCTCTGGCATATCGAGCTCTTCAGGATTTAAGTGGATGGAAGCAAAGACTTACTGCTCTTGAGTGGGTGGATGGAGTGTGGCTCTCAAGTGCTCAGACAGGTTTTTAGCATTCTATTCATACAGGGAGGAGGAGGAGAGAGAGAGAGATGCTTATAGAGGTGTTCATTTCAGTGTATATAGCCTGTCTAAAACCTCTTGACCAAATTGCCATCTTATAACCTAAAGTCGCCATGAAATGGCTTGAGAGCTGTGATTTCATTCCATATTTCGACATACTGTATTTCCTTTCGGAAACAGGAAGTCAGTGAAAGGGCAGTCAAAGGGCTTGACTGACTTACATAACAGCCTGTTGTGGTCGAGATGTATCACGTCCCTGCCGAATCTAAACACGCTCAATAGTAGTTTAGCCAAATAGGTAAATATGGTGAACAGTGAAGGCTTTAACAAGATCTGGTTTTTTTTCTTGAGGATGATATTCTAGATTCCAGGATATCTTTTTGTATTTGTACAAGATTTTTGCATTTTGGCAGATATGCCATGCATGTTTGAACTGAGGTCGACCATTAGCAGTGCTGATGATGACAGGGTCATCACTGGTGTCTAAATAATACGGTATGTGATGAAATGATATTGCTCACATTTACTGATGGAGAAGCCTTATAATATATTCAGACAAAATCAGCCTTTAAACAGCTCACTTTGGGTGTGCTTTATTAACACAAAGAGACATTTCACAAAGAGACAAGTGTAATCAGAACAAAGAGTGGAGTCCCATGAGAGGAGAGATGGACTTAGCAAGAATCTTCTGTTTCAGGAACATACTCCCAGTGTCAAGCTGTACATTTCTTGAGAAAGAAATTTGCACGCTGTTATAATCTTCTCATTCAAAACTGCAGGCAATCTCACACAGTGCTTTTTTGTTAACTTACTTGAGTTGTGATTATTTTGTTTCCTATTCCAAGGTGATGTCCTTTTGGACTCAGAGAGAGGACAGCATGTGGTCCCCCTGTGGGGGTTTATTTGTTAGCCTGCTAGAGCGAAGAATTGCAGAGCATCTTTCTCTTGTGGCATAAATGAGAAAGGCAGTGTGTATCTCTCTCTCT
>JAQLOM010000038.1:9349432-9362966 GCA_030068315.1 Chrysichthys thysi | reverse complement strand
GTGTGTGTGTGTGTGTGTGTGTGTGTGTGTGTGCGTGTGTGTGTGCGTGCGTGCGTGCGTGCGTGCGTGCGTGTGTGCGTGCGTGCGTGCGTGCGTGCGTGCGTGTGTGTGTGACTGGGCAATGGAGGTTAGCAGTAGAGGAGTGGTGTTCCTGGAGAAGAGCATTCCTGGATCTTGTTCCTCCCACCTCAGACACACTTCACGTCACCTACCTTTAACTCCTGCCCCCTCTCAGCTCACCCAGCCAGCATACACTGCAACTGCAATCGTCTGATAACACCAGGTCCTCTCTCTCACACACACACACACATATGAAACAGTTCTCACATTCCTCAAGCACGCCCCCCCACACACACACACATGAATAAATTCCTCCCTCACCCAAACAACCGTTTATCCTTCTCAAACACACATCCTTTGCTGCCCGTTCCAGACCTTTCTTTCCCTACACCACACAGCTTTACAGCTGCCCCTGAACCAAACGGATATGAGCAAATTTTTATTTTATTTTTTTTGCACCATTCTATTCTTTTTTTTTCCCTCCGTTACCCACAAATCCTCCTCCCCCACCTGGACTCCTGCATGCGTCTGTGGTCACAAACACGTACAGAGAGTCAGAGAGAGATGGATGCTGGCATGCTTTCTGTTTGAAGGCACAATGTCGTTAGTGTGCAGAATGCCCACACCTGTATATTGTGATGTAGTGGCTCTATTCAGCCAGTCGATTGCCTGTAACAGCAGTCTAGGCCAGCCGGCAGAACTGAAAGGGATGGCCAGCCTGCTTTTCATTAGGAGCAGAAACAGGTTGCATGGGCTGGAGGGGACCAGAGGGGAGGGATGAGACCCCACAGTAGAGGGGGAAGGGTTATTCGCATCGATTTGGGGACAAGGCACCTGGCCTAGTGAGCAGGTGGGCTTTTATATCGCACTGCTTCATGCAGTGCTTTCATACACACACAGACTGGCTATTTATCTGTGTCATCTGCTGAGAATAAAACAAAAAGTGATTTAAAAATATTCTTTAAAAAAAATTATAAAATTTCTTTATATGAATTTATATGTTCATTTCAGATCCCCCCCCTTCTGCATTTATATTTTTATGTATTGCTAGGTGACTAACCTGCAGGTAACAGCCTCTTGTTGTTGTTGTTGTTGTTGTTGTTAACTTGTCAAATATTCACTAAAAATGATATTATCCAGAAAATGTTACATATCAAATATAGGACAATATATTTCAATAGTCGCTCACGTACAGTAGTACTTTGCACTGATCTATCATAAGAACAAGGAAATATAAAGCATTTATAAGTAGAGATAATCAAACAAAACAGAGATCAGTTATTAACTAGGCAAATATGTATAAAAATGAACCGCACAGGCAGTGTGCTGTGCAATAAAAACAATACAAATGTAATGAGAGAAAATATAAACACACAGAGTAGAGCATTAAATAGAGAAATACGTATTATGTCAGGTTTTAAGTGTGTGTATATATATATAATTTACAGGAAATAAATTCAAGTGAAAAAAAAGGGAAAGCTCCTCGATCTTCCAGTGTTGTGTGTATGAGTTAGAGTTGCCATATTTAGCTTTATTCACGAGTTCCCTCTAATTGCCTCTCTGTCTGTGTTGACGTCACCGTCTGACGCCGCCCCTGTATACAGTGAACTCGTTCTGCAGTTCAGCATCGCTCTGCTCCATCCACGACGTTTCAAAAAGGCATGCAGAGCTCTCTTCTGAGCATCATAATAAAAGCTAAGTGCATTAAGCCTGTCCCCATATAACTGGATTACTCTAAAAACAAATTACCCGTGTCAGACTCACTGACAGCCTGTGTTCTGAAACTCGGACCTGTCGGCCGTAATAAAGTTTACGCCAGTCAAGAGAGCGGACTTTAAATAAGGGAGGCTTAGCCAATGAGTGATGGAGGCGTCTCGTCGCTAGGCCCGTCCCCTGGTCCACATTGCAACTCCGCCAAGACCTGAGGTTTAAGATTTCTGTCACTTAGTATTTTGATTATGAATCGGCAATGTTTAAATTTCGTTCCCATAAAGGCCCCCTTAGAGGATCGGTCTTCACATTCTCCCTTGTCGCCTCCAAGGAGAGGGGAAAGAAGGAGAAAAATAACGCACTCAACCCTACGCACAGGAGTACTCCGTCATAAGGAGGAATATGACGGCTGTTCTCCGACGTCCCTCTCACACATTTTGTGTCTTTTTCTCATTGATTTTTATGAAAACACTCTGTAGGGATGTGAGAGTGGGAGTGCCTGTGTATATTTAACTGTGTGTATGATAGAGAAGGCATATGTGTGTTTGTACTGGGCTTTGGAGTGTATTATAGAGGCCACTTGAAAAGGCAATAACCTTTGCTAAGGGCATGGGTGTCAGATCAAGCCTCCCGTAGCTGCCATTGTGAGGCCGTCAACCTGCCACCTTGTGATTTGAAACCTTCCCCTTTCAGACACAAAGGACACTTCTCCTTCTATCCAGCCACCTTGCCTCTCCTTTCAACCAACATCTCTCGCTTTTCACAAGCTGCCCTTCCTTTTGAGCCACAGGATCAATAGCTGGTTTTGTCTCTCTCAGCCCTCAGTGCAAGAGCTGTTTTTTAAATGAGATGCGGTGCAACACTGTATAAATATCCTTCCTCTATGTCACAAAATCCTGTTCAGACACCAAAAAAAAGTTCCACATGAGGCCGCTTTCCTCTGGATTTTTGTCTTATAAGACTTCCTGTAGTTGTTATAAGGAGTAGAGAAGATTGGGAAATGTAGTTCAGATGCATAATGCACTAGTGAAGATTGTAACCTAATTAGATAGTTAAACAGATAGCACAGGGCTAATTTTACTATAATGTTGTGACTACAACGAGTATCCAGTCAGTGGAGAAAGGTGAGGAAGGATCACTCCATCTAGGCCGAGCGTTATCATTAAAAATCTCTACCCAGGCAACGTGTTGATCAGAGTGACGGCGAAAGTTTGATGTTTAGCCGCTTGATGGATTCTCTTCTTAGTTTTCTCTCCATATCTGTCTCTGTCTCTCTCTGTCTGTCTCAGTGGATTGATCTTAATCAGTGTATCTGGAATGGCTGATAGCACTTCCCTGCCCTTCTCCCACCCGAAAGTCAAAATGTTGTATAATTCAATTTACTAGAGAAAATAGCTCGGTACACACACACACACACACACACACACACACACACACACACACACACACACACACACACACACACAGAGGCATAGTGAGAGATAGGGTGTGAGTGAAGGTGAGAAGGTGAAAGAGACAATGGTTTAAAAAAAAAGCATTGAAATAAAGCCTTTTATTCTCTTTTACCACAGGACAACCCGAGGCACAGTGACGCTTAGCGCCTTTCAGGGATATGGATCTCTGGTGAAAACTCACATTAATTTGTGCATCCCCTGGTCTCTAGCTGATTGCTGTCTAAAATAAGAAGAGAGATATTGAAAGAAAATAAAGATAAAGAGATATTGAAAGTAAAAAGATCCTTTACAAACTTACTCTGGCCCTTAACACTGCTGGAGAGAAGAAAGCTTTTACGTCTGCATGTCTCTGTTTGTATGTGTCTGCATTAGGACATCAACTGTTATTCTATAGGAACTCCAGCATTGATGATGACTCCTCTTTTTGCCACCTCACCACCATTTCTGTCAGCCACCCAGGCCAATTAGCACAGGAATTGCTAATTACTGTCCAGGAGAAAACTTTACTTATTTTGACAAGATGTTCTTGCTTTCAAAACAGTCCTCCTAATAGTTTCTGCTCTCTTCTTCCACCTCATTAAACCCAAACAATTACCTATGTACAGACCCCATTCAGCAGGCTACTTTAATGAAAATAGGCAAGACAGAGAGATCTGGTTTGGCAGTACACGTGAGTTGTGAGTTGTTGTGCATGTTTGTGTTCGTCTTTGAAAGTTTCTGCACGTTTCTTAAATTACACTATCGCTATCCCCAGTTAATAGAGCAGAATCATCTCATGTTCAGACACTTTAGTAACAGCCACACACACAGTCCTTTTAGATTAGCTAGATTTCTTTCAGCAGCACTGAGGACAAATGGACGTCCTTAACGTCGCATTGTGCATTAAACCTTACCAAACCGAGATTAGTTGAATTGGATAGATAGTGCCCATTGTTCAGCTGCTTTAATGATGACTAGTGTTACTGCTTATAACACTGGAGAGCGCACAGATATCTAAGCTTTGTCAAACCCTGGTTTCATAGTGGCCAGAGGTTTGTAAGCACCTGACCATCACACGTATGTGTGGTTCTTCCCCAAACTGTTACCAAAAGATGGAAACACACTTGTATAGAATGTCTATGCTGTAGCTTTAAGATTTTCCTTCACTGGAACTATGAGGCCCTAACCTGTTTCAGCGCAACAATACCCCTGTGCACAGTGAGCTCATGGTTTGAAAGACAAGTATAGAAAGAGGCCTGCATAGATCCCTGACCTGAAGCCAACAGAACACCACCTTTGGAATGAACTGGAACTCGAGGTGGACACCACACCTTCTTGCACGACATTAGAGCCTTGTCTCAGTAATGCTCTTGTGGCTCAGTGAGCACAAATCCCCACAGCCAGAATTTTTTAGATGTTGTTGAAACAGCAACCCATGATTTTGGAATGGGATGTTCATGAATAGATTGGAGTATAATGGTCAGGTATCTAAAGACTTTCTCGGCTGAAGGAGCGTTAAGCACGAAAGTGAATAAAAGATTCTTGGAAATGCTAATTCAGTGACTTTGGGAAATTGAACTCATCTTTTAGTTTCTTGAGGCAATAAAAAAACAAATAGGGTTCTTGTGTGGCCCGTCTTCGACCAGGAGCCAAGGGAGCAAAATTGCTAATCTTGAACGTCTGTGAGCTCATGACAGAAGAGGGCGCTTTCGTCTGAGAGTGTTTTGCAGTGCCTTGTGACGCTGCATGAGTAGCAGTTTGGAAAGATACAGATGGCTGGCTTTCACATGTCTCAGAGGAAGCACGTGTTCGCCTTCACCCTCCCCAGCTGGTTACTGTCGTATGATAGGACTGGTTGGTGTGTGGAACTGGCCAAGGGCAAATTATAAAGAAAGTGGTGAAATGATCCCAAAAAAAGAGGAAAAATGATGGAACTGCAAATTATTCATTCTAACTGTAGTTTTTTTTTTTTTGTTTTTTTTTACTATTGCTTGATGCACATCTTAAAGGTCATTATGTAGAATTTTGGGGATCTGTGAACAGAAATGGAATATGTTATTCTTAAGCATGTTTTCATTGTTGTACAATTACCTGTAACTATGAATCGCGTTTTCATAAGCTTAGAATGAGCCCTTTACAGGCGCTTTCACACCACAGGGACCTTTCATTGTTCTCGTAACTGTTGAAAGAAGTAGCCCCTTTTTTGTGTGTTCGCACCACAGGGATTGAGGACTATCGAAGTTCTTATAATGCTGTTTTTAGGGTACATTTTTAGCCCCTACTTCAGTACAATAGGAACCACAATACACATATGTGTTCGGTGAAAGACGTAAGTGCAGTGAGGTTTTTCGAGTCGAGGCATTTTTTTTTTTTTCGAGGCATTTTTTTTTTATCAGTCGGTGTGCATTACACTAACAGGATAAAACACACTGAAACTTCAAAAATGCATGTTTTAAAATAAAAATGGAGGAAACATGACTGGTTGGACTCATCACTAAAATCAGTGGATTTTCTCATTTCCAGATTGTATATATGAAAATTCTTTGTATCTTCGCACTGAACAGGAAACAAAAAGAAAAAGTGCAACTCTCAGCTGGTGCATGAGAGACAGAGTGAGGGAGGAATTCGTGACGTGTTGGTCGAAATCACTTTTTTCTAATTGCCAGATTGTCTATATTAAAAATCTTCATATGAACAGCCAAACAAACGAAGAACAAATGAAACTTGCAGTGTGTGTACTTCCTGAAGAATGCAGTGTGAGATGGAATACCTGACGTTGGCTGAAATCACTAAAAAAAAATCATCACTGGTAGATTTTCTAATTGCCAGATAGTCTATATAAAAAAAATCTGCATTGAAAATCTGTGTCTTTGCAGTGAACGGCCAAATCCAGTTTGAGTGGAAACATTCAGAGTTGGGTTCAGCCTTAAATCCGTGTGAAATGTTTGGTGTGTGAACAACAGCGCTTTACATTAAAGTGAAGAAAATGAACATGGATATGGACAGACAGTCCTGACTGAGCCGATTTGATGCGGCTTTCATCATTTCCTACTGGTGGTGTGGATGCAAACAGAGAAAACGCTCTAGCGCAGTGTAGTTCTCAGGGGAGCTCCCCAGGGGGTAGATCCTCTCAAGAAGTCCCTAGAACTGTTTGTTCCAAAAGCGCCTTTTATCTACATAGGGAGTGGGTCATGTTGCACCACTGCAGTAGCCTAGAATGGACAAAACTTTAGAGTGCACCTTCCAAGTTTTGTGTTTTTCAAATGGCAACATGAATCTGGAAGGAAACACCGGAAGGATAACAAACAAGAAGAAAGGATGACCAGGAAGAAGAGATAAGAGAAATCAGGGTTTGCTGGGTTTGTTTTCATACAGCCAGCATGATTTGATTGAGTCCTCAAATAAAAACGAAACTGGGAACACACTTTAAGGCAAGCTGAGGATCGAACCAGGATTCTCGCACCCCAAAGTGGTGACAGCACTCTCCATGCTTTCCAGCCTGCCAACATGAACAACATAATACTATCTTTTACATCTGAACAACCACATATTCCTTTTTTTTTCAGTGTACAGATGTACAAAAGTCCATAAGAAGGTAAATGTAAATGTCAGTATCACCTGTAGTACTAGCTCGTCAGGTAGCCAGCAGCTTAGCAACCTCTAATGGTTTGTGTACCTACTTCTCTACTTCTGTATGTTTATAATTTTATAGCAGAGACTAAAGTAAGGATTTAGTACTTGCTCTGATGACATCACGATCCCAAACGAGTGTCTGGATAGCCAAACAAATAACACCGCCACCCGTGCGTGGACATGCTCTTTACACCAGCTATGCTGTTACTGAACTAGCACAGTATGGTGTCAACCCTGCCGCCGCCATGTTTTCTCAGTGAAGCTGACTCAGTGCGGGTGGGTCAATTAGCATATAAACCAAACATTTAATTCTGCATTTATATTTATATTTCACATTTAACATATAGCTTTAATATTTATATTTACATGTATCTTTTAGGTTTACATTTACATATAATATTTCCACATACATTTAACCTTTAGATCTAGTATTTACATTAAACATTTACATATAAATCATTATTTACTGTACAAATCTGTAATTTTCAAGTCATTTTACACACAAGAAAAAAATAACGTAAGGAAACAGAATACTGTTCTTTGCATGCTGTAAGTGTATGGGGGGAAAAACATGTTAAATGATGAACAAATGGTACCTATAAGATAACCTGAAAATAACCTAAAAAACTATTTTTAAACCTTTATTTGTCACATGTATAAACTCAGTTGGTTTCTCATAAATCCAAACATTTCTGCAGATTTCAAACTTTTGTTTCCTCATCATTTATGCTGTTAGCATGGAGCCGTCTTTCAACATATCCTTTTTTTTGTGTAAAATTCTGTTGTTGTTTTTTTTTATACCTCTGTATATATGTACGTGTGATAAAAACAAACATTAAGCAATGCTGAATTATAGTTAAGTATAGTGCAAACAAATAATGCTAACGGTATGAGAGTATGTTAATATGCGACTTCCTTTGACTTGAAAGCCGCTTCTAATCCCATTACCTAGAAGCTTAATAAGCTTTTGCTGCATTATAACCATCAGTCTGACGTGCCCTATGGATATTGTGTGTATGCAACCGAATACAAATGTGTTATTCAGAATGAACGGATACTGGGTTCAAAATCAAGTGGTTCTCAAAGGATGGCCTGGGGACCTCCGGGGATCTGTGAAGCATTGCAGAGGAGTCTGCTGTGAGGTTACAGCAGTTGGAACAAACTAGCATTATCAGAGTTACTGGATTTTATTAGTAGAGTTCTTAGTAGGATGACCATCATTGGTCACTTGAACTGAATGGGTTTAAGTGGAACCTCAGTAGAAAGCAAACAAACAAGTAGGCTTATAGATAGTGTCCACCTGAACTTTGAGTCTTTAGCCAATAGAAAGTTTAGGAATGGAAAGCTCGCTCTATGGCTTTAAATATATTTATTCACATTAAATTATTAAATGCTGTAATGTTCCTATGAATATTTGCATAATAATCATATAATTATTTAACTAATTTTGATGTATTAGATCTCTACTGCAAGGTTTGAGGAGCCCTGTTGTAATTGGAAACAAATTCAGATATGAACCAGAGGCAGACTATTAATTTTTTGTTTGTGTTTTTCTTTTCTTTTCTTTGCTTGTCAGATGCTTGTCAGAAAAGTTGGCAAGGAAGCTAGTTTCTTTTCTGCACCCTAATTTAGTCTTGGCTAATTCTTCTCCACCAGCCAGATCTCCCTATCCTGCTGTAGGTCCCAACCGGGAGGGTGTCTTCCCTCTTCTGCATACGTGAGCTCACAGATGCCCGTGAGTGGCTAGTGTCAATGAGATTTACAGGGAAGAGAGAGTATGCTACCCCTCTCCACAGGGAACACAGCCAGTTTTTCTCACTTGCAACTCCCAGCCACGGATGCCTGTGGCACAGTCAGGATTTGAACTCGTGATCTGCAGACGATAGGGAGACCGCATTTCGGTTGTGCCACCTTGGGAGTGAGGGAATCTAGTTGAGACTACAGGCATGCATTGGGACTCGGATCAGGTTGGAAAGCTGCAAGAAAGTTGCACAACTAAGTTTTAACTGTCTTGTGGGTTTCAGTTATGCTGCTATATTTTGGGAAGTAAAAACCAACTAAATTGGTTAGAAAATATGACTTCCAGAGAGCCACTGTTGAACCTTACCTCTGAACAGCTCAGCTGTATTCATGATTCTGCCTCACGTATAAGTTGTTTTATTCAGTCTACCAGATGAATAAATTTAAATATCAGCCAGCATGGTTGAGTAACAAAACTGCATTATGCTGGTCATGCTGTTTTTCACCATGAAAGCATGAGTGAATGTTCTACAGTGCCCTTAAAATCTGCACTAAAGTAATGCTGCTTTAACTTTAAAATAGTTTTTTTGTACTTGTAACTTATATTGCCCTGCTTTTCACTTTATCATCCATCCTCCTTTTCTTTCTGTCTTTCTTTCTTTGCCCTCCTCCGTGTTTGGATCTGTTACTCTGTGCCTCTCTGCCACTGGTCGGTTTTTGTGAGCTGATAGTGTGTATGGAGCTAAATTGTTGGTCTTGATTCCCCTGGGTTGTATCAGTAACACACTAACGTCAGTAATTAGCAGCGTAATCAACTTGCTAATTTAAGCACTGTTCACTGTCACGCCCCGTTCTGCTCCAGCAAGGACGAGCAGCCACTGCAGTGCCATTTCCCTGTGTTTCTTCTCCTCCTCTCCTTTCTCCTCTTCTCACCTTACCTCCCTCTTCTCCCTGCTCCACCTCATCTATTCTCCTTCCCTCTGCCCTACTCTATTCTGCTCTTCCCTTCTCTCCTCCCTCACCTTGTTCAGTAAGCATCTCGTGTGGCTTGGGGGATTCCAGACGTTAGAGAGTGTATGCCCTACCCCGGTAGGGAGGGAAGATCAAATTAGCTCTTTAAAGATTTATTCATAAAGCTTCACTGTATATGCAAAATGAAGCTGTAGGACGCATAATCACGCAAGCTGTGGCAATAAAGCCAGTGGTACTGGTGTCGATGCAGGGTTATCGGCTACTGTGGAGGACAGCATGCCTGAAGAAAACTAATTTCACCCCATGGAGAACGCTGTTCTGTTCATCTATCTCATTTACCTTCACAAACCAATTGCAACACTATACATTTTATCATTCTTGTATACGCTGTGTGTATAGTGTGTGCTACACCTCCACGGATAATGTTTGCGGAACAGCTCCCAGTACACTTCATACAGGTCTTAGGCTGCACATTGCACATTGAAATGTGGCACACTGGTTCAGGTTCTAGTGGATTGCGCTGTGCCCTTGTCCACTTTAAAGTGTTACATCATATCTATCTGTGTATGAGGCCTATAGATGCAAACTAGACTGTTGGGTCTAGCTGGCAAGCTAAAATAAAGTGTAAAGAACATATATCTGGTCGGTTCAAATGTGGACCCAGTGTCTACACATATGTGTACCCATATCTATTTGTTCTCCAACCTGTCAAAAACGATATCTCTCTAAATCACAGAGCATTGAAATACTCACTAACGGTGAGCATTTGCTCAGTCATGTCCAATTATAACCCATTTTGAAACATACAACAGTTCCTATTACCCACCAGCCAGCTATGATGAGATAAGCAAGTTCACAGTTGGATAAAGGCACAAATACTACATCAAGGATAAATCACATGACTATCATTCACAAGCTTTGAGCCAAATTACAGAACAAATGCATTTGTTGTTAGAAGTTTACATACACTGACAGGAATGCCATTTTAATATTTTAGAACTGTTTTCTATAGGTGACAAATGATTGGACAACCAGAAAAATAGGGGGAAAAAACAGAAAAACGGAATTTGGTGCATAGCTTTTAATGTATTTTGGGTGTTATAAAATCAACACATGGTCAAAATTATGCATACAGCACACCTAATATTTGGTTAAATATCCCTTAGCAAGTGTGACCTTGAACAAACACTTGTGGTAGCCATCAACAAGCAGAATTCTGGTTGGATATTTGACGAGTCTTCTTGGAAACATTTGTAGAGCTCAAATAATTTGTGAGTTTCTTGGCTTTTAAGCATAATTCATATATTTTCAATATGGCTGAGGTCAGGACTTGTTTTAAGCTCAATGTTAGTCTGATTTAGCTGCATTGGTCTGCTGAGGATTTAAGGTCATGCTCAGGAAGAGCGCATCAGTTGGCATCACTGGCATCAAAACAGAGCATAATGCTACCACCACCAGGTTAAAAAGTTGGCACAGTGTACCTCTGTACCTCTGATCATTGTGGACAAATAACTCAATCTTTGCCTCTTCGCACCATAAAACGTAACAAAAAAAAAACATTAAAAAGGCTTTTTCTTTGTCCATATTGTCAGCTGCACATGTTTTTTGATTTTGGAGCAGGGGCTTCTTTTTTGGACGGCAGTCTCTCACTCCATGGAGATGTAAAGCTTGCTTGACTGTAGACAGTGTTCCAGCAGCTTCCAGTTTATAGCAGGCCTGTGCCTTGATGGTTCCTTGGTTGTTCCTGACCATGCAAACCAGGTTCCTCTCAGTTAAGGGGGAGAGTTTGGGTCTTCTTCAAGTAAAATGGCTTGGTACAGTGGCTATACACTTCCCATTAAGTATTAATTATGTATAAATGTTTGAACTGATGATCTTGAAATCTTCAGTTGTTCATAAATGGTTCCTGTAGACATTCCTATGTGGTGTAAATTTATCAACCTCTTTCTCAAATCTGCACTGAGCTCCTGGGACTGTCCCAATTCACTGTGTGTTGGTTAATCCAGTGAGGGCCGTCAAACAAGTCATTTTATGTTGTGCACAGAGAAGCTACCAGATTTTCCATCATGGTCACTAACAGGAAGTTAAGAGGCCTTGGCTTTGGCATGTTAAAAGGCATTTTGGAACTTTCAGCCCCAGTGAATTAATAATCTAAGTGGGTGTTTGTATATTTTTGACTTAAGATGAACAAGCATTCTGCCACAGCAATGAACAGTTCAAAGAAGTAATTGAAAGCTAGGCATTGCCATGACAATCATGTCCATGATGACATTTATGTACCACAATTGTATATGTCTTTCAGCAAGAAAAAAGCTCAAACTCCACCACACCTGTATGGTTAACCAACATCCAGTACTTCCAGTACTTTCAATAACGAGAAAAAAAACCCCACCCTGTTTATCAATCCCATCAAAAATTGGACCATGTGTGTTGGGAGTAAGGGAAAACATTGAGAATTTCCTTTGGGTGCCCGGAAACTGGTATCAGGAACCTCTGATTGCTTCGGTTCCAGTGCAGAGTTCAGTTTCTGCTTGTGCAATGAATTTCATTAGATGCAGTCAGAGCATAATTAAAATGAAAATTAAAATCGACTGCTATAGCATTGATTTACTTTTCTAGTACAATATGGACACTATTATTTATGATGTAAAAGATTAGATGCGCTTCCGTCCTATGACGTGTATAGATGCATAGACACTACATATAGACATTTTAGTTACATAAGCCCCATGATTTGGGGCTGTTGCTGAGCTGGGTTATTCAAATGTACGGAGGGGCAGGTGTGCATGTGTGTGTGAAATAGGATGCATCTTACATTTGACCTACATATTTAGAGTTCACTCACAACACACACGCACACTCCAGGGTCTGTCTGCTGCACTGTGCTCCCATTCTTCTCCTGTAATGCGATTTGTCCTGGCTATTGATACGCAAAAGCCCTCCCCCGATCCCCTGGTTTTTCTCACCACCCCCCCTTCCCCAATTTCCACACTAACACAATTAGCATCTCGTCAATAATGCTCAGCATTTCATTTTGCTGCTTTAATTAACAAATTCAATTTGCTCGATCCGCTGTGAAAACAAATTAAAAGCATGCAAAATTAAGGCATGCAGCTCAGAGGATGTGGCTAAGGTGATTACAGATGCTTCAAATTACTGTTTTCTTGTTTATTTTGTCATGGGAGGGGAACGTAATAGGCAGTGTTGGAGTTTAGAGTCTGTAGGCTATGCGTAAAGTGCGGCCGTGCTACGAGAGGCTTGTACAGTAAGCTTGTGAATACTGCTCAATATCTGCTCACTTTAAACTAGGTAGAAGTTCTTCTTCATTTCCTTCAAGGTCAGTCCTTTTTTTCTCTCTCTCTCTCGCTCTTTGTCTGTGTGTCTTTTTTTTATCTCTTTGTATTTTGTTCTCTGTCTAATAAATAATATTCACTCTCATGCTGTATTGTTACCATTTTTATTCACTTGCCTCTAGGAAATTAGTATGCATGTTGGTGTGGATCGTACTATTATTAAAAACATATTAGAGACACAAACGAAATTGCTGCGAAGAGATGTTTAGAAATAGAACAATTGTGGCGAGCACATGAGGGATGTGCTTAGATTAGCGCTTTCAAATTTTAGCCTTTATTAATCTTTATTAATCTTGATTGTCTTTAATTTTATTTCCTCCTAAAGTAAATAACAGTTCATTTAACTTTCCTGCACGTACCTTTGATTAGAATGCTATTATAAGAAATAATAACTCACTGTATTTTGTCTTGTGTATGGGAAATCATAAATCATTTACTGTAGTTTGGGGGCTGAATGTTTAAATAATCAGAATAATTATATTATAAGTATATGATCAGTATAAATGTTTATATAATAAATCTGTAAAAAACAGATGATCACTTTTTCTGTGACACTTTTTTCCCTGTGTGTGTGTGTGTGTGTGTGTGTGTGTGTGTGTGTGTGTGTGTGTGTGTGTGTGTGTGTGTGTGTGT
>JAQLOM010000038.1:9264665-9276141 GCA_030068315.1 Chrysichthys thysi | reverse complement strand
TCTCTCTCTCTCTCTCTCTCTCTCTCTCTCTCTCTCTCTCTCTCTCTTTCTCTTTCTCTCTCTCTCTCTCTCTCTCTCTTTAGAAAGCTTTCCAGTTCAAGCAGTCAGATAGGAAGCTTATAAGAGACCACAGTAATTACCACATAATGCATAGCCAGCTTTCATTCACCTTTACTAACGTCCTGGTCTGGGTCATGGTGGCTTTACTCATCATTCACCTTCAGTAACCTCTTTATCCTGGTCAGGGTTGTGGTGAGTCAGGAACTTATCGCAGAGGCACTGGGCACAGAAGAATTCACCCTGGATGGGATTCCAGTCCATTACAGGGCAACGCAACATTGAGAAAACTGGAGAACCTAGAGTAATCCTACACAAACTCAGGGAACGCACATGAAACTCCACTCATAACCTGAGCCCAGGATCAAACCAGGCATGCTGGAGCTATAAGGCATCAGCGCCCTCCACTGCACCATTGTGCCACCCTGTTAGGCCACTGGTTGTTTACTGTTGTACAGTGGTATAATATAGTGTATATTTTGGGAAATAAAACCAAGTAAATTTGATAGAAAATAAAGCAGGCAGATACAAACAGTCCTAATGATTTAGTTGACGGTGAGAAACTCTCAGAGCCATATAGAATTTCTGGGGATATAGTGGTAGGGTTCATATTTCATTAAAAAAAACTCTTAACATCCACTTTAGGTTAAATCTGAATACAGATACAGACATTTGGAGAACTAAACTGATACAGTATACACTATATGGCCAATATGATGTGGACACCTGACCATCACAGCCACATATGCTTGTTGCAAATCCCATCCAGATGTAGTCCCATTTTTACTGTTATATTAACCTCCACTCTTCTGGGAAGGCTCGCCACTAGATTTTGGAGTGTGGCTGTGGGAATTTGTGTTCATTCAGCCATAGAGCATTGGTGAGGTCAGGCACTGATGTTGGGCGTTCAGCCAATGGTGTTCAGTGGGGTTGAGGTCAGGACTTTGTGCAGGCCTGCAGAGTTCTTAAACTCCAACACTGGCAAACCATGTCTTATGAACTTCAGTTTGTGTCATGCTGGAACTTGTTTGGGGCTTTTAGTTCCAGTGCAGAGAATTACGGCATACGAAGACATTATAGACGTTACAGCGTGCGCTTCCATGTTAGTGGCAAAAGTTTAGGGAAAAACACACAAACGATGTGATGGTAATGCATCCACATACTTTTGGCTGTATAGTGTAGTTATGAATGATTGGATATCAGTGGAGGAACAAATGCATCATCCTCTAAAATTCCACTTATTATGTAACTCCTGTCATTTGCATAAATCCATGCAGGGCGGATTAAGTGATGGATTGCTGGTTTGCAGAAAGAGTCTTCTTCTCACCCCCATATCTCGTGCCATCCCTCTCCAAAGTATCTCTCATTCTTCTTATTGCAATCTACACAGAAAAAAAGAGAGTGATCATCAGTTGTGGGGCTGATGGTCATAGGTTTTGTTTTCTCTCTCACTCTCTCTCTCTCTTTTAAACAGGCCTTAGAGACAAGTCTATATTTGGCCAAATAACTAATCTTTTAGAAGTCCTGTTTGCTCTTCAGGTTTGTCCCCACTACAAACATTTCCCTGATCAAAGCACTATTAAAGGCCCTGTCGCTTCAAACACAGGCCCCATTCCTCCGCTTTCAGCTCAACCCACTAATCTCCATGGCAACCATATAATCCCCTCACTGCCATTTCAGGTAGCAATGACAGTGAAGAGAGTCTCATTTGAATAGACTCAACCTCAAAGTCACATCCCAAAGGTCTGGAACAGGAGCATTTCCTAGAATACTTTCTGAGTGCGACTATTTACTGTCTTTTTTTTTTTTTCTTTTAGAAAATGAAGTACAGGATTAACTCGTGTACCTGGATGTCCTCCAACTCAGTGTATGCTGGCATTGCAAACTGTCTCTAAAATGCAAACATGCAAGCATTTAGCAACTAAATTGGCAGCACCCTAGGTGTTGTTCCATATGGTATTTTTTTTATTGTCCTTAATGCATATTCATGGGGAGGATAGAAAGCGCAGTCCGATCATTTGCGCAAAAAGAGAGCTATCGGCTAATAGCCTCTTCACTGTGGGAGTGAAAAACTGTCTGAGCAAAATCTCAACTGGGCAATTATTACACGGCATGGGGGGTATCACGGAGACATCTTTATCCCATCTCCTCTTTCTTCTTCTAAGCTCATTTGTGTTAGTTCACTCTGTGCAGTTAAAAAAACAAAAAACAAGTGCAACAAGCCAAGATTGCATCTCATAGTGATATCAATATTCATTTTTTTTTTTAATCAGCGTATGTCTTTCAACTCAAGGCACAAAGACAGGATTAAAATCCTGACAGACTTGATTCTGTGTGGGGAGTTTACATTTAGCCTTAGTTGTCAGGGGTAAAGGAAAGCCTACTTAAAACCTTTCTCTCAGCTTTAATAAGTTACCTCAAATCCATAAAAATTCCATTTAGCTCACTCTCCATTTATCACAGCTACTCTGCCTGTTGCTTTTTTATCCACTTTTTCTTTTTTTCATTCTGTCTCTGGAGGTAAGAGTTGCCTTGGTGCGGCAGCACATTTGAGCCTGCTGTGGAATACATATGTAGTTATGCTTTTTCAGAATACTGTTGTTATATTCATTTGGGTTTTTTTCCAGCTCCCACCTCAGAGCTTCACAATGCTCACCTGATCCTCTCTATCTGTTCTCTACGTTGTCTGGTTTGTTTTAGATCTGATCCTACTCAGATTTACACTGCACAAAATTTAATGTGCCAAAAAATAAATAAATCCCACTGCAGTGAAGACTTTGATTTACGTACTTGTCAGATATATGCTGATGATATTTCTGTGCATGCGAAATGGACATGGAGAATCCAGAACCACTGCTAAATTGAAAGAAAAAAACTTTTTAGATCCTTTTATTTTGTAGTGACATTTATTTGAATATGGTGTGACTTAAACAAAATTATTTGTAGGTTCTTTAACCCTGGAAGACCCAGACCACCTTACTGTAATAGGAAAAATATCTCCATTTGCTAAAATGATACAGACTCAGTGAACCCAAAAAAAAAAAACCCATGTTATGAAATGGTCCATATGAGACCTCCTGGGATGTCCACTAATGGGCTGAATATAAGGGTGAATTAAACGTTAGGGTCATATATGACCCCAGGGGTGCTCCAGGGTTAAAACACCAAGAACTGTTACTTATGTGGCTACACTGTGGACATCATTTCCTTTCAGCTTTATTTGTATGAGTGTAAATAAGTCAATTAAGTGAATCCAAGTTGGATTCAACTTCTTTTCAAAATTAGCTCCCTGCTATATGCTATAACTTCTGTTATAAAATTTCCAACGATGTTGTTTGTTTGTTTGTTTATTAGTTAAGTGATCTCTGAATTTCTTTATTCTGCCATTTTCTTCTGACCCTTGTGAGGTGGGCGGGACTACAATTGCATCAAACTGCAACAATGCTTTCAAAGTACCAATCAGTATTATCCATTTGTGTACATCATGTCATTTTCAGAAAAAAAAAACTTTTTCTTCTCAGTGCAATCTCCTCTACAGAGCCTATGTGAAACTGCATCCAATTAAACTTAGCCTTTTATTTATAATAGTTGCAACTCACTTTTTTAAGTGGTGAAAGAAATGAAAATTAGTAGAGTGGCTGCACTGTAATGGAGATAATCCTGATCTACAAATACTACTATCAAAAAAAGGAAACAAACTGTTGTTTTGTTTTTTTTTAAATCAAATTAACATATTTATCATTACTTACCTCTACTTACTTAAAAATGACTTTGTGGACTCTCTTCCTGCTCTGAAGGTCCCATATTTCCATGCACTTTTCCGGTCACAGTCTCCAGGATCTTGAAGGTTGAAATTTGATTGGTTTTTTGAGAGAAACACTTTTCAGCTCGATAGCAGGGTTTTTTTGGAGCACAGTGTTATTACTGGACTAACAATACATTAATGGCATTAAGTAATGTTTTGTGTGAAGCACGTGGTGGTAAATGATTGGCTTTTGTGTTTGTGTTTGCCAAGGAGCTATGGGAAAAGATTTGCTATTAGTCATGTGCCATGTCAGTCAAATTGCTTCTTTGGCCATGTTTATTGAAATAATGTACCAGACTCTGTAGCAAAGCTAGAGGTGTGATTCACCAGACTAGACTTTTTGTGCAGTAACTTTTAGTTACAGTTAAATTGTTGGTTGAATTCATTCAGTTTCTACCACTGGTAAATGCTTATTCAAGAACACAGCTTTAGAATCACAAAGACTTTTCAAATTTTCATTTTAAAGGCATGTCTGATTTTTAAACTAGGTTGCCAAGGACAAAAGTATTTTTGTAAAGTGTTCCCAGCATTTCTTCTTTTTTTTTCTGTCCTTTGGCCCAGATATTCAGAATACATAATATTTCTGCAGTATGCCAGCTCTGTCCTCTGGCATTCAGTTTGTAGTTTACCAGCCCACATGTCAGAAAATTCAGCTTGCAACCAATAATACCCAGCAAGTTTCAGTCACTTCCTGCAGTTGTGTCAAATCAGGGTTGAATCATGTTCTTACAGCCATCAATCCAGAATAAAGTATGGAAATAAAGTGGAGAAACAAGTTATTTTGGTGAACATTCAAGTGTGATAATGGTGCTTAAACTGCCCAAATGAAGCACACATCTGTCTGTAAATGAATGTCTATACACGGACATGCTGCTGGAAATGCTGCTGTAACGCCTTCCGAGAACAATGTGCTAACCTTTCCCTGTTCTACTTCCTGGTCCTCTGAGGGGGAGCCCCCTCAGGAGGTGTGAAAGCACCGTTAGGTGCCTCTTGGTGCTTTTTAAACCATTTTCACGCCTCTGTGTTTCATGTGCCGAGAGGAAACCAGCTCGCCGCTCTAAAGAAACAGGCACGGCAAGCGATTCCGGACCGGACCGGCCTACTCTGCAAGTCAACTCGCCATCAATCACCTCCAAGGCCTTAAGTGACACAAGCGGGGAAATTGCACCTTCTTTCAACAAGCCAATCAGAATCCCCTTCAATTACCTGACATTTCATTAATCTCTATCAAAGTCGCGCTAACCGCATCCAGCACTACCGAGGCTTCGGTAAGCCCTGGAGGCCATTATTAAATTTGCCTGTATCATTGTAAAGGAAATGGCAAACGCCTTGGACTTAAAGGGCACCTAGCATCTGTCTCTTTAAGACTGAAATCAGCTAAATTAAAAGTGCACAGTTGGACATAGCAACAACAAACCATGTCTATGCCCTTTACAACAGGGCTTGATCAATTCTTAATGCAGCCAGCCAAACATTTTCCAACACTTACTGCCCTTTAAAATAACACTAGGTAACTAGTGTGGAAAAACATGTGCACACATTGGCATTTGTCACTACACTGGAACACCATATACAAGGTTTTAAAGTGCATTGTGCAAAAAATGGATCATGCTGTATATTAACAGAGATCATTTTATGCCGTTGCTTTTTTTTTCCAAAATGTGCACATAGTAGATGGCTTAATGTCATAAATACACATATAGACCCACAAGCTAAAGTGCGTATGTACACTTCATTGGTCCGTTAAACTTATTCAGTAACTACCGTGGGTCTAATTGGACAGATATGCAGCTGTGAGAGTGAGGAATGCATGTATTGACCCACAGATGAAGCTCTAATAGGAACAGTAATAAGTATTAGTCGTAATCATATAACAAGTGAGTGCTTCAACCCTTAAATCCTTTCAGGAACATTTCCCTTGTTAAATATGTGGAATGGAAAACATGTTTTGAACAAAGCGTTTTCAGTAACTGATTTATCCTTTATCTTGGATCATGGTGGATCCTCAGCCCAGAAGCAGGAATACACCATGGATGGAACACCAATCCAGTGCAAGTCAACATGCACACCCATTCACACACACATGTGCAACTAAAGAAAATTAAGCTTAGCTCATCCATTTGCCAGCATGGGGTTTTTTGTTTTGGGAGGTCAGAGGACACTCATAGTGGTGAGAACATGCAAGAATCTGCACAGTCTGTAACCTAAGCTCAGGACTGAATGAGGGACCTGGGAATGGTGCGGTGGCTAGACTGTGCTAAGGTTTTTAAAAACTGAATGTGAATTATGGCTGATGACACTAAAGGAGTGTTACTCTCACCCAGCCAGTATGTAACGGGTGAAAGGACAAGTGTCCTCAAAAAATGTGAAGGCAGCTAATTGGATAATACAGAGGGGCCCAAAAAATGTATACACACTTCAACAGTGGTTATCTATGCCCGTTTTTTAAAATCCAAACCGAATTATGGCCTCAGTGTGCAGAGACGTGAGAGCAGAGTGGAGGGACGTGGAGGGCCGGGTACACAATAATACAGCTATTACGCAGATATGTTGAAGTGAGTATACGTTTTTGTCCCCTCTGTATGGAGTTTGTCCTTTCACTGCCTGGCTGTATGGTGTCTATAGAACGTCCACCTTTGCAGCTAGACTGGAAGAAAAAAAGTATAAATTAAAACTCAGTCAGTATTCATGGGTTATTCCTATGGACATGAGGCCTTGTTGTGCAGCTGGTTTTGTGTGTGAGTATTATCAGGTAACAACAGTAGAGATTTGGCAGTGTTTTTAAATAGCAGAAGCCCCTTAGTGTGTTATTAACGGTGTGATGAGCTGTTACTAAACTGCTGACTGACTTTCCAGTCTCAGAGTCTCTGGGCTGCTCTTACATTCAGAGAGGAATAACGAAAATTAGGTAGAGAGAGGAAGAGGCATCTATTCCTCCCGCATAGACTTAACGAACTCCATAGAGTTTAATATGGAGCAATTTGTATTTATTAGTATTGCTAACCATGTTAAAAAAGTACAACTACAAATGCTTACCAATTTACCTACTGAAATGTTGAGACCAGTCTATGTGATACGATTACTGATGAGCAACTTTGCTTATCGTTATTCATTCCACTGATGTCTGTGAAGTGGCCAAGTTGAGTTTTGCAAGCATCTTCTCTGATTAAAGTGGGGAGAGAGGGCATCAAAACGCTCACTCTCCTCACTGCTTAATCAATATACCACTGACAAGTGAGAGAGAGAGAGAGAGAGAGAGAGAGAGAAAGGGAGAGAGAGAGAGTACTGACAACTGAAAGAGAGCTGGAGAGTGAACCCTCAAGAAAATAGTTTGCCATCTGCAATTGCGTCCTGGGGCTAAAAACGAAACTTGCATGCGAATATATTTTTAGGGAGTATGATCGAGATTGACAGAGAGAGCGAGGCTGTAAATTGAGTGTCAGAGATCTTACTGCGTATGGTAAGGGGAAAAAAAAGAGATAGAGAAAGTGAGAGAGTGAGTGAGAGAGGGGGAAAGGGAGGAGGAAAAAAGGGATGAAAGAAATTAAACCTGGGAGCTGTAACGGCGTAATAATGTTGGGTGCTGTGAGAGGTTCCCCGTCTGGACTTTTGTTGCTTTCAGAAATTATTTATAACTCTGTGGGGAGGGAGAGAAACTAATAACCTATATTAAAAAGGCTGTCTTTTTCTCAATTGCGTTTATAGTCCGAGCTTCTTGGGACTCAGACAACATCTATAAAATTGCTGCCTGCTTCATTTTGACTGAAGATTTAAACGCAGGGAAGGAAAAAAAAAAGATTCGAGGCTGAAGATATTAAAGGAGCAAATGTATGAGGATAATACGTACATATCACAGTTTTTCTCTGTCTTTTTCCCAAAGGTTTTGACATGCGTGCTGGTTTGTGCAATTGCAATTTTGCATTGTCTCTTTAGCATGTTTTCCCCATCCAAACACACCCCCAGACCCTGCTTTGCCCCGACATTCATAGATCCAGAGGCTCAGTAGGGGGGTATATCCCAGGGAAAGCATTTCTCCCTTTTCACTTCCTCTTATTTGCAAGATGTCCTTTCAAGCAACAAAGCACTAAAGTTCAGTCTCCATTCTTCAAAAACAGCACACGATTTGATATCATGTAGCGTCCAGATGGGCCTCGTCACCTGTCTTTTTTCTGTTCAGTTCATTTTTGGAAAAGAGGTAGGAGGCAGAAGTCAGAGCTTGAGCAAGAAGCTACGGCCAGCGCTGCGAAATCAAAAGCAAAGCAGCCTCTTCTCAAGTGTTTGGAGAAGACCAAAAAAATCTCTAAGCATGACACATCCTCTCTGTCTCTCATTCGCCCCCCTCCCTGTCTCTCTTGCTTCTTTGCTTCCTTGTTCTCTCACTTAGTTTCAAGAGGCAGTTCTTTGTTCTGTTTTTTTTCTAAGTCTGAAAGCAATGTTAAAAGAAGGAGACAGAAACGAGAAAAAGAAATGGGAAGATAATATTGAATTTGTCAGCTGATTGCAGAGGGATGATGTTTTGTCAGAGTCAGCTGCCAAAACTGTCACTCAGTGTCCGAGTAATTCACCACAAATGGTATTAAAGAGCGTTCAGTAATATCTTCTTGAAGTACGGCTACAAGGCTTCGTTTCAAATTGGCCTCTCGTATTAACAAAAGGCATTAGGGGGTCACTCTAACCCCCACCCCACCTCGGCCCATCCTGTCTTTCTGAAATAGAGATTTCTCCACCTCAAGGACGACAGTGACAATTGAGGTTGGGAGCAGCGCAGGAAGTGACAGTTGAATGGGGGAGGAAGAGAGAGAGAAAGGTTTTGATTGCAGCAAATCGATCTCTAATCACCCCGTGCTCAGCGCTTTTATCCCCGAGCTGTCGGCTGGGCTTAAGAGCGTTCAGGGATATATTTACATGCTGTGGCCTGGAGGGTCTTCAATGTCTGACTCTTTTTCTCTCCGTCTCTTTCATTCTCTCTTTCTTGATTGTCACAATGTGGCATTGTAATCCTCTATGCTGGCTACCTCACACATCAAACAGCCCACCACCCTAACATCTTCAATGCTGATTGCCCACTTCAGTCACCTCTCATCAGGAGACAGAGCAAGGATTCTTTTTATCCCGCATACTTGACCTAGGTGGATGTTTTTCAGTTTTTCTATTTTCCTATTTTTCCTTTTCTTTCCTCTCCGAGTGTCACCTTGCAAGCATGCCTCCGTCCTTGGTGACGTCTGCGTCAGCCTCTTAGCCTCTTATCCTCTTATCTGAGGGCCAGCTGGGGGGAAAATCACCTGAGAATGGAAACCCATACAAAGGTTTTTGGGTTTTTTTTGTTTTGTTTTGTTTTTTTTGTTTGTTTTTTTGTTTTTTTTTGGGGGGGGGGTCTATCTGATCAATGCTATTTAAATAGAGAGAGACTGCAGAGGAGCTGAAGGTGCTCCTTGACATATAGAGTTGTGCTGGCACTCTTGCCCTAGAACAGAGTGCGAGAGACACGCCACGTGCCCTCATTGTGGCTCGACCTTTTCTTGGGCAGAAAGGCTCTGGAAGAACCATAAGCGCTGTTGCTTTTAGAGCTCATTCTGTGCCCTTGAGAAACTGACAGAGAATAATTGAAGTTGACTGCCTTTCAAGATCAATAGTCAGTATAGTGTGTATAAGTCTGGATTAAATTGAACACTAGTGACAATTACAGCTGCTCTGTGTCACCAGGTATGACCTGCTGCAGCGATCCGACGCTAAGTTACTACAAGTTAAAAGAAACTGTTAGCCTAGTCAAAAAGCCTATTTCATATCGCACCGAGCCGGGACGATAAAGAAAGAAAGGAAAAACCAAAGGGGCCATGTTTTCTTATAGATCAAGCTGTATGTCTCTTCACATTTTTTTGGGTCACGACCAAATATACCACCTTTTTAAAAAAATTAGCAATAATATCCTGACCACTTTCCAGTCTTGTTATCAGAAGACACATCAGAGCACTGTACCTGCTGCCAGGAAAAAGTACTTAATGATATTATAAATGCCCTTGATTGTTAAAAAAAGGGAAAGAAAGGGAAAAAAAACCCTGTGCTGCTTAATAAAGCTTTAAGCTGAACGTTAATGCTGGGATTCCACAAGGTTAAATTTCAGGGTCCTGCTATTCTCGTTGTATATTAATGATATTGACGATAATGTCTCTGATGCTGATGTGAATTTATATGCTGATGACACTACTGTCTATCGCTCTGCCTGATCTCCAGCTTAGGCAATGTTGGATTTTCCGAAAGCCTGTGAAAGTGTAAGGCAAAATGTGATGAAAAACAAGGTGTATAGTATTCGATGCATCTTATCTCTATCCACCAAATACACACCTTGCAGGCAGATCAATAAATACTTGGGTTTTGTAATGAACAATGATCTTTTGTTTTAATCTTCACATTGAACAAAAAAAAACCCCAAAACAACAGTAACATTAAAACACTGTTACATAGTGGTAAGCTCAGAGGTCTAGATGTTTCCTCTGGCCCTTTGGGAACATGTTTCTCACTGAATGTTTGTAATATAAAATTTTTATGAAACATTATGGAAATGTTAAAACCGAGTTCAATTTTAAAATTGGTACCTTTGTAACTAAAATCTGAGACGCTGCCGTGATCTGATTATTGGCACGTCACTACACAGCAGCTTCTACAGTGTAACTGACCTCTGACCCGAGAGAGTTCATTTGAACAGTAAGCTGGTGGTAATTCAACACTTTCTATCGTGTTAATAATACAGCTCAGATGCAGAGTTAAAGTAACTGTATGCATCGTAGAAAATGAGCTCTGCTTTACACCAGAGTGTGGTTTCCTAACTCTGTAGGAGCTGAATCTCCAGCACTTCTCTTCAATTCATCTCTTTATTTAACACTTTTGGTTAACACCAGAAACTCAACTCTAAGAACAGTGTGACTCTAATATACTAAGAATAACTTGAGTTATAATGTCAGTTGCCTTGACATAAGTGACTTTGTTCAAATGTGACAGTATTCATAAACCTGTGTGAATATTTATTCCTATATTCCTCTTCACTAACAGCTTTCTTGTGGTTAGGGTCAGAGTGGATCCTCAGTCTGTCCTGGTAACGCTGAGCAGGAGGCAGTCCATTACAAGCCACCATGCACCATCTACACACACAGTCACACATTTATTCACACCTAGGGACAGTTTTAGGTGCGTGTTTTGTGGCTAGGAAATACCCCAGGCAGACGCAAGAAGAAGAATGCGTTCGAATAACCCATGATAAAATGTAAAGTATGTTTATGCCAGTCATCATGGAGCCATTATGTGTCATAGTGCGCTATAATCTCTGTCATTAAGTAAAGAGTTATCTACCAAAGCATCTGTTCACACTTGCTAATGAATTAGCACTTACATTTGTGTACTGAACCTTACATACTCTACATTCTCCACAGTGCTATAGAGAGTGCACATTCAGTTAGATGGTACAGATCAATATCTGAGGTGACGAAGGCAGAGATGATTGAATTTCACAAATTTTACTTGACTATCATTAATCATCACAGCCTGGCTCATTAAAACGAGGTGCCAGTTTCGCTGACCTAATCAACCTTTTGAAAGTTGGGCTGAATGGAGGAATGGTGC
>JAQLOM010000038.1:9176400-9222419 GCA_030068315.1 Chrysichthys thysi | reverse complement strand
TCTCACCCGATGTCAGCTGGGATTGGCGCCAGCTTCCCCCGCGACCCTGAACAGGATTAAGCGGAAGAAGACGAAGAAGGCCGGGTCAGAGAATCTCCAAAGTAGTAGGTCTTGTGAGGTGTTCCTCACTTGCTGCCTAATACATTATATGCCCCCCAATGCAATATACCCCCAAATGTGAGTGGTTTTACTGTCACGGCTGATCAGAGTGATCTGACTCACTGAAAAGGGGCGGAGCTCCCCAAGAGAGTAGAGCGACTCGAGGTCACGTGACCGACTTCCCGTTTTCAAACCAGCAACTTTGAAAGCGCGTCCGCTGCAGCTATGACAACCGTGTGGTAAAGCTGGGAGGAATGACACCGCCCGGGAAGCTTTCCCACTCCAGACCACGGCCAAAAGCTCTGAAATGTACTGTACAACTAAAGCTGCATGCTGTAAGTTCACAAATGCGCCCCAGTTTGCGTTAAGGCGCTGTTTTGGTCAGTTTCCGGCGTCTCTCTCTCTAGAAGCTCAGAACAACAGGCTAGTTGGCTAACGCAGCGTTAGCTGTGCTGCTCAGTAGTCAGAGACGCTAACAGTGGCCAGATACTCAGTTTACTAGATATTTTAGGTTTTATTTTCACTTTAGGTTCATGTACTAAACATGAATAATCTGTTGAAGTGAGAACAGGGCATTTGAAAAAGACTATTAACAATGTTAACAAGCTCTGCGTTGCCTGCTGCTGCCGGATGCTGTATCTGTAGCTGCTAGATGATCATCCATGGGCATGGCATGTTTATATCTAATCATGGGACCATCACACAGGTTCCCACCCCTGGGCCTGGAGTCCTCCCTGTCCTGCACATGTTAGTGCTCCCCGGCTTTAACACACCCACTTCGACTCAGGAACGACTGAGAATTAGTTGATTATTGGAGCAGATGTGTAAAACATTAGGACATGGCCGGGGTTGGGAAGGAACCTGTGTGTTTAACACATCTGTGAGCTTAGTGATTGATTTAAACACCAACCTGAGACCCCCCCACCTGTCTGTAGATCACTTGTCCAGGGGTCTTGTTACCCTCCCATGAGGACATCTACTTGAGCATCCGGATGATGGGACAGTACCACAAAACAAAGTGTGTCTCTTCTGCCTTCCCTCTGCTTCTGCATGAAAGCATGGTGTTTACTAAGGTGAGGTTGGTGAAATAAATCACGACGGCTAATGAATACAGACAATACCTGAAGAGTAATGTTTGCTATTTGGATGTTGTGTGTTTAACTGAGATATATAGCATGTAGGTTCATGTGATATACTGTTTGTCTACTATTTGTGTCTTATTCCTTTGATTCCCATTAAAGGAAAAGTCTACTCACTGTGGTGTTTATCAGGAGCAAGAGTTTCAAAGAAACTTACAGGTCCACTATGTAGGATTTAGAAGATCAGTTTGCAAAAAGAGAATGTAATATAACGTATGTGTGTATTCATTGGTCTGTAATTTCCCGCATTTACAAATCATTGTGTTTTCATTAGCTCAGAATGAGCCCTTTATGTCTACATAAGGAGCATGGCTTGTACCTGGTCGACAGAGAAGAAGAAAGAAAGACAAGAAAGAAAGACTGTTTGCTGGTGCTGGGTAATAAGTTTGAGAACCCAAATTTCCCCCCAAAGAAAATGGAGAATCATAATTCTTCTTTAGCAGGAGAAAATGTAAGGGAGTGTGAATGTAAGTATGTGGAAGGACGCTACGGGCACCTGACTGCCAATGTACATTCTAATATGAGCTTGGAAATGGAGAGGTAAGGGAGGGGCATTTAGTTGGTTGGATACTACATAGTGGACCTTTAACATAAGGAACTAGTTGACTACCCAGTGGCTTCACTCACTGAGTACAAGGGAAAAAATAAATAAAATGCAGTATTTATAAAATAAGTTTGTTAATTACCAATTTTATTTTTCAACAAATAGTGGTCATACATCATTTCTGTTTCAAACGTGAAAAGAATTGTATATATTTAGATCAAAGTTTTCTTAAATAATTACTTACCAAATATATATATATACTTACCAAAAATTTGCTTCTTTTCAATATCAGTAAAATAACTCTCACACAAATAATAACAATTTGTAAAGATATAAAAACGGTGTCCACAAACGAAGTGATTAGTTCAAATGTAAGCGCTAGTTACACTGTTTCTGGTCATACGAACGTATAATATGTTCTGTGGTCATACGTCATTTCCATTTCAAATGTGAAAAGAATTTTATATACAGTGAACCCCCGCCTATTGTGGGGGTTGCGTTCCGGTGCCCCCCTGCGAAAGGTGAAATCGGCGAAATAGCGCTATCACATTTATTTTTTAATTTATATATATATATTAAGGCTTTATAAACCCTTCCCACTCTCTTATTAAGCTTTCCCACACTCTTATAAACACTTCCTATGCTCTTAAACACTTTCTACACTCTTAAACATACATAATTTTATCAACATATAAAATTCTACATGCGTACTTACTGCCGGTGAGGTCACTTCCTGTTTACTAGCTGAAGCTGAAGTGACGTACACCGCCACTGTGTATTCATCCGCTGATGAAACAGTGCATACTGTTTTATTTAGATTTGAATGTTCTTTTAATGTTTGAATTAGCATTTTTTAAAATTATATTTTATATTCCAGAGTCCTGCGAAAGCCAAAAAATTCCACGAATCAAAATTTGAAAATCTTCGATGTACTGGACCCACGATATTGCTTGGGCTAACTGTGTATACATAATGGTCAGATTTTTTGTTGGCTCCTAAAAACAAACACCAAAACACATGCAATTCTTTTATCACTCATCATTTTCCAGAACTGATCAATGGCATATTAATAAGAAATCCAAGTAAAAGTAGACACAGTTGCGCTCAGTTATAGCAGGGGCTTCGCTCGCCTAGTTATTGAAGCACACGCATGGTGGCTTTGGTGGTGGTATTAGCATGAAAGTAAATGTTTTGGAACCTGATCTGTTTGATCAGAGTGTACAGGTGAGAGTGTGTGAGTGCTGAAAAAACTAAAGGAATAAGGTGCAGTAGCACAGCTCACTAGGTAGAGATGGAGCAGGGGCTAAATCCCACTGGCACCACTATGAGCAGGTAGTCATACAGCATTATGGGTAATTCAGGAAACTGATACCCAGTGAAAATAGATCAGCATGTCAGTGAAAGAAGTTTAAACTACAAAAGTGAACTCAGGAATTATAAGAAAGAAAGAAAGAAAGAAAGAATGAATGAATGAGGCAGGCCACTGAATTCTAACTAAATAATTTCTTTCTGTCACTCCGTCTCTCCATGTCTCTCTTTATCAGACCTTCTCAGGAGCGTTTGACCCTGGTGATATAGCTGATCATCTGGAGAGTAAGTGCCATGTGGTGCCGTGTTCACTCCTCCAACTTCTTTCTCTCATACACACCAGATCAATAACCTAATAAACACTCATACACACTTTTGTTTTCTCTTTAGATGATGCAACCTGTTTGGAGCTCATCCAGCTTGTTCCCCCAGGTAGGGATCATCTAGTTCCAGATTGATAGCTGCACAGCAGAACTGTAGCTTAATCTTGACTTTAGATTGACTGCTTGATGTGAAGCATCCAGGCCTTTGTTGGTGTGATACATTGTGTTTTTTTCCTTGTTTGTTCATGTGTTTTTAATCCAGGAAATTTGATTAAGAAAGCAATCCTGCATATGGAACACCAGTCTCAGTTATGCCAGTAAACTGCCTAGGGTTTCTGTCTCCTTCGATGGAATTTGCGTCATATTATCATTAATGAATTTGATGATCATGCTGCTTGCAGCTGAGCTTTGGACATTATGGTGTCTTCCCTTGCACTGAAAATTGGCTGAAAGATGTTAGGCTTTTTTGTGTTAGTTAAAATGCTAACTCTGTGAAGCATTATTGACGAGTCCCTTATCCACAATAAATAAATAAATAAATAATCGGTATAAAAAAGTCAGCATGAAAGGGCCGTTTTCGCAGCTCAAGCTTCACTGAAAAGCTATCATGAAAGCACTTCTTCTACTAAGGTGGGAACTGTATCTCTGTCTTGACTGATGACACAGAGGGTGAAATTCTGGCCACATTTGAGGAGAACACCAGAGACTTCCTTTATCCAGGCCTAAGCCTAATTCCCCAAACCCCAGGTTCAGAGAGAGAAGTTCTCATGAAGAAATCTGCCTCCTTCCCGGTGTGTATCTCATCCACTCACTGCGCTGTGATATCTCTGACACATCGTAAAAGCTAGTGCCATTTTCCTGCTATTTGCTTCAGGACATAGATTGTTTGGGTACATTGATCTGCCAAGAGTGTCATTATCTTCCTCTGCCGACTGTCTTTTCAGGATTTTTAAAGTTTCTGATTTTCTTTCTTTGTGTCTTGCCTTCTTTTTCTTTTCGTTTTTCTTTTTTCTTTTTATCGCATTCCCTCAGGGGATTTCACCCAAAGTGGAATTTTCAACCATGTCTGTTATTGAGGAGTGTGATGTGAAAAGTAGCCAGCCAGCTGTCTCAGTGAGTTGTCTTTCCTTCTTATTTTTTTTATTCTTCTTATAAAATGGACAATATTACAATTGATGGAATTAACAATGAATGCATTCCGTACAATACTGATGTTATGGAGCAGAGATTGGAAGTTAAGTGTGGTGATTCACACTTGAAATTTTGTTCAGTGCTGAATTCTTGCATCCTGCAAATCCAAGAAATATTTGAATAGCCATACTCATATCATGCCTATTAATGTTTTGAAATTTAATCCACAACATTAAGCTTTTTCCGATTTTTAGCTCATTATACGTAGCAGGCCTATGGGTCATAATGCCTTAATACACCAGGCAGTTAGAATTAATATAATGTTAAGAAATAGACAGGGCTAGACAACTATCAACTAAACCAGTTCCTCAGTTTTGATTTTTTGCTGGGAATGAGCATAGTCTTGTAAAACTACTAGAACAGATTTCGTCTTGGTGACCTGTCCAGGGTGTACTCCACCTCTCGCCCGACGTGAGCTGGGATTGGCTTCAGCTTCCCCCCATGACCCTGAACAGGATTAAGCGGCAGGAGATGAGATGAGATGAGAAATTATGTATAAAGATTACATTATCACACTTATGACTGGTACTTTTCTAGTTGCTAACCCAATAGACGGCAAAAACCAAATAAATAAGGTTTAAAACGTGGCACGGTGTGCCGTTAGATAACCAACAATATAGGAATGTGAATCTAATGCGAAGTTGATATTTATATAAAGGCATATCCCAAAGTGTCTCATTCCTCTTATCATGACAGTTTGCCAACAATCACCTTTTTTATTTTTTATATTATTATGTTTTTTATTAAAGAACATCATACTTCTTAATCATGTACAAACTTAAAGTTAGAATGTCTGTGAAGTAAAAAGCAGCTTATGTTACTGAAGAATCAGAAAGCACCAAATCCTCTTTTGTGAAAGCGCTCTCTGTGCTGGATAAAATACTGATCTTGACCAGTTCCCAAACATGTGCCAGCTCTCTACTATCATATAATAGCTCCCATTTGGACATGTTCTTTCTGAGGCACATGAATCTTAGATGAAAACCATGTCTTTTTTTGATGTGCTGCTCATACTGCATGACAGGGAAATGTAACGCATGTGGAGGAATGGCTATCTACCCTCTTCCACATACATGAGCTGATTTACTACTGTAAGCCTGCTTTGTGACAATGTCCGCTATTCAATGTGCAATATAAATAACATTGAACTTGACAGACACCCAAAGACTAGCTAGTGTCACTGTGATTTGACAAGCAAACATGGCTAGATGGCTGTGGCATCATCAGAATTCACACTCGTGATCTTCAGACTTCTGCTTTCTGTTGCTTTTACTCGGAAGCCCAATGGGCGGTAATCTTGCTCAGATGGCCAGATGTTTGCTGATTCTTGTTTTCAACAAGCTAATCTTTTAACAGTCAAGCATAAACCTTCTCTTTACATATTAAAGAATTATTGTTTTTAGGAGACTGGAAACCAGGTAAATAACCGGTAGCCTTGAAAATAATAGATCATATTCTGCTGATGTTTACTGTCATTTTTGTAAACCTCTTTGGTTTAACATGCTAAAAGAGAGAAAAGAGAAAAGTGGCTTTTAAGAGACATTTCCAGAATTATATGGTGACACACATAGAATAGCCCTGCCAATCAACTAATTATCTGTCCCTATATATATTTCATCTCTTTGGCTTCTGACATCTCAATGGTTTTAAAAGCACTTTTAAGGATGGGCTTTTCCAGCAAGGATAATTACAGAGAGCTGCACTGATAAGACTGATGTACGTCTCCTTAAACTCCCCATTTTATTTGTTATGTTTAAAAAAAAAAAAAGTGGTCAGAATCCTCTGTGAGGTTTTTAGTGTCCCCTGAAAGTCACCTTCAACACTGTGGTTTAAACGTTAACGTCTCACCTGGTTTCTGTTGTGCTTATGGCGCTATTAGTATCTCTCATTGAAGTGGGTTGTAACGTGTATCCTTGAGCAATGCTTTTGGGAGATGGCATCAGAGTGAAAGGCTCATCCATTTATGTGCAATACCAGAGAAAATGTCTGGTTTCATGTCTTGAATCCTGGAGACAACAGAGAGGAATTGCATTGTACTTGCAAATAACAGACGTGAACGGATTGGCTGGGAGGAATTTTTTGCTACTATAAATATCAAGTTTTTTAACTAGCTTTTTATGTGTGTTTTTTTTTTTCTCTCTACACTGACTTTTCTGTTTCGGCTAATACTCCAAACTGTAATTATAAGAGGCACCTATTTTCTTTTCCTGTCCATTAAATTCTCTCGTCTAGACCAGTTCTACTGTTGTCATGTTCACTGGATCTATTTATGTGCAAGTGTTCCTTTTGTGGACGCCTCTGGTTTGGACTTGAAATGGCATGCTCTTAAATGGGCTTTTTCTGCGATTTGCATGCAGTTCATTTGAACAGAGCTTGTTTCTGCTTTAATAAGCTACTCTTGGTGCTGGCTTTGTTGTTTCAAGGACATGCGGCTTTATCTTCAGTTACCAACACCAGCAAAGCCACTAATCACATCAGACAAGCACGACTCGCGCTTTAAAACGAGCTCTTTGTGCCTGCACCAACAGAAGAGAAACGACACAAGAAAGAACGAAAGGAGAATACGGCTCCTATTCCTATGTGGGGGGAAAAGGCGACTGTAATTCCATTAGATCTGTTCTCTTCAAATAGCAATCTCTGTCAGGATTTATTTTTTTCTCTGCTTTTTAAAAATGACTTAATATGCCAGGATGTTCCAATTAGCATTTAAATTATCTTTGTTTCTTTTTCTTTTTCTTTTTTTTTACATCCATGTAATGCCATTATCTTATTAGTCTGAAACCGACCATCAAATGCAATTAACATTTTTAAAAACGTATTTATCTAAGCAGCGCCCACAGGAACCCAGTTATTGGAGCCGAGAAATTATGTTAGCTGAGATTAAAGTTATTGAAGTAATTTTCCTGCCAAGGTGAGATTGGACCAAGAGTAGGTTTACATTCGGTTACATGTGTTTGGGTTGTGTTTTGGTGTGTTGTCAACATAGAATTTCTAATGTTAGACAACAATCTCAGAGTATTATTGCGAAAATGTGGCAGAACAAGAAAATGCATTCCTCTTTGGCTTTTTAAAGACATTTTCAGTGTTCAGTAAATACAGTCAGTGTAATGGAGTGTTTCTTTTTGATGTAAGGAAAGAAACATATTGGGGTATGTGATTAAACTAGAAAATAATAGTAATATATAGTGAAATAGCATAGTATTGCCAGGATGGTTTTCCTAGAACAACATATCTTGGAGCTTTACTCCACTCAATCTACTGCAGTTTTTACTTGTGTCACAAATAAAAACTTTATAAACTTTGTGCAACAGTGCAAGAGCTGTAAATTTCTGGTGTTTATTTATTTTATTTTATTTTTTTACATTATAGCAGCTATAGACAGTTGTTTCCTTACCAGGCTCTTTTGTTTCTCTTTCTTGAAATTAAGAAGACAAAAGCATTGCAACTTGTCACCTCACAGAGAAACTGGAAAACACAAAGTCCCCTATCCTCAAAACTCACACTTACTTACTGACCATAACAAATCACCACCACTGGAGACTCCATAAACATTAAAGAAACATCAACTTAGAGAAAGCTTAAATAACATTAATAAACCATAAACCATTAGTCACCGTGCAAGAATTACTGTAGAATTGCTAACATATTACGAAGAGTGCAGTGACTTAAATTACAACCAAGACTACTGTCAACTGCTGTTATAGAAATTTAATCAACATCTTCTGACCAGTCAGATATGGAGAATTTAACCCTGCTGTGGTATAGAGAATTAAGAGAAATGTTGCAGAGTTACTATTTTTTTTCCCTTCTAGCCATGCCGAGCTTCAGCCTCTAAGGCCCGTCGCATAAAACAAGGAAAGTCAAAGCCAACTGTAGCAGAACCATGTGGCTATCAGAGACCTACAGTGGCATCACAGAGCCACTGCCCATCACCATACACTCACCGTAGGATGTGTCAACTCAGTGACGATGCCACACAGCGCCTCCGCCACCTCCAGCTCGGGCCCTATACCTTCAAGAAAGACACGGCCCCTCAGCCGCCTTTCGTGGTGAGGAATAGAGGCTATTCTTCCACAGCACTTTAATTTTTTGAACATTAATGTCGGCACATTTATCTTTTTTCTAACCTGTGTTTAATGCTCGTTTGTACTTATACAGACACCTATACAACACTATATTTTTATATAGTGGCTTTTTTTTTTTAATTTGCCTCTTGTAACCTTAATAATATGTTGGAATAATTTTTTGCAATGGATCATGATTAGTCTGTTAAAGGTCTTTTTTTCTAACCTTTATCCTGTGTTTAATGCATCTTTTATACTTCTACAGACACATATACAACACTGTATTTTTATATAGTGGCTTTTTTTTTTTATTTGCCTCTTGTAACCTTAATAATGTGTTGGAATAATTTTTTGCAGTGTATCTTATGATTAGTCTGTCAAAGGTTTAAAGAGGAGCGCTACTGAGTAATTTAAATTGCGGTCTCAGCCACGGAAGCTCGGTCCGCCAGCCTCTTTTATGAGTAAAGTGCAGGAAAAGCTCCCCTCCTGTTTCCTTCAGAGTGTTTTCACTACACAAACAAGTCCTGAGGTGTAAATATCAAAGCTGTCATGCTATGAAAGGCGAGATCCAGATCTAAGACATGTCATATCAACATGGCATTTTCCATTCTTGAACCTTTGAAAATAAAGTGCCTAGCATTTTCTGAGTAAATCCTGGGGCAACAATTAACTCAAGTAACTTGAGTCACACCATGATTAATAATAATAATAATAATAATAATAAAAAAAGAATATTTTACACTTGTGTGTTTTTAAAGTCAGAATATATATTTATCCAAAAGCCTGAATCGTCACATGGCTGTTTAATTGCATTATCACTGCCAGGTACAATGGCACGGAGGCACCTGAAATAGAGGCAGCTGGATGAGATGAACTCATTCTGGGATGAAGATGAAATGAACTCACTCTGTTTCTGAGAGTTTTGCTCCTTGCATTAACCTTTCCAGAAAAAGTCAATAATTCTTCAATGAAAAGCTTATTCAGCTGAATAAATAATTCCACTGTCAGTTTTTTGTCCTCTCTTGCTACATGTCTGGAGATTGCTTGTCTTGTTAAAAAGCTGATTGCATTCTGTGTTTGCAGGTTCCTTATAGTCCCAGCTCTTCACTTATTGAATCTCCAACAACATCCTCAGGTCTACAGCCTTCATTTAAAAGAAGCTCCCTCCACCAGACATCGGTAAGTTTCACACACAGCGTTGAACAGTTCCTCTGCTACAACATGGCATTTGTACAATGTTTTTAAAGCACCTTAATTTTTTATATATATTATGGCAAGTACTGAGCAGTAAGGTAGTTTTTTCTAGGTTCTAAAGTAGTAATATTGCTTTCATTTACCACAAAGGGGTTGTTGGGTTTTTTTTTTTAGTTTTTTTTTTTTTTTTTTTTAATCTGCTGCTCTTTATAGAAGCTTCAGATCATAACCTCTTTGAGTAAGTTGCAAATAATCAATTACCCAATTAAGGCACTTAGTAACTCTTTAAAGGTTAATGAAACTCTTCATGCTTTCAGGTAAAAGGGCATTCTCTGGGTGTGTGTCCTGCATCTCCTGGGGAGAAGTCCACACCGTTTCTCAGTAGTCCCTATCACAGAAGAAACCCTGCTTATCAGTCCACCCCTGTGTCCAGCAGCCTCAGGGAGCCGAGTCCACTGCTCAGCCGCTCAACACTCCGAGAAAGGTGACCGGAAAGTCAGTTTCATACACACTCAACTACAGGTTTTCTGAACTCCCCTCAGGAGTGAATGAGGGATTTTACTTTTTTCACTTCATGACCCACTTTTTCTTGAGATTTATTTCTCGGATAAATATCCTGATATTTTTCTTTAGAATTTGCTGGTATAATTCAGGATTCATTGTGCCAACAACGATGGCAAGCTGTCCTGGCCAAGATGCAGCAAAACAGGCCGAATATCCATATTTCCAGATGAGATAAGGTTCTTAGGATGGAATGAAGTGTTTTTCTTTCTCCAAACATAATGCTTCATTTACACCAAAAAGTACTGTTTTTTTCTCATCCATCTAAAGTTTTGTCCAATAGCCTTCTGTCCTTTAGCAAATTGTAGACTGACAGCAGTGTAATATTTGGAGAGCAGTGGCTTCCTCCTTCCAACCCTGTCATGCACACCATTGTTGTCGAGTGTCTCCTGATGGTGGATTCATGAACATTAACATTAGCCAACGTGAGCGAGGCCTTTAGTTGCGTAGAAGTTACCCTGGGTTCCTTTGAGACCTTCTGGACTATTACATGCCCTGGTCTTGGAGTCATGGAGATCTTTGTTGGTCGATACCTACTCCTGGAGAGGCTAACAATAATCTTGATCTGTCTGACTGTGATTGGTGGAGTCCAAATTCTTTAGAGTTTTGTAACTTTTTCCAGCTTGACGAGCAACAGCTTTTTTTTTTTTCTGAGGTCCTCAGAAATCTCCTTTGGTCATGCCATGATACACTTCCACAAACACATGTTGTGAAGATCAAACTTTGATAGATCTCTGTTCTTTAAATAAAACAGGGCACCCACTCAACCCGTGATCGTCATACTAATGATTGAAAACACTATTATTACTAGAATTTTATCTTTAAATTAACTGCTAGTCCCTAAGGTTCACATACTTTTGCCACTCATAGATATATAATATTAGATCATTTTCCTATATAAATAAATGACTACGTATAATATTTTTTGTCTCATTTGTTTAACTGGGTTCTCTTTATCTGCTTTTAGAGTATGCGTGAAAATCTGATGTTTTCGGGCATGTTTATGCAGAAATATACAAAGCTCTAAAGGGTTGACAAACTTTCAAGCATCACTGCAGCTACTTGCTTCATTATTTTTTTGTTTATTGTACTTTTACACCTTATTTTTTTTTCTTTACTTTTGCGCCTACTGTGTCTCCACTGTGAATTTCAAATAATGTGCTATTGATGAAATGTGCGGCTTAAAACACTGAACGATCTATATTGTAATCCTGGCCCATATGCGAGATGAATTTCCTCCACCTTCAAATGATGAAATCTGATGTCCGCTTGTGTTTGTCCATTACTTAAAAGCAAAAGACAAATATTCCTGAGAAAACAAGGGAAAAGGCTATTGATTGCATTTCAGCGAGATCTAATGCTTCTGACCCGACACGTAGTTTAATAAATTCTGAGAGACCCTTGTCATTGATCTGAACAACAGCCCGCTAAACCGACAAATGTTTGTTTGCTTGCCTGTCTCTACCGCTTTTTTTTTTTTTAATCCTGCAGAGACGGGAGCAAGCATTTTAAATCAATAGACAATTTTTAAACTAGAGAGTAAATTGTAGAGTAAATATTAGGAAATGTATGATACTTTTGTCTAGATTGAAAGCATGACCAGAGTCGGAAGGCTGCAGATTAAGGCTGGCACGGCAGATTCAGACAATAAGAGAGCCAGCACGTCTTTTGGACCCCTTTGATGGGAAATGAAATGATGCTTTGTGAAGTTCAGTCTGTCCTCACTGCAGCAGTTGGCTTCTCGTGTGCTAATCATTTGGCCGAGCTAACCATCTGAAGCACAGTCCATATTAGGTTCATTAACCACAACCTCTCATCTGTATCACCTCTCCTACAAGACTTTGTGCCTTTCTATTCATTTCTATGTTTCTCTTTTTCTTTCTATACCTCTGTTTATATTTCTGTCTCGGTCTGTTCGCCTATCTTGTCTTTTGATCTTTCTTTGTCTATTCTCTGTATTGTTTTTTTTCTTTCTGTTTTTCTTGTTGCTTTTCTTTCAAGTTCTATCTGTGTGTTTATTATCTATTTTCTTTCTTTCTTTCTTTTTCATATGTCTGTCTCTCCGAATGTTTTGTCTTTTGATCTTTCTATGTTATTTCTTTCTGTATTTTTTCCTTTCTGTTGTTCTTGCTTTTTCTTTTTAAGTTCTGTCTTTCTCTGTGTTAAGGTCGTTCTTCTTTCTTTCTTTCTTTCTTTCTTTCTTTCTTTTCTTTCTTTCTTTCAATTTCTATATTTTTGTATTCCTTTTCATTTTTTTTTCTGTCTTTCTTCCTGACTTTCTTTCTTTCTTTTGCAAATTTCTATCTGTCTTAGTCTGTTAATCGTTCTGTCTGTCTGTCTGTCTATTTTGTTTTTCTTTCTTATCTTTCTCTTTCCTTCTTTTCCCTTTGTAAATCAACAGTGAAAAACAGTCAGTGTTCATGGCCTTCACTCTGCAGATGCAGAAATTTGGCCCTTTTGTTTTCCTCTTGTTTCCCTAGTGGAGATGGCTCTATACAGACGCTTTGAACCGTTATTAACCCTTAATTATACAGTAACAACATAAACCCATTCAAAATCCCTTCTCTAAGAGAGTAGCTCCTGCTCCAAAAGATTTTACAAAGCATGGTATTTTAGATGTTTGTCAGTAGCTACAAATGAAGTCTGTTTAATTTATTTCTACTCTGATACAGTCTCAGTAGTGAGACATTATGTGTTTTTTTTTTAATGTTACCTCTGACCCACTTGTGCATGAATGTCTTGATGCTATGAAAGTTTTTAATGTTGCTCACTCAACTGGTGTAATTTGCTTTTTTGTGCATATGTACTTTCTTCAAAGGTCTTTAGTTCGGCTTATGGTTGCAGATGTGCTTTGTGTTGTGTGTTTTTTTTTTCAACTTTGCCCCACTCTAAGGGACACAGCACAGACTAGTGTTCAATCATGGTATTGCATTGTAGCCACAAAAGAGAGTGGACACTAAGAATTAATTGGACTGATATTGAATTGAACTTAAGTGCTCTTTAGAACCTAATTTGGCATTACCCTTTAAAGCAAAATATTTCTAAAATATTTTCAGCACTCAACTTTTCAGTACTCAAAATCACTTGGAAAGAATCGATGTACAAAAAAATGGTCTTCACCCTTATTTTGTTCGAACATTGTGTCAAATTCCTCTGATTCATTTTATTTCCTTGGGGATCAGCATTAAAAATTCAGTGCACATGTCTTTCTTGTGCAGGTTTCAGAGCCCATCCAGTCCTTCACAAGGGCAAGAGATCCACAGACGAGTTCAGAAGCTTTTGCACACTTATGCCACTCCTCGCAAGCTCTCGTTTGTAAGCATCACTCAATATTACTAGATCCACTGAACGCTGTATGTTTTCCATGGTGTACATAAGTACAAATCAAAGCAGAAAGGTCCTTTTTATGGTTCATTAGTAAAGTAATTGCCTAAATACTTCTAATTTAATTAAAAATATGACCGGTTTTTGTAACAAATGGAATAGTGAGCATGCCTCATTATGGAAGATTTTTCTGTCAAAATTAAATCATTAATGCCTAATTAAATAAACCAATGAATTTTAAATGTCATCAAATAATGAAATGATAGAAGAACAATAGCATTTTCTTCACAAATGAATGTAGTAATTATCTGATTCTTTCATTGATGTATTCATTTGTACCCAGAATCTCCTTTATGGCTTGGGAAGTGTTGTTAAAATACCTCCCACACCTTGGTGGCGAAATCAAAGCAAAGATGTGCTAATTACTCTGAAACCCCTCCAAATCCTGCTTTATTTTAAGAAAAATAATGTGATCGTGTGTGTGTGTGTGTGTGTGTGTGTGTGTGTGTGTGTGTGTGTGTGTGTGTGTGTGCACACGTGTGTGTTTTCAAGAGGAATGGACTCTGCAGCGGGAATGTTGTCTTTATAGGCTCATCTTTTCAAATACTAATTGTTGGAGTTTCTATTAAAAAGACCTACTTTGTCAGGCATTCATAGTGTGTGTGTGAATCGTGAAACAGTTTCTTCTTTTTTAATTCAAGAGCCTTACGCTAACCCTTTTTCAGCCTGTAGTCCTGTAACATAAACACTGTGGAAGGGGAATATGTATTGTTTGTGTGTGTGTGCAGGAGGAGCAAAGTGAAGGAGAATCTGCTCAGAATGAACCTGGTCCCTCCTGCCGTGACTCACTGTGCCACAGCCAGCTGCAAGCAGACAGGTGCACACAGCCATCGCTCCAAATACTTAACCAAGATTTACATTCAGTAGATTCAGTTGGAAAGGACTTGTTTATTTGCGTTAAAGCTTTTATATTTTTGTTAGGATTGACTTTATTATAGTTTATTATATTTATTATAACATTAGTGTACTAGCTGGAGTGTAGTGTAGTGTAGTGTAGTTTGTAGTGCTTTTATTTAAAGAAAAATAAGCTTTTAAGTAGTTTTTAAAGAAAAATATCTAAATAGCTTTGGGGGAAAAAATCCAGCTCAGTGATTTAATGATTCATGCATGAAAGGGTTAAATATGTGCTACATTTCAATATTTTTAAAAATGAAAATAAATGGGTTTATAAAATATTTAGTGACCAGTTGTACCGCTTAGAAGAGTTGTGCCTCCAGATTGAGTCACCAAGCAAAGCCATGGTGACCCAGAGATCAGGAGATATGATTGACATTGATCTCAATGAGGACTTGTTCCCATTTCATATTTAAATGGAGCAAATACAACATTCTGTATTTGCCTTAACATTGCAATGCTTTTTATATGTTCAAACCACCAAGCTGATTATGTGTCACAATCAAATACTTGGGGAGGAAATGCAAATAGACAATATGGCAAAACCAAGGACCAGTTGTTTTAGAAAGAATATGAGGTCTTAGTTATTAGTGGGATTCATATGCTTCTGCTGTAGGACCTTTGAGGACCTACCATGAAAAATATAAAAACAATGAGGTGGATTTCATTTTCAGTGTGCATTTTCATTCACAATGATGCCTCTTCAAACTGCAGCTCAGTTGATCAGGAACAAAAAAAATCTGAGAGTCCTGGAGTGGCCTAGATAGTTTTAATGTCGAAGAACATTTGGTGCCGGATCTGAAGATTTGTCGTTTCTTTTTATCGCACATATGCTCACTATTATATGAATGAGAATTCCCATTGATGAAGATGTGGAAGGAAAGTTGAAGGGTGTGAATACTTTATCAGCACCGTGAACCTTTGCTGAAGCTCGACACATTTATACTTTGATTTTTTTCACACTTATGGGTGAGATATTTATCACCAGTAATTTATCACAGGAACATGCTAAAACTTCTACAGTGGCGTTATCGCTGCATAATTTTGTCAAAGCATAAGTTTCCAAAGTGAGAAGTCAGGCAGAGTTACACAAAGTGAGTTATATTTAATCTTACACTCTCAAACAAGGCAAGGCAAAACTAAAGAAATAAATGTAAGATGACTTATAATCATTAAAATAAATTACATAAATACTATGTAAGCTTCTCTTGCCTCATCACGTTGGTTGACCTGACCCAAGAGCACAGAGGAGAAAATGCTGGTTATACTGTTGAAAAGTAATTATTTAAATACACTTTGAACAGTAAATATTTCTTCATGCTTTAGAGGAAATGCTGGTATACACTATATGACACAGGAATTATCAAAATTCATGCTGCATTAGCAAATCACCTCAAAAACAAACACACAATAGAAAAAACCCATATGAATAAAACTACCCATTTGTACAATATCTGATGTTTGTAGAGGTGAGCTTGGGAAGTTTAGTTTACCTTCTTATTCTTTTGGATTGTACAGGGGGTCTCATAAATTCCATAATGGGGCAATCATAACTCCTCCATCACCCAAGCCAATACCTAACTGCTTGTCTAAGGTTATATCTTCATCAGTGCAGTAAAACACAATTACTCTGTTAAATGCAGAATGTAACGTGTGCACTTCCATGTTGCAGGGTTATTCCTGGAGAGCCATCTGTTCATTTAGATAACGGAACATTCTGGACCAACAAAGCTGCCAAATACACCGGGAAGTCCCACAGAGCAGTGTTTGAGGACAGCCTTGGCAAAATCTACAAGAACCTGTACAGAAAAGCATCAAGTCCCACACACACTGACACACAAAGCACCTGGACATAGTCACCTGTCCAAGATGGCTAGTCTTCCTTTAAGCAGTTAGTATTTATTTATTTCATCATAATCCAAACCAAAGCTTCTGTGCTCAGTTTATGAAGCCAATGCATAATAATGATGATGATGATGATGATGATGATGAGCGTCCAGGTATGCGCTGATTATTTTAGTGAGGACTTGATCAGGGCAAGATTAGAGCAAGGTATTTTATCAAGATAATCAACACTACCACAATGGTGTGGTTCAGTCCAAGATAGAGATATTATTACCACCTTGAATTGGATTACTTTCCCATAACAGCATCTCCTTTCGTTTTAGTGTTTAATTCCTGTTATACCACAGCCATTTGCAAAATTTTTGTTTGTTTGTTTGTTGTTTTTTTGTTACACATGAGATGCACCTCTCCTTTGTTATCTCTTGAAATTGAGGCAGCTTTATCGTGTTACCGAGAAACCCCTTTGTCCCCACAGGACTCTCATGTCAGAACATCTTTACAAAGTTGCACTTTACCTCTGACTGTCAAAACACTGACGAGTCCTCCCGTAAATACTAAATAACATTACAGATCAGGATTATGTTTGTACAACACAACCTTGGGTCCAGTCAATGAAATTTCTGAAAATTGCAAATGTTCAGCCATCCATCTATTATCTGTACAGCTTAATTAAGGGTCATGGGGAAGCTGGAGGCAATCCCAGCTGACTTCAGGCGAGAGGTTGTATCTGCGTGTATCCGCACACCCTCAGGCAGATTGCCAATGTACTGCAGGGCCAACACAGAGAGACGAACCATTCACACCCATGGGCAATTCAGAGTAGCCAGTTTACCTACTCTACAAACTCCACACAGAAAGGCCCCAGGCAGCAGTCAGATATGAACCCAGAACCTTCTTGCTGTGAGGTGACAGTGCTATCCACTGCACCAGCGTGCCGTCCATAATTACGATGTTTAATTTATTAAAGAACATGTCATATTTTAACACTTAACTATACTTAGATTTAATGTCAAATATTTGCAAGGCAAATTACACCTTGTTTTCACTTGCATAGTAGAAACAATCTCTCTTTTCCTCTCTCTCTCTCAAAAAAACAAAAAACAAAAACCAGGTTGACATTTTGTCACAAAGCTGTGGTGAAAGCACACAGTTGTACCGAATGTCTGTACTGTGGCATTACAATTCCCTTTCTCTGGACCCAAGAGGCCCAAACTGTATATAAACCTTCATGAACTACTGTAACAATAATGCACATCATCTGACTAATCATATTCAAGAATTCAACCACACTGGTATGAAGGAAATTAGTAAACACAACGATGCTGAGATATAAACATTTAGATCTTCTGCCGTTTCTAAACAGAAGAAAAACTGAGCTACACAGGCAGCGAGTTTACATGATTTATTGGTGATCAGTCTGTGAGAGGTCTTAAATGAGACGGTCGAATCCTCCAAACTGGTGGCACAAGTCAAGCTTCTTCAGTCAGAAAAACAAAAACAGACAAAGCTACTGCTGTGTTTAACCTGGCTTAGTTCTGTTTCAGTTTTTCCTTACACATTAAACAAAAACAATGCATTGCATACATTTTTGTAAAGTATTAAAATGTAAAACACCCTCAATTACAATTCATTACATTAAAAAATTGTTTTATACAATAAAGACTGTACCTAAGCTCGCATGAGCTGCAACAGTCTTCCTGGTATTTATGGAAACACCACATGTAAAAGTTAAAATGACTGTGGCTTACATTTCATTTCTTTTTATGAAATTTATGCTTCTTTTTATTCATCTTTCCAGCTGCTGCTGCTGCTTTTTCTGCGATGATCTCTTGATACTTCCTCTTGTTAAAACTGAAAAGATGAAACAGAAAAAGTGGTGTTGATTAAAAAAAATAAATAAATAAAAAATCTAAAATACATTAAAATACATGGTCAAAACAAACTTAGGCTTTAAACTCATATGTAAAGCGTGCATTAAGAGCTTTAAATTAATAGCATGCGTTTACCAGAGCAGTGAGAGAAGAAAAAGTAAATTCTAAACTGCAACCCGTTTCAAGTTTACCTCCTGAACTCGGCATCAGCAAGCAATTCCTCCATTATAGTCCTCTTCCTCTGTTTCTTGGGAATTCGGGAATGGTAGAAGTCTATGGGGTTATCAACCACTGTTCCAACCTGCAGAAGAGCACATTTTATATAAATTTATGACCGAATTCCCTCTACCAAGTCTGATGATTACCAAGTTTTATTATTTTAGGAAATCAAAATTGCTGGATGTATTCTCACTTGAAAGTATTTGGGAAATCCTTCTCTGTCATTCTTCTTGTAAAAGCGTTTTGGGTCCATGGCTGAACGCATCTTTAGGGCCTTGAGATCATTCTTTAGGTCCTCTGTTAATTCAGGAGCTCTCATGTTGAACCAGCCATCTCCTGTGGTCTTAGCTCTCTCCTCCTGCGCAATGCATTTCAAAAAAATTCAGTACAAAAATCCTTGATCGGTATCCTTACTTAAAAGTTTTATTTGTATAGCGCTTTTAAACAATGGATAGTGCATGCTTGGATAAAGCAGCTTCTCAAAAGTATACAAATTTCATATATTTATTCATATATTCAGCCCTAGTGAGCAAGCCTGTGGTCCTGATGGCAAGGAAAAACTTCCTGAGACAACAAGAGGAAGAAGCAGACTCAAAAGGAGACTCATCCTCGTTTGGGTGACACCGGATAGTGCCATTACAACTAACTCACTTCTATAACCACATACCACAGCAGTTTACTCACTCTGCGCTTTAATTTAGCAGCATGTTTGGATTCCTTGTACGGTGGCACAGTGTCTTTCTTTTCAAAGTCTGCAACAATCACACTCTTCTTCAGCAACTGAAAAAGCAAAATGAGCAATGAGATTTAGAAGAAGCAGGCGAATCAGATGAAATTTATTTCAAGGCCTACTGGTCTACGTGTTTATTCACAATAAAATTCTACTTTTGATTTCTGAGTAAGGAGAAAGGCAATTTTTTTAAATGTCTAACTATTTTTTAAATTATTCATAATGTACATTACTATAAAGGGGCAGTTGAGGGATAAAGGACTTATTATGAGTCAAAAATGCAAAAACTTGCAAATGATCTCAAAAACAATTTGTTGACCGAGAACATGGGTCCACAGAAACACACAGAACTTACACTCCATTGGCTCTTTCGGTTCTCAAGTCTTTTTTGTGTCTAAGACTTTTGCCCAGTATGATGGATCAATAGACAGAGTGTCCCAAAAGCCTGGTTCTACAGAAGATCAAATTCAGTGTATAGACAAGTGTCCGAAGCTGTCAATTTGAGCATTTGTTGAAAGGGCTGTATTGAAATAAAGAACCGCCGGTGGATCCAGACGTTTAGGACACCCTGTATATAGATATAGACAGAGATAGATAGATAGATAGATAGATAGATAATAGATGTGTGAGGCTTCAGTCATTCAGGTCAGTGCTGAGGAAACAGTTGTTAGCTTCCATCAACAGCACAGTGCAACAGTAAAACTATAAAGGGATGCTTACAACAAGCCTCGGCTTAGCACAGCTCACCGTGCGCAGAGGTCTATTGACTGAGCACGGGACACATACATTTGACCTAAAAACAATGTTCGAGTTTCTCATAAACACTGAGAAGTTATTAAACATAACCTTAGTCTCGCACTTATCGCATTTTTACTTTTAAAAATGTTCAGCTTCCCACTGAGATTTTATCCTTGATAGCAAAGCTGTTGGCCTTTAAACAATAAAAAAATAAAACCTTATGTCCAAAACACTGCATCAGTGCATCCTTCATTCTGCCTTAAACACATAACTAATGATGTCGGAGGTCTCATTTTAGCAGCCAACCATGTGACTGTTTTTGGAAAACCAATACAATCTTGGATATAAAACAAACATGTATAGCGTTATGTTCTGGACCCAGAAATGATGGAAAACTCAATGCAACAAAAAAGGTTGTCTATGTATAAGAAACTTGTGTGTGTCATCTCATTGGCAAGTCAACAGACACGTTATAAGAAGTGATCTATTCTGTTCTATGAGGGCATTGCGTTATTAAGCAGCATTATTTAGTGTTGCATGTCTCCATTTTGAGCACCAGATGTCACTAGTGTGCACTAGCGCTCATTACTCAAAACGGTTGGAAGAAACAGTATCCACCTATAATCTTTGAAAATAAGGTTCCATCTAGCACCCTAATGGTTTGGTGCTTTGACCCTCTGAGGAACCCTTAAAGCTTCAATGGAGATCCCTTCAGCAGGGTGTTCCACTTTTGGTAAATCTTCTGAGCAAAATCTAAAACCATTAACAAAGGAACCCTTCAGGAACCTGTCTACCCAAGAGTGTGCCTACATATTTCGATGCTGAAGTTTTGATCTTGGAAATCTGCATTAGCCACGAATGTTTGCATTAGCAGGGGGAAAACAGAAGAAAAAAAAACCCACACACAAGCCAATACATGTCTTTGGAGAGCTGCTTTGCTTTTGGTGAGCATTAATGGCCACTGCCACTCAAGCCTACATCTTTTATAATGTAGATGTTAATTTCGATGCTCATCAGGAATGGCAATAGAACAGTGTTCTTAAAACCATTTAGGTTAGAGAATCGGGTAAATACCTCATCCTGATTCCTCTGATCCTTCAGCTTCTTCAGATTGTCAGAGACAGATTTGGATTTGCTGCCGTCAAAGTTGATATATAATCCCCCAAGAGCCTTTACTTTTAATCCTGGGTCAATGGAACTGGATAATTCATTCCTGAAATAAAGCAGAGGGGGAAAAAATAAGTACACAGTGAGAAAAAAAAAAAGAAAGACTAATTATTTGAGGACCCAAAGTAAAATTCATACAGCGCCGGCTTTCTAGCAGTGAAGAGTACTTTGGTGTCTTCATCTTCCTCCTCCTCATCATCTCCCTCCTCATCAACAAAATCCTCTTCGTCCTCAGCTGCTTTGGAGTCCTCAACATTGTCATCTTCATTGGGTGTGGCATCAATGTAGTACTTCTCACTGGGCTGACATCCAGGACGAGCGTCAATAACAAACAGCCCGTTACCCATGAGTGAGTCTGGTGCACTGGAGGGACCTGGCTGATCCTCAGAAGAGCAAGCTTCATCCTCATCATTACCTCCATCCACTGAGAGTTCATCATCATCACTCTCTTCATCCTCACTGCTGTCCAGCAAGCTGACACATCCCTTTACATTCTTTGGTTCCTCACCACTCATCTTAGATCCTTCTGAGCTCGATGAAGGTCCTTCCTTACTAGTCATGTCTTGCGTTACACCTTCCTCCGAAGGTCCCTGGTCAGCTGTAATGGTGCCTTCATCAGCCTCCAGGTTTGTCATCTCCTTGGTTGCCTCCACTTTTTCCTCACACTTGGCTGGATCAGAACTTTGCTGCACTTCAGTGTCAGGTTCTTCTGTGAGGTCCGAGTGAGGATCCTCTTGAGTCCCTGGGACATCCTTTTTGGGCGTCACTGATATGGAACTTGATTCCACTTCCATGGCTTGGACTCCCTCCACAGAGCTGGCCTCCTGTGTTTCCATGGCCTCATCCGTACTCTCTCGACATTCCTCAACATGCTTCTCAGTTTCGGAAGAAACGTCTTGTCGGCTCTCTGATTTATCCACCTCTTCCTCCTCATCCAGAGTTAGATCCCCATTACTGTCCTCAGCAATGGAACCTTCTAGATCTGCAGCAATAACTGTTTTATTATTTGCCTCCTCCTCCATTTCCTCTTCATCCTGCATGTCAGACTTTGTTATGCTTACAGAAAGGCAAGGAATATCCTCTGTAGTTTTAGCCTGGTCTTTCTCAGGTGCATCCTCGTCACTGTCCTTTCTGACACTTTTGGAAACCGCTAAAGGTATATTAAGCACATCTAACGTAACCATGACACTTCTGGATCTAGAAACTCGAACAGCTCTGGTGCTGCTAGCTGAGCCAGTTCGGCTACTACAGGGGGTTCCTTTGTCCCGTGTAGAACAAGGACTATCGAGAGAAGTGTACGCAGTGGACATTGATTCTGAATCTGAATCAGCTACCCGACCACGAGTGGTTCTTCTCGGACTCAAGCTAGGTCCAGACTGACATCCCTCAGAGTCACAAGCCTGGTCTTCTTCCTTAGCAGACTTTGCTTTGCCTCTGCGTCCCCGTGTTCTCCTGGGCTCAAAAGCATCAGAAGTCTCCGTAGTTTCACTTTGCTCAAAGTGGATGGGGATCGGCTCAGTGACCTTCACCCTGCTGCGTGTGGACCTGCGGACAGTGGATCCCTGAGGGCCAGAAACTACAGATGAGCAAGAATCCGCCTCTGAGTGAGCCACGTCTTCAGGAGCAACAGCCAGCTTCCTGCGGCTCCTTGTGACCCTCGTGGACAGAGATGGCACAGAGCTGCAGGACTCGGCCTCAGAGTGCTCATCTTCCTGTGAAGTGGTGGACTCTAAAACAGGAACAGGTTTCTTTTGACCTCTTGTGGACCTACGTGGTGTTTTACCCAGTGACGGAGAATCGGCTTTAGATGCCCCCTGTTCATCCACTGCTGCAGGTTTCACTCGGACCGTCGTCCTCCTTCTGCTTCGAGAGGTCAGCTGGATATCTGACGCCACAGAACAGCAAGATTCTGATTCAGACACGTCTGCTTCATGTGTGGATTCTGGTTGTTTGCTTGTAGGACGACGTTTAGAACCTCTAGTTTCCCTTTTTGGTGAGCTTGCTGGTTCAGTTGGAGCCGTGTTCTTCTCTTCTGCTTCATCCTGCTGGGAGTCGCTGGTCTGTTCAGACTGGGACTGCGTTATCGCTGTTCTACGTCTTGTTCTTCTGATGGTAGATGCCTGTTAAAGAGATCAAAACCAAACAATTTCTTATTAACGTGTGTCTTAATGACAAGTAACACTTAAAACAACCTAATTGGAACACGCTCGACCAAATCACATGACACACTTCTACAAGCTGATGTGAGGAGCTGCACAGAGCCTTTACTGTGAACCTTAAGTGATCACGTCCGGCGTCCCCGTACCACGAACAAAGAGATGTACACGCAAAGTACCAAAGCAGCATACAGCTCCATGGATCACGGTCACTGCTTCTGATCATCCTCCTCATCCAGCTACTCTTAACATTAATAAAGATCACCAAAATTATTAGGCTCCAAAGTCAGAAAGGATGATTTGTTAATTTCTTAGTTGAGGTTCAGCAGTAGAAACCAAACCCTGGCATTCATAACCAATTAAATGTGTGCTAACCATCTAATGATTATACACTCATTATCAGGTGCCACATAGGTATACGTTTGCTGAGTGTAGCCCACGTTCCCACTCCTGGTCCTGGAGTACACACTGTCTGTACAGTTCCTACTCTTGAACACCTAAACCAACTAATAAGCCAATCAGCCCTTTCTGAGATGAACTGTGTGTTAGATCAGGATGAAATCAAACACAATGTGCAGAACATAGTGTTGAGCACAATGCATCCTCCTCCCTCTGTTCTGTCTCTTCAGAGCCAGGTATTATCTGGTTGGTGGACTGCTCTCAGCACAGCAATCACATGGCTGTGTGGGTGTGTTGCTGGGGATTTTAACCCTGCTCTGGTACCATGGGGTCAGTTTAACCCCATGGTGAAAAACCTGCTATATGACCAAAAGAACACCATTTTATTACAATATTTTGTTTTCCTTGAAACAATATGGTATGACAATGTGTTATAAAATCCAAATAATATTGCACAACGCTTCGTGTGCGAGTTTCTGCTTATTTCACCCCACTGTAGGCAAAAATGTTACACTGGTTGCACAACTAATTTGGTTTTCTTGTCACTTGATCTGGGACAAATATAGCATCTCTTGCATTGTCCTGGATGACACTGTGTGGTGCTTGCGGCTGGTGCGGGGTGTCTCTGGTGGTAGATATTTGATGAAAAAATCCAGCATTGCTTGTGTGACCGGTTTTCACATGTTAAATTTTATGTTTGTTCCATGTCACAAGCTCTGTTATCATGGCATCATCGAAAAATAAATCAAATGCATTCAAGGGTGCATCTACTTGACACCCATTCCCTTTCAGCCCTGGTTTGTCTGACAATATTTCGCATTGGAGTTCTTCTGACAGTTTTTGGCTTCTGTGACCACACATACCCGTCTTTCTGGTTATTTTTTATTTAGGTTTATTTTTGCTTTGGGTCAAATTGACCCCATAGCATTCATCACATTGGTACTATGGGGAAGCGAAAATAAACCTAAATAAAAAATAAACGGAACGACTTTGAAACTTTCGAACCTGTGTCACATACTTGGGAAGGCCTTACGAGAAAATACGTGTCAGGCAAGGTCACTAATCATGATAATTTCCAAAGAGGGCTGGGGTCACATAGACCATGGTACCAGAGCAGGGTTAAACACACTGGAATAGGGTTTTTTTTTTTTCCCTCCATCCACATTTTGTGTTCTCAGGCCTTTATCATCTCTGCTGTTAGCTGATTATTTTAGTTTGGTGAACAGTGACACTGAAGAGTTTTAAAACCTCACCCAGACTACTGTCACTGCTCTGCTGAACCACCACCCAAACGACCCAGCAGTGATCCTACTGTACACTTGTTTGACTAGTAAACGGGATAAATGAGGAATGGTTCATTTCACATAGCAACAGATGAGCTACCTACATGCAATAACTGTACACACGAGGTGTAATCATATCCACGTGAAGCAAAGGTTGGCTTGGTTACGTATACACTTGTAAAAAAAACAAACAAACAAAAACAAACCTAATTATCTACACAAACCTATCATTAAAACATTTAATATTGATCGTGTAGCCTATAAACAGCGAGTCATGGAACGTTTGTTAACTAACAAAGAGAGATGTGGCCATTTAATCATCACAGCTACCGTTTTGGGGGGTTTGTTTGCCCGGAATGCTTACTAGAAAAATCTGTGACGACTCAGAGTTATAAAAATAAAACACACCGGAGTTCCTGCGGCTTCATCGCTCGTGTTTTTCGCTGGGGAACTCACGCGCGTTCCTCTCCTGGTGGCCACCATCTTGCCGCTGAACGTGCTCCCGCACACTTCCGGTTAGATCACGTGACCCCCAAGGCACTGAGACCGTACCAATCGATCCGCTCTATCCAGGCTGTCTAATCGACAATAAATGATCCCTAAATTGTTATTACTTATGTGTATATCCAGGCACGTGCCGTTATTCAACGGAACACTCCACCGAAACACATTACATTTATTACATTTATATTGAAATAGTTGGGATTCTGGTGCTAGTTTGTTGTCTGGTCTCAGGGTCACGTTTACATTTGAAGCTAAATATTTACCTGATTATTTCTGAAATCAGTAGTTGTAAAATTTATTCTTAATTCAGTTCAAATGTGTTATTAATAGTGTGTGTGTGTGTACGTACATGTTTATATTACAGTGTGGGGACGAAATGTCCCCACAATGTGAATAAACCGGTTATCTTTACCTTGTGAAGACGTTTTTTCCTTTCCTTTTCCCCAAAGTGACCATTTCAGTTTTTTGATTGCATTCACAGATTTTTGTAAAGTTGAGTTTTGCCTTGTTACACGTGATTTAGCCTGTTATTCTCACCTAATAGGTGTAATGTGAAATAAAGCCATCCTTTAACATGGCCAGAAGAGCCTAGCCTACTCTTCTGTTTCTCATGTTTCTGTAGTCCTGATGCTGTACCAATATGCTGTTCAGGAATGTTTTTACCTGATAATGATCACTATTTTGTCTTGCTGAATGATCTGCTGCCTTCAGGTCCACAGACAAGGCTGAGGTCAATGCTGCATCCTAAAGTGTGTAAAGTACCTACTGTAGAAGCGCTGCTGACAATGCTGACTGAATGCTCGCTCTCTATCTCTCACACACACACATTTCTACTTAGTGTATTTATATGTGCCCACCTCCCATTCATTTACATGGGCATAACCCTAACCCAACCCTAACCATAAGTGTGTGTGTGTACCCAGCAACACTGCCCAAAAGTTGCCCTGTGTATCATTACCATTAGCCCCCCTGTTGTTTTCAACCACTTTCAGTGGTGTCTCCCATCAGGACTTGGGAGCCTGTAGCTCATACTCAGCACAGATGTTTCTCTACACTATCCCTGCCACCTGGACATGCCTTTCGGTGCATGCAGTCCCAGCTTGTATCTTGCACCCAGCTACTATGTGTTGGACGGTTTCAGGGGCATATTTGCACAGCTTGCACCTTGGGTCCTGCCTACTGTGGTATACCCCTGCCTCTACAGATCTGGTGATTAGGGCCTGTTCTTGTGCTGCCATGAGTAGAGCCTCTGTCCTTCAGGCCTGCTTTTGCTCGTCACTGGTAGGATTTCTTTAGGTCAGGCACTTCCTCTGTCTGCCGGCGGTACATTCCATGGAGGGGCTTAGCCTTCCATGCTTTCTCATCCATAATCAATCGATCGATCAATATATCTATCTGTCCACACAATGTGGCAATATGTAAAAAAATATATAGATTTCATTATTGCCCACATAACACAGTGAATAAATTGATGAGAAATGATCTATGTGATGGCAAGCATGATGGTGCTGAATGCAGCATTAGCATGAAGCATTTCAAGCAACTGACTACACAGAAGCAGAGGACAGCTGTACAGAATAAAGGACTAAAAGTTCTGTTACTTTCATTATGAACTATTTTGGTAGAAATGAAGGACAGAATAAATCCCACCAGGACTACAATCAACAAGCTGTCAAGTGGCACGTGGATGTTGATTACAGAATATACTAAAATTTACTAAAATATTAAACTTAGAAGTTCATTAAAAACAAATCTTGCACACTACTGAAGATTGGTTGACGATTAATAGTAAAGATTAACATGAAATCAGGATGGAATGTTCCTTTAAGGTTCTGGAGAATAAAAATCACATGAGGTTCACTTCTTTAGTGCAGGATGAAAGGAATACACCGAAACACAGGCATTGAATTAGCATTCTTTATGAACCCAACGAAAAACCTGAAACAGGAAACATTTTACAACCAAAATTGCACATACAGTAGCCACATACTGGACCCTCATGTATCTCTGAAAAATAAATAAAGCATTTTGGAAATCATTTACTCAGTGTAGTATCTTGCCATTTCTCCATATACAATGAGCACATGCTGGTTTTCATGTATGTAAAACTTTTGCACAGGACTGATGCAATATTTAAATCTCAGAATTGGGAAATTACAAGTAGCCACAACTAATATATGTTTAAAGGCTAGGGTTACACACCATAAAGGACACTATGAAAGGTTATAAAAAAAGAAAGATATTCTGTAAAAGGACAAACTAAAACAAAAGATAAGTATGAAGTGTTATGTAAAAACCTCCTCTTAGTAAACTGTACCACCCTTAGCTACGAGATCAACAGCACAAGAAAACTGCTTTTACCTCAGTGCAAATCCATTTGCATTCCAAAGCATATACACCTTTTTTCTGATTAATTATGATAAAGTAATTTTGACCCCCCCACCCCCATTTTGCCAAATCACAGTATAGTAGAGTGTTTATTTTTGATTATTGCCTGAAAAGAAGCCAAGGAATTACTGACAAAATCTGAGGCACATGAACAAGCTTGATCCATCAACCCTGTTAGTTAGTTAGGTTACCTACATAACGTAAAATCATTAACAAAGCAGGCTGCAGAAGTGCATGGTACAAAAGTTGAACAGATCTGATTTTCAGGACTAAGCAATCAAGCGCTTGGAAAAATGTTTCACAGCATGATTGAGGTCGGCTGCATTTCAGCCTTCATTGATGAGGAAATATGAAATCACCTGTACATTTCCTTGAGGAACTTAATGGCAAGTCAAAAATCTATGCAGACTGGAAATTCCCAAAATGAGGTGCAATGTGACTGACTCAGAACAGGAGGTGCTATTTAGCGCTCTTCCGTGCATGAACGAGGTATCCTTTGGCTTTAATGATGCCGCGGCTCTTGACGATGATGGAATAGCGCAAGATCCACTCGAGCTGCCAGTCTGCCACCTGCAGGTCCTTGCAGGTCTCCTGCATGGCCTCCTGAAAGCCTGCTGAACTGAGAAGCTCTACACACAGCCAGGAACAATTTTAGTTAGTGTTACAGAAGATACAGACAATAAAGCCTGCTGAACTGAGAAGCTCTACACACAGCCAGGAACAATTTTAGTTAGTGTTACAGAAGATACAGACAATAAAGGCATACTGAAATTGTTAAGAGGTTTAAAATAGTTTGTAGTAGGGATGCATTAATACAATTTTTTTTCTTCTTCTGGTACTCATTGATATTCGTGATAATATTGACACTTAAGTCACCTATTATTCATAAATGACACTGCAGAACATTATATTAAGCTCTTTTTATGATCTGCAAAGTGGGTGTGAAATGTACACATGGTCATGCACCTGAGCACTTTGCTTTTAACCCTGTAGCACCCTCAGTGTCATATTTGACCTCAACTTTTATTTCACTCCCACTGAATTCATATTCAACCCACTCAGTGGTAGATAGACATCCCAGAAGGTCTCACATAAGGGACCATTTCACAACATGTGGTAGGAAAGGGTTAATTTAAAAAAAACAAAAAACCACCTGTTTATGTAGTCTCCGAGTCTGTATCATCATTTTAGCCAATGGAGATATTGTTCCAATTATAAGGTGGTCTCGGTCTTCCAGGGTTAAATGAAGCACATTAGCTTGCTACATTAGTTTCCTTGGATCCAGCAGGATTTCAGTGCAGATTAGCAAACTTTTTTTTTAAGTTTCACTTCAGAAAAACACTTCTGTACAGCCGTAAATAGAATATGTTTTTGTTTCCACTGCATCAGAATCCCTCATTTTCAATAGCCAACAGTGGCTGACTGTCAATGATACACAGGTTAAGGGTTGTTTGTTCTACTCACCTAGCGCTATCTGTAGACATTTTATCACTCCTAGCTGGTAGCTGCTAGCTGTGAACTCCTCAAGCTTCATGTTTTGTGTGTGTGCTTACAAGATGATGATGTAGTACATCCTCTTCCGACTTTTGAAGTCTGCTCTGCTTAGATTGCCATTATTGATCATGAACTATTTCTAGATCACAGTCATTTCACGCCATCCATTTATCAGGACGACAACCGACACTAGACTTGCATCACATAGTATCACATGGTGTTATCAGTGCATTTTTATGAGTACAAAAGTAAAAAATCAGCACTGTATCGATGCATCCCTTGTTTCTAATGCTGCTGTTTAGAGTAGTAAGTCTTAAAGTAAAAGGTACATTTCTTACAACACAGCCAAAAACAAATAAATAAATAAAATAAATCACAGCCCAGCCAAAGCAAGCAGTGCTATTATGTCCAGTCTTAAAACACACATTCTTATCTAGGCCATGTTCTATTATAAGCCTGAGAAAAGGGAGGCAGGAAATGGGTGCTACCTTTGGAGTCATTGTGTGTCAGCAGCTGGATGTCGAACTCTTTAGCGAATGCAGTGAGGTCAGGAGGCATCACACAGCAGGAGGCAAGATTTACTTGGTTACTGCTCGGTTTAACCTGAACCACAACAAGGAAACATGCAGACACAAGCTTAGAAAGAAATATCCACTTTTAAAGGAAAAAGGGAAATATAAAAACACTTTTAAAATGAAAAATCCCCTTTGACTGACTTCCTTATTAATCGTCATAATTAACGTCATCTTCCAGTGGCATCAGGAATTTTTTTTTTAATTCTTTTTTTTTTTTTTTTTTTTTTTTTTTTTTTTTAAACATGTTGGTCTTGTTTCAAGACAGCTTTTTGACTACCCACCAACAGTGGTGTCAGTGGAATTTCAATTCAAATAAATAAATTTTACTTATGTAGTGTATTTAACAGGGGACACTGCCACAAAGCAGCTTTACAGAAATACATACATTCTGGATTTTAAATTTAAGGTTAATTTTAAGGCACAGTCACCTCACAGCAGGAAGGTTCTGGGTTTGACCCTTACATCATCTGTGTGAAAGGATGGGTAAGATGGCGGCAGAGTACATATGAAATATTTCCTTACTACTGGCGCGCATACTCATACAGTGTATTGCCGTGAGGGATGTTAAGATACACTGAATATTCAGATTCAGCCAACGTCGCAAAGCTTTAAGTATCCTGCTAACGCCTGTCAACGCCACCATGCTCATCATCTTGTAGCTTGCTAACTAGATGAGCCAAGTCGCTGTTGGATTGCATTCTTCAACTTTTGAGTCGAACTCTGGCCGTCTTCACACATTGTTCCCAACGTTTGTACTTGACTTGATTATGTTGGACTTCTCATCAATATGACAATAAATGTAGCTGGAAAATGGCGAGTAATAAAATAAGCTCTTTTGTTTTTAGGAGCTAGCAGCGAAACATGATAATATTTTTTCTCCCGTTTAACATTTTCTCCTACTAAATGCCATTGTAAAACCACAAGCAACGACTGTCCCTCTGTGACATGAGCCTAATACATGACTGCAAACTCCTACATGGGAATAACAAAAATACAGCACCAACCAACAGATGAGCACCAGTATTCATAAACACATCAGAAATATGGGCCTTCTCCAAACTGTTCCCAAAGGTTTAAAGCACACAAATGTATAAGATGTCTTTGTATGCTGTAGACATTACTATTTCTCTTCACTGAAACCAAGGGGCCTGGCTGATATTTTAATACTAAATGTGTTTCATGGTGAAGTCTTCCTTTAACAAACTGCACAATGCATTTGTATGCTGTCTACATCTTCACTGTTATAAAGCATACAAGATGGCACGGTTTGATCATTTGAACTCATTTGCACAATAAATCATCTGTACGGTCATTCTGAACTTAAAAACCAAAAACACTCAAAAAGGACCATACTGTCGAGTTGGATTTTCAGTTCCTATTTTTTGACATCACTGTCTTAGATGACTACGCACAGCTATTCAATGGTCAACATATAGGAAATGAACATAAAAAATGGCATGTTGTACTGCTTTGCAGGTTAAGTTGGGGCTTTATAGCCTATAAGAGGTGTTTGCTGCCTATAATTTTAGAAACACCATTTTACAAAATAATGGCACACCACAAATAAGACATGTCACACATGTGGAATCCTGTCTCAGATCTGGTCATTGTATATAAACTACAACACACTTTGTATTTTGTTATGCAACTGTGCATTGCCTAATGATTCACATGACCTCCTACAGCACATCATTAAAAGCCCCTTACATGTTGCTGTGCCATGACAACTGCTGTAGTCTCTCTCTCTCAAATGTGACTCAAATATGACATTATGGCACTGGAGCACACTAATGCTACATGGTTTAGTTTTTTCCTGCACCAACATCCACCCGGATACCAGAAGAGCATTCATTATGAGCCTGGATGGTAGTTAAACTCATTAGTAGGATCAGGTGTGCAGAAAAGTAAATATACAAGACTGCATATTCTGCAGGATAGTTACAACTTTCCTCGGTAGAAATCAGAATTTCCAGTGGTCCTGAAATCGCAGCTTAATGACTGCGGAGATGTTTTCAGTGCTACAACAAATCTTACAAAAAGAAAAAAAAAAGGAGTACCAAGTGATTGATTTGCGAGAGAAAAACTTCCCTCCATGTATTTCATTCCATAAAACGGGGTTTAAAAAAAAAAAAAAAAAAAAAAAGAGCTGGAGCACCGTGCAGGGGTATCCCAAATGTTTGACATACATGTTTCCTAATTTCAGATTTACAATTTAGGAATGGTAAATTCATATTCGGTAAATGTTTCCACATGTTCTGTGTAACTTTTGAGTTCTATTGTTCAACCAAGTCAGAGTCCCTCAGTTTTGTCAGGGAGCTCATGCAGGTAAATGGACAGGGGATTTTAGCTTGTTAGGATAGCAACAAACTCTAACACAGCATGTGCAATCTTTATTTCAATATGGCTTGTTTTGACTGCGACTCCCAGCGAAATTTCAGAATAGTAGCTCACAAAGTCCTCAGTCGGAGTAATATTCTTAATAGAAATCAGGTAACTAATGCAATTTTAACTCGCGTCCCTGCGTCACTGATGGCTTAACGAGAATGTTGTGGGGGAAACTATTACACGATTCAGAGGGGCTGCGACACAACTGTCAGTATTTGATATACTATAGAGTCCAAAAACCACACTCTCTCCTTACCTGTGCCCAGTTGTACAGCTCTTCTAGCTGAGTCTTGTCCAGGTCTGAGGTGCCAATTGAAGCAGCTTTCTGGCTTTGAACGATTTTTTCCAGCTCGGCCCACAGTGGCTGTAGGTGAGCCAGAGTCAGAGTCTCACCCTCGAGCAGTGGAGGAGGCGCAATGATAACTGAATCCAGCTGAGACACACCTAACGACATGCACGCTGTGCAGCAAACAGAAAGTAACAGATCAAGTTTACTACTGCACCAAGGAAACACAGTGGTATTCAAACTATCTTTTGTTTTTGCAAAGCCACCATATATTATGCAAGTTTCACTTTGCCCTAGACACACACACACACACACACACACACATTATTTTCAAAACTCTTTAGGTCACAATAACCTATAACAATAACCATTCTAGCAGTTGCGAAATGATCATATTCTCTTCATCACGTTTCAGTCAAATAAAATCTTTTAAAACTTTGCTGAAATTTCTGGTACTGCAGCAAGTTCTGTCTAAAATGTAGTACAAGCGCTCTAGTGTATAACCCAATAGACACATTTTAGTAACACAATTTTTAGTACATTCCATATTTATGCTCCAAGTACAAAAGATGCATACAGTTGAGGGTACTAATGTTATTAAATGCTGGGGGAAGGTAACTCTTCCTTTATCTTATTTTTCAAAAAAGCAGTATTACAAAATGCTAAAAATGAAAAAGGCCAACAAGAACGTCAAGAGAATAATACACAACACATACTAATATTCAGATAAATAATTATAAAATACTTCTTTGTTTACATTTGCATCATGGTGGCAGACACCTTTATCCAGAATGACTTACATTTTGGCTCATTTATAAAACTGAGCAGTTGAGGGTTAAGGGCCTTGCTCGATGGCCCTGCAGTGGCAGCTTGGCGGTGCTGGGATTTGAACTCACGACCTTCCAATCAGTAGTCCAACGTCTTAACCCCTGAGCTACCCCTGCCCTGGTAATCATGAAAGAAAATCTGTACAGCCTAACACACTAAACGCCATGTTGCCTTAATTGAAATTGTGTTTGTCTTTATTTTGCCCTAAAGGTGAATAAACCTTTGCATTTGGCACTTTTTTTATATATATATTTCAAAGGTCAGGCATGTTCAAGTTCAAAAATAACCACTCTGCTTTGAATACACCTGTGAATATCCCTGTTAGGGAAAGGTAAATGAGAAAATGCCAAAAATCATACTAGTCCTGCTGAAAAAAAACTGAGTGAGCTCATTTTAAGGTCAATATTTTTGTGCCACACTTTATAACTAATTACACAATTGCCTACATAAAACTAACATAGTCTGAACATTATTTATGAATCATGGCTCCAAACGGGAAAAAAAATTGAACAATTACCAGTGGCTTAAGAAGACACTTACTCATGTCCACTGCATTTTTTACAGACGAGCAGTCAGGCTCAGTGAGAAACAGCTTGACTGCGGAGAAAGAGAAAGCAGCATGTGATGACAACTTTCTACCGGGGTGCAGACAACCAATCACTGTAATGTTTGTTCTTCCATAAAACGAGGATAAACTGTTCTCACCAGACACCCTCAGTTCCTCTCGCTCCTCTGGTGTGATCAGTTCTGCATTCTGTGGGATTGTGCAGTCCAGAGCGCTGGGCAAATCCTGCTCAAGTTACACAAAAGTGAGGTTGAACAATAAACAAGCCAACTGCGATTATCTTATCTCGAATACTCAAGGGAACCAATAAAACAAGACATTTTTGAATACCAAACAAAAAAAAAAGTTGCTCATGACCCCTTTCTTGCATGTGCAAACATGAAATTGTGGACATTGTCAATAGCCTCTAAGTGAGGAATGTCTCATTAAGCCATGGCTTTATGTGGGTTAAGACCACTACAATCTTTGTCAAGCACCCCGAGGCAGATCTGCTGAGCACTGCATGATGGAGTCTGAGCAAATACACTCGGTCCTCACATGATGCACTGCTCCCTTCAGTTCAGTTCACTGATCATTCATCATTGCTGTGCTTCATAATTGACACTTACTAAGCTGTCGTTAAGATGCAAGCTTTAAGCATCATATCGTTGCTTCTTTGTGCAACAACAAGATTAACAAGTCACCATGACACGCAAAGAGAACGCAGATCAGCCCCGAAGTCAAACAGCCCCGAATGAGCTACTCAATAGAACCTGTCTTTTAGGACTTTTGCACGCAACATCTGAAGTGCTGTAAAGCTCTCTTCATTAAATTTCTGTGTGTTTGGGGCATAGGTGTGTATAGTGCACTTACTGGTTCGGGTGTTTCAGGTAACGTTGCAAGCCACTCACTAAGTGTTCCTTTGATGCAGTCTTGAAGCTGAGGACGAAATGATATAATATTGAACAGGAGTAAAGTCAGAATTGCAATCCCACTTATCCAGAGTCAAATGTACCGAAGCATGTTCACTCAGGACAAATTGAGACACTAGTACTTTACCTGAGTATTTTCATTTTATGCAACTTTATACTTTTTACTTTACACTGTACTTTTTTTTTTAAGCCCACTACAATTTTCCAACAGATTTAGCTATTAGATACTTTACTTTTCAGTTTACAATTTCCCAGAAACTTCCTGTCCAGTGAAAAACATACATCCCTGAATATGGTTTTGAATATTTTGGACAAACTGAAGGAGAAAATTGTCCAACATCCTTAGCTAAATAAACTATTTAAGAAGCCTCTTGGATTAGCTGGAGTGTTCACTTTTGAAACCAGCGCTGATGAAAAGCCGACTGTTTAGAAACATGTGGTTCCCATAGCACAGCGACGCCACAACCATATGATGATCTAGAATATGATGCTGTGCTGTAGATTAAATTATCCAACAGCATATGAAGTCATTAAAATGAGCTCAGCGTTAAACATCTACAGCAGTAAAATCCAACACACGCATCAATGCAGCACTAACGTTAATCAAAAAACATCATTATAACAGCAAAACACTGACAAGGACCATTTTATGGCACAATGAGCACGTTTACTTTTCATACTTTAAGCACATTTTGCTGATAATACTTACCTACCTTTACATAAGTTAGGTTTTAAATGCAGGACTTTTATCGTAGTGGAGTATTTTCATAGTCTGCGATCAATATTTCCTTAAATAAGGGATCGGAGTGTTTTTCCACTGCTGCACTAAACATACCACATCCCACTCAAATAATTCTCTAGTTGTAGGAGAACTGGTTAAATAAAAAAGTGGCTTTAAATTCATATTAGTATGACGTCAAGAATCAATGCAGGAGAAGAGGGGGTGAGTATTTCAGAAACGATTGATTGCTCGGAATTTTCACACACAGTTTTCAAAAACTGGTGCAAAAAACACACCCAGAGAATGCCAATCCTAAGAGTGAAAAGATTTTTTTTCCCGTCTTTTGCTGAGCCTGTTCCCACTGTAGCCTCACATTCCTCTTCTCCGATGCCAGGAGTTGACCTGACGTGCTCTTCTGCTCTCGTAGCCCCATGCACCTCCAGATCTGATGTCTTCAGAGATGCTTCCCAGCTCACCACGGTTGTGGAAACCGGTCTCCTCTGATCTCTCTCAACAAGAAGGCATTTCCAACCCCAGAACAGCTGCTGGATGGTTTGTGAAATGTGTTTTGGATGGACTATGTATGAAGATCAAGAGACCAACAATTCCTGAGATACTCCAAACCAACAATAAGTTAGACAAAGTTAAACACATAACACATTTACACATGCTAGACATCACAGCCCGTACACACACACGATGTCCTCCAGCGCTTAATAATATTAGGTACTCAGTGTCCCTGGTATTTGGCTTATAATCACACAGAAGAGCTTTCTGTTGCACTCAGAGCTGCTGCTGCTCGCATGGACAAACACTGGCGGTGCGTCCAGGCGTCGTGACGTCACAAGGGGGAAACAAGCGACACCAGTGGGAAGCGTCCTCACATGTAACCGTGCTAGCGTGGGCTTCACCACAACACCAGCTCAAAGCGTGCACAACCGCACACAGGACAGGGTTTAATACCTTTTGTGGTTATTTAAATCTTACGAAAAGCAGTTTTTACCTCCTCAAAGGGCGAAGACGGGCATTTATTCTTGAGGCGACAGCGGTTCACTAAGTTCCCTGTGTGCAGCTTCAGAGTCGTAGCGTGCGCGAGGAACAACTTGGCGTTGCTGCTGAGCTCCATGTTCAGTAAGCTACACTGACTCTGTGAGGAAATATGGCCCAAGGGACTTGGGTTCAGACTATTTATAACGTCCGCGTGGCTCCTCGCACTGCAGCGCCGTTGTTTGGTATGACTTTGCGTTTATGCGTAGCGTTGAGTTCATTCAGCGAGGATGAAAGCGTCGGCGAGCGAGCGGAGCGCAGCCGAAAACCCGGAGTGGATCAGAGCAGGACGCGGCGGAAACACGGGAATGGATCCGTTCAGAGACCAGCGAGCGATAGGAAAAACACGGAGTGGATCTAGGCAGGACCGCGGTGGAAACACGGGAACGGATCGGTCCGGAGAACAGCGAGCGGGAGACAAAACCCGGAGTGGATCCAGGAAGAAAGCGGGCGAAAAGCAGGACTGGATCAGTATAGAGCCCTGAGAAAAACGCAGTCCGATTGGATCAGTGGGGGAGGGACGGCTTTGTACAACTTTTGTAGTATATAGAGGGAGTGCCGCGTTTTGCTTAATCAGCATGATGTGGCATAATCATAAAAATATGAAATGAAGTCAGGATATTAACAAAAACTACATAAAGAACAAGTCCGTGTACTGAATAGCCCAGGTTCGACTGTACATTAATATAAATGTAATAAATGTTTAATAGTGTTACAGCAATCTAAGCCCTCAGTGTAGGCAAACTGGTATTAATTTTATTAAAACATATCCAAAATGTACATTCAGCATTACACAACTGTTGATGGGAGTGTCACATTTTGCATAATGAGCATGAGGAAGTTAAATAATCCAAACAATGATTCAACAAAATCAGTACATTAGCACAAATTAGATCCAAAATAAGCCCAGACTACACTGCATGTTACTAGAAATGTGACTAATGTTTAGTTATGTTCCAGCAATCTATTATTCCATTTATGGAAACACCCCATAATGTACATTCTGACAATGAAATTGTATGTTGTATAATAAATGATATATACATTTGAAATAACTCAATGACTTTTTGTTTCTCATTTTTGTTTTTAAAGAAATTTGCTGCACAACAAACACATGAAATCCCAGAGGAGATATTTCTAGAATTAATATTTATATATATATATGTATATGTAAAATGATTAATTACCAAGTTTATGGTTTTATGTAAAACTGAAAAGTTTTCAACACACATCAAAGGGTGTTTAGGGTTAAAGTGACTTTGAGCTGAGGATTTTAGCACATACACTAAACACTTTATGATCTTTTCCGCTATGTATAGTTTATCATAGAGTTTGGCTATTATTATGTATTAGGGATTACACAAGCATTTATGTCTGGATCAATCAAAACATTAATCTGCTGTATATCCAGATTTCTGTAAATCTGCTTTGATATACTAAAAAAAAATTCAACTGAACTGAACTGAATTTACACCTAATCTCAAAAACCTGTTTGTTTGTGTGTTACATGTGCAAGTTGCATTCTATTTATTACTGAACAGCTGTTATTTTTAAGGCTCCTTCTAAGAACTGGATGGTTTTATTCATAAGTACAGTACTGTATATTCAAATTCAAGTTATTTTGTACTCTGTTTTTAGCCTTTTCAGATGAATGTCACATCCACAGAGCTCTTTAAAGTCACACAGAATACGAGAGCATCAGCTCTTCTCAGGCAAAGTAGCCCCAAAGAAATACATTGGCACTGAGTAGAATGATAGCATTAATATTGCACACATTTCTCCAGATGCGTTCCTCTTCAATGCTAGTCAGCTTTTTCTCCATAGCCTGCTGTTCCTCTCTGCTTAGCTCTGGTCTGGGAGCTTCAGACAATCCACACAGCCACATTCCCAATCGTCTCCACCACGCAGGCCTTTCTAGCTTCAGCTCCGGGTCAGAAGCGGGGTGAGAGTGTGCTGCTGTGGGTGAGATTGCCCACAGGTCCTCCAGATCTACACGCTCCTCCTTGCTGTGTCTCGTCCACCAGGTTAGACGGACAAGCTGCAGAGACATACGAATGTAAGTTGATTAAGGTCCCTGATGAACATTAAGGTGAACACTATATAGCAGTGTTTTAGGGTATTAGAGGGCAGTTACAGAAATCACAGGGCAGTAGTGGGAGAACCATTAAAGCTCTAGGTTACTGATCAGAAGATTAGGGGTTCAAGCTACCACTCTTAGGCCCTTGTGCAAGGCCCATAACCCTCTTTGCTCCAGGGGCAATGTCGCAATCAACAAGCAAAAGACTAAAAGTGTGTGGGTGGATGTGTGTATGTGTAAAAGTGCGTGCTTTACATGTTGCTCTGGAATAGCAGCGGTGCAGAGACTGACTACAGTAATAACCAGTGCTGTCAGTGCAAGCAGTATAAGAGCAAAGTACAGGTAGTGCACATCTTTGAGAATAGGGGGTCTCAGGTCCTCCTCTCCACAGGAAGGTGTACCATAGGCAAACTCCATCACCATGCGCACAAAGCCAATCACCAAACCTGCCATCAATCCCCAGAATGCTCCCTAGACAATTAAACAGACGACTCTAATTAACAAGCACACTTCGTCCCAAAAGAGTAGCTTTAAACAATTAAAACAAACTATGTTAAGTATTAAAATGTTTTATTTAAACCCTTAACCCTCAGTTGCGCATTTGTGTCCTGTCTCAATTGTAATTTGCTTTGGATATTAATGCCAGGGGGTACTAATATGCATGCATTGCTTTCTGCTGTACTGTACTTTAGGCAACATATTTCATGTGATCACTAAATAAATTTGTTTCTCTATCAGTACTGTATATGTACAGGCATGCTGAGAATGCCTGTTTGGGAATTTAGGACAGCTTTACTTAAAACATTTAAAGGTACTCCAAGAGGGACAAAGAAAGAAAGCTGTACTGTTTTAGATTGAATCTTTTTTCTAAGACCTTGAGCAAAAAAGTAGGCCAAACACCAGTAAAAGATATTTCAGCTATAACTGAAATGGGATAGCCTCAGCACGATAGACCTAATGAGAACCAAACACAACATTCAGCAATCCAGTAATACTGAGGGATGTCCCACTTGTTCATTCACACGTCTCCAGAAGATGGCCATCAGGAAGACGGCGGTGATCGGAGGGGCCAAGTAACTGGTTATGGACTGAATGTAGTCGAACAGCTGCCCACTGTTGGCTGACTGAATAATAGGAATCCATAAGATGCTCAGGACCACCAAGAATAAAATGAATATCCTGTGGATGTAAATCAGAACAAATGGTTAGAACAACAAGCCTTAAGGGTTTAGTTGAATCTTGAAATGCAGTTTATGCAAGTTACACGAACACATGAACGTAGAAGCATAGAAAAAATGAATAGTTTTAGAACTTACTGGCTCCTACTTATATAAAATTAGTACTTTTACTTAGGCTATTGTTTAAATCTCAAACATGCAATATAATGCAAAACACTTTTATTTTCTTTAAAGAGTGAATGAGAACGGTCACTCCATTTTAGACCTTATCCCTCATAGGTTGTTTTTTTTTCTGAACTGGAGCACAGATGCATGCAAGGGTTCCACCCCTTGGTGTATGTACATGAAGCAAAACTGGTACAAGGGCAATGTCTCTACCTGCCAACAACCATGAGCTCCCTCTCAGATGCCTGCCGTCTAATGCGCAGCCAAATGTCCATAGTGAAGAGGGTGCTACTGCTGTTAAATATAGAGGTGAGAGAGGACATGAGAGCCGCCATCATCACTGCGATCATCAGGCCTCGCATACCTGCAGGGAAAAAGAAGAAATGTGTATGACGCAGACCTTGCGCACCTTGTATAGTTCCTAAATGACTTCATCCACAATGTGCATATATGCATTCATTTATTTTTTTTTGTTTCAGAATGATAATTTGAAAACAAGGAAACAGGGTTTTTTTGGTCTTGGCAAGCAATAAAATAGGAATTAATTAATTTTTTTCTCATGAAAGCATGTTTTTAAAAATGAAATATTTACAAGTTTTAAATCATTTTTTTCTTGTTTCATAACAAAAGGAAATTGAATATTCACGAATCCCATTATGAAAATATGCTCGCTGCAGAAGATTCCAGTGTGAACATTTCAGAGTTGACCTGGAAAAGTACTGTACTAAAGTAGGCTGTTCGACAAGCTTCTCTCTGGTTATGGTGTGTGCTCTGGAATCTTTTTTTTAGCTAAAAAAAAATGCCATCAACTTATGCAGAAATGATTTTTAGGTGATTAAAATTTAAATTCTTAAATTACAACACCTGAGATATGCTGCTGATTTTTTGCAGCTGCCATTTTCCTTTACAGGAGGATTGCTATTTTTTTTTTTTAGACAGGCAGGACAACATCCAAACAGTAATCCTGTGTATTACCTCAGGATCACTCCACATGCCTGCCTATTAATAGCGTTAGACATTCAGCACTTCAAATGGATGTATCATCTTTAAAGAAGGACAAAAGGGAATAACAGGCATACCTACTGGCATTAACTCCACCACCAGTTTAGGATAGGCGATGTTAGAACAGCCCACAGTAGCTCCACATATCTCAAAACACGCATCAGGATCCACACATCCCACTTCATCTGTTTCATATAAATGCACCATCATGTTGGTTTTAGAGCAACACATCAGAAAACCCATGCTCTCTTGGAGAGGCTATTGACACAATGTGCTTGAGATGGTTTGACCTGCCTGGGTAGAGTGCTCTGCTGATCATTCCTGGCATGACGACGAAGAACATGGGGAGGATCTTCAGGTAGCCACCTAGCACAGAGCCTCCTTTAGCATGTGACAGGTTTTTAGCAGAGAGGGACCTCTGCACTATCACCTGCAAATGACCAAAGTGCAATAGTAGAAGACAAAGTTACGCTGACGGTAACTATAATATCAAGAGAGTATACATTGATGGTAACTATAATATTAAGCAGAGTAGAGTATATATTCCATAACATATTTATGGAGTTTGGAAGAATGTTTTCATTAGTGTGTAATTAGCTGTACATACAAATCCTTGTTGTTTTGTACGCTTAAAATGAGCCCTTTGTATGTACAGTGTCTCACAAAAGTGAGTACACCCCTCACATTTTTGTAGTCAGTGTACAGCTTGTATAACAGTGTAAATTTGCTGTCCCCTCAAAATAACTAAGCACACAGCCATTAATGTCTAAACCGCTGGCAACAAAAGTGAGTACACCCCTAAGTGAAAATGTCCAAATTGTTGTATGATCGTATTGATGAATGATCACAAATGACATGAATGATCGTATTCATGTCAAAAAATGATGAAAGAAATTTAAAAACTTTTTTTATGCATTTATTCTGGAACGTCTGACTCAGTAATTAAAGCCTCCTCCTTCTTGGTAGCTCTTATTGATCCAGCCCTCTTTTAAAGTCCAAAACATTGCTCCATGAATCAGTATTGACTGATGGTGATTGAGTTACCTGGTCAGTGCACCACACCCATGTAGCCAGCACGGTGAGCCCGAAGAGCAGGCCAGGCCACGGCAGATCACCAGAGACCGGGTCCCGAAATATGTGGAAGGCGTCAGAGCGAGGGAGGTGACAGGTAGTGTTAGGAACAGTGAGCGCAGGTATAGCTTTCTCATATTGCTCCAGCAAGCCCTCATACCAGCCCACTTTATCAAACGCTGACAGGGAAAGAATATACGGAGACAGAAATGAGGAAACCAGAATGTGGATCATGTGTACGTACTTCACATGCAAGTTTGCTGACTGTGCTGAAAAAGCTAGTTTCTATTTTGAAGTCTTATTTTCTCCGAGAAAATGCCACAGATTGCTAGCTAACTTAGGAACAATAGTTCATAGTAATAGTTCAATAGTTCAAATTCAATTTTATTCATATAGCGCTTTTAACACCGGGCACTGTCACAAAGCAGCGTTACAGAAATATATAAATTCCGGTTATAAATTTGAAACATATGAATTTCTAACGACTAAGCCAGAGGTGCCGGTGGCAAGGAAAAGCCCCCTGAGATGGCATGAGGAAGAAACCTTAAGAGGAACCAGCCTCAAAAGTGAACCCATCCTCATTTTAATGACTGCATGACATTTCACTTGCGATACATAACTTAAATATTTACCTATGAACATGAGAACAAATGCTCCAACTACCATGATGACCGTCTGCAGTGCGTCTGTGTAAATCACTGCTGTCAATCCACCTACGACAAAACGTCAGCCAGCAATAAGCAATCATACACAGCAAAGGAATTCAGTTAGAGTAGAATGTGGTATTTATTACCAGCAATAGTATACAGTGCTGTGACTGCAAGCAGCACTACAGTGGAGAGGTACAGGTCCCATCCCAGTGACACCTGAATGAACAGCGCTCCAGAGAAAATGTCTGTCTGGCAAGAGCAAAGTGAACAAGTCAGGGTGCATTTGTGCTCGGGTCCTTCTAGATCTAGTGCAAAAGATTGGAAAAGTCTGGGATTTTGTCATCAGAGTAACAGTAGAAGATTTATTTTAAGGCATAAAAGGTCCTGTACAGTATATAAGGCAGCCTCCGTAATCATATCACAGAACATAGAAACACTGGAAACCATGACGTGACACTGAATAGCAATTAGCAACAAAAATCTCAGCTTGGACTGTTTTTTGCTGTGATACTAACTTGAACTAACAGGGTTTTAGCTTGATGGTGTTGTTAAACCCTGACCTATTTGGACTCGCATGAGAATATATTTGTAAATGGAGACTATAAAGCACTTCATATAAGGCCGTCTGCTAAAAGCAGTACATATTAATGAAGTGTACATCATTGTTTTTGCTTTATGTTCATTGAAAATATGTTTCTTACTGATATTTTGGTGAAGATGTAAAGAATGAGAGACAGGACGCTCATGTAGATCCGAATGCGCTGGCCTCCAAACCTCTTCCTGAGATATTCGGGCATGGTGACGACTCCAGCGGAAATGTACACAGGCACAAAGATCCAGCCCAAAGCAACGAGGACCCATGCTGCCTGTCATAAACATTAACAGCACAACATTTGGCACATACCACACACTCCATGGTTGTGTATTACATCTGGCTGACATGTATATTGCAGAAAAAATTGTACGCTCGATACATTCATGAAAATGGCATAGAAATTGTTTTTATTTACTTTTGTTTTTATTGCCTTTTATTGCCTTTTCTCGGTTGCCCTCAAAGATCACATGACCATTACTTTGGTGGGTAACGCTAACCACATGCTAGCAGACTTTGTAAAGGATCCAAGACTAAAGTCTGACACAGTCTCAGATCTGAAGACATTGTGTCATGAGTCACAGAGTTATACCGGCCTTACACTGAACAAGCAGCAAGCAAGTTTTCAAGCAATTAGCTATGATTGTGCAAAGACTGGAGATCTCACGGGGTTACTATTTTCATCAACCAGAACGAAGAATAATATTAAACACAGTTGATCTTATTGGAATGTCAAGATGATAAAAAGACACCCGTCCTCAAGACACCTCTCCTCACAGCCTTACTTCAAACAAACAAAATGGCAGGAGCACACCACAGCTTTTGTGAAACTCATGATTTCATTCTGCCATTAGAAATTCTCCTGCAACTGTGAAGTCACTTGAAAAGCTGTCTGGTGCAAGGCTGGCATTCGTGTCATTTCCTCACACTTGTTGAATATTACACGTTGACCATGTGGTTCAATAGCTATGTACATAACAAGACAGACATAAGCCTGATCAAGTTCAGTTTGTAATCAGACACCAACTGTCAGAATGTCCATGATGCTCCTTTGCCATAGTCAGAACAATATCTTTAAATGCAACATTCTCCTTTTTCATTTTTGGAGGTAACCAGATTTTTAAATTGCTAGAATTTTATTGCTGGGTGAGATGTACACAAAAGAGAAAGATATTTCATTTCGGCAAAGTCTACAGTTTTGTAAGGAATCTCGCTACGTGACAGGTCTTCCCAGGCTGTCACACATTTATTTAATAAAGTGAAAAAAAAATCAGGGCTTACATTCCACTCAAATCCGCCCACAGCGAGTCCCCCTGCTGCCCCAGTGCCGGCTAATCCAATGAACAAGCCACTGCCAACATTACTGGACATCAAAGAAGCTCCGATCTATCACACAAAAACAAGCACAAGTCATATTTTCTGAAATCTTTAAAAAAACCCCAAACATAATCTGGATTGTTTTTTATTCATACAAACAAGCAACATCTATCTGAGTGACATCATCATCACATCATCGATCTTCACACATACCAGGAAATACTGTAGTTTTATCTCTAATGCTTTTTTATTATTTCTATCTTATTTTCAGATTGTCATGTCAGATTAAAGGTAATACCACCAGAATCACTTTCATCTACATATATACAACACATAAAAGGACTGCAAATCTTTAGGGAACTGGATAAACTCACTGGCCACCATGTCATGGATCTGCCGGCTAAGAAGTATCCTCCAATAGTTCCCCTGTTGGCTCTGACAGATGACTTAAATATAAATGAAACTCATTAGCTGCTACTTCACCAAATAAAGAGAAAGGTTTTGAAAAAAATGACATGTTTACTTGTGTTATTGCTCTCCTTGCTTATAAAAAAAAAAGGCCATAAACAGATAACATACCCATATTCCCACAGCGAGCACAAATATAAAGTAGATCACCACAACCACAATGTCAGCGATCTCCAAAGTAAACTTTGCATTCTTTCCCGGCTCAGCTGTGCCTGTCACCAGCTCAGGTGCGGGTGTCATGTTAAAAATGCTATAGACAAAGAGTGTGAACTTTGAGGCTAGCACTGATTCAGTAAATCATTAATCATGCTGTTATCAAAAAATGTGGAGAACTCAGTGTATTAGTAATATATAAACCAGAAACACAGGTGAGAAAACCCTCACACAAGGATGTACAAGACAGAGACTTGTATCAAAAAACTTCAATCAAACAGCTACAATCAAAAGCCCATTTGCCAGGATGTTGTCAGGGATTCGCAGTGGTCATTTTGAACACTTTTTCAGTGTAATGTCAAATGTCATTTAAGACCAAATTAGAAATTACAGTTGTGGTCAAAAGTTTACATACATTTGTAAAGAACATAATATCATGGCTCTCTTGAATTTCCTGTTATTTCTACAACTCTGATTTTTCTCTGATAGAGTGATTGGAACAGATACTTCTTTGTCACAAAAAACATTCATGA
>JAQLOM010000038.1:9155220-9166033 GCA_030068315.1 Chrysichthys thysi | reverse complement strand
GTGTGTGTGTGTGTGTGTGTGTGTGTGTGTGTGTGTGTGTGTGTGTGTGTGTGTGTGTGTGTGCGTGTGTCTGTGTCGGGGGTGCTGCATTTTCTCCTGACGCCAGCTCAGCCTGCTCGGAGGTCTTCATCAGAGAAAAGTGTAATTAGGTGTTATGCTAGGATTTCAGGACAGAGCTGCATGAAAGAGATATGAGTGTGGAATTATGCAGCATGCTGGAATTAAGTTCAGACAGAAACACACAGTAACACTACACTGATGAGTTTACTGTCAACACGGATAGAATGCCATGCAGGGGCTTGTTTCCGCCCAGTGTGTGTATGGTGCGCGCACACACACACACACACACACACACACATACACACACACACACACAGTTGTTAAAAGGCATGAAGGAGGAGCAGGCACACGTTTGTAGATTTTAAACTCCTCTCCCCTCAAACCCCAAACTTCACAGTTACTCTAGCCTAAGGGCTAATGTTCTCGTATGTAATTAAGTCACACACACACACGCACACACACACTCTCGAGTGTGCACTGACAGGCTGAAGCTTGTTTGCCTGCATTAAAGTCTCCACACTTTTGCTAGCAGATACACACTTCTTGTGTTCTGATTTGGATCAGTGCTCTCAAAAGGTTTGGAGCAGAGAAAGCACAGATTTCTTAACAACATGTCTTCACTTTCATTTTGCATGCGATTAGTGTACAAAATTCCCACAACAATATGAATTTCTCATGCAGCTGAAAAACCCATTGGCATGATCACCATCCCAAAGTGCATACTATCATTAGAAGTAGCTGGTCACTCTGCTGTGTAAAGTGTCATGTTGCATTGCACTGTTTATTCTCCCTAATTAGTTAACTGGCCTGCTGATTGGGACCGAACACAATGTAGCATCTAGAACAAAAAAAGAAAGCGCTTATTTTTAGTACACATGATGATGCAAACTCATCAGAAAAGTGGCAAATAAACCACTCTAAAACAATCCATTAGCATGTAATTCATTCATGAAGCATAGCAAACGCACGCATTTAATGTAATTATTTCATGGGTCCATGACAAATTAACAAATGTGACCCGTGTTGGCAAAATGAGTCAGAATGCGCATAGGCTAATTATGAGCTAAGAAGCAAAACATGGTTTCAGCCGAAATGAGATTTTCTCAAAAATGAGCCCATAAAGCCCTCATTTATTGATCCCCATAATACAACAGCAAGAAAATCATCCTAAACTACTTTTATTTTAAGATTTTGTTCATTATGTTCATTCATATGTCTTCATTAATTAGTCTTTTGTCGTAACATTCCTTGATGAATCCGTGTTTTTCACCGTGCGCTTTCATATGGAATTCCCAATGACGTTTTTATGAACCGATGGAAAGTGAGTTTCCAAACCCCATTAGACGTGAACGAAAGTGGCTAGTTGCTAGGCGGTCATTTTTTGTCCGATTTCAACAACCCCATGCCTCATTTTGAAGGTCTTTAGATGGACCAATGCGAAAGTAACAATAACTCACTTTTGAAAATGTCCTCATTCCAACTCATTTTGCCAGCACGGGTCACAAATTCCATGACAAATTCATGACAAATCAGCATCCTTAGCTTTAAAATAGCAACAGATTACAAAAGCTGATTTCACAGAAGATTTCGTTCTGCTTGTATAAAATGCTTCTTTAGTAGGCCCGGCATGCTAATGAATATTAATGAGCATAAAGTACTCTGCTTTATGAATATTAATGAACAGTGAGTAGTGTCAGTGGATTGCAGAGGCAGAAAAAGGCGTATTACAAAAATATATTAATAATGCATCATTTCCATCCACCTGAGATGTATTTAGGAGGCACACATGCCTGAACATGATTAGATATATGATCTTTTAAAACACATAATCCTCTAAAGATACCAAACTCTGACTTGTTTTTAGTGAATACCTTACAGTGCAGAGAAAGGACCACTCCTATTGTTGTTGTTGGCTTTTTTTTTTTCATGAGAACCATGTCGGCTTTTGGAGGAGTCAACAGGAGGTCTGACTAAACTAGCATCAACACCTTTAATAGCTCATCCTGAATGCTGCTCCACCTAGTCTCACATCCTGTGAGAAATGCTAATGCTGTCTACACAAAAGTTTCTCAGGAACCGCATTGAACAAACAGCTCCCGTGGCTTCCCAGGTGTCTTTTGATGGACAATCAGAGGTCAGCATGGTCTCTGAAGTGACTTCCTTCCAAAACACACGATAACAACGCTGTTGTGGCTTTTTTTTAATTCAAGGCTAACTACTACTGAATTTTCCTATCAAGCATAGTTTGTATTTTTTTTTTTTCATAGTGGTTTTAAATTTTGTTAACCTACTAACATCCAGATGCACCAATGAGATTTACAAAAAAAACCCCACACATCTATGACATCTATAAATGTATATTAAACACTATCATAAAGATGGTCATAAACAAAAACATGAGCGTGAGGAAGTTCAACTTAGTTCACAGTGCAGACTAACTCTTCTTCTCACTTCTTTTTTCAGTGCTGCATGTATGAGACTGTTTACCAAACGTAAGACACTTAAAAGTTATTTGAATACAGAGCCCAGCCATATAATCTTGTGGCTCATGGCTATAAGTGTTACTTGCATGCACTGCTTAGAATTCAGTCGTCACTGACGGGTGTAAAAATGTACCTTTGAGAGGCACTTGGTATGCTACCTACCCTGCTATTTTTACAGATTGCAGATTTGTAAGCTAAAGTGGCAGCTTTTGCACATTTCCTGTCTTGTGCAGAAGTATTTCTGGCCCAGACAAATAGATTCGAAGGTCAAATCATAGCCTTAAGAAGTGAAGAACCAGGATTTATTTGGCAAACTGAAGCAATGAATGCTCAGGAGTCAAGGTACTGCACTAATGACTGGACCTTCGGAGAGCCGATGTTAATCCTCACCTGCTCCTTATACTGTATTGTATTTCATCTAACTTGTGTATCTCTTTTGTTATAAGTAAATGAATTTGTTATAAGTAAATGTCATGTAAAAAACGGGTATCTTTTAGGTTTGTATAAGACTTTCAGACTTTCTGTGGCTATATCTACATGTTTAGTTTAGTTATTGATCGAGTCATTTATACATTTGTTAAACAAAGAACAGTCAAGGATCTCTCTCTCTCTCTCTCTCTCTCTCTCTCTCTCTCTCTCTCTCTCTCTCTCTCTCTCACATGCATCTTTTATTTTCATCTTCCTTGGGCGTGCAGTTTCCCATCATCTTTACTGGCACTCTGGGTGTGAGGATGAAAGCATTCCTCGCCACTACCAGCCCAGGTCCTAAACATAAACAGTTGTTGCTCTTCACATCCCCTTAAAAACAGCCTTCGTGGTTTTGTCAATCAAGCATCCCTTATGTAAATATAGCATGCTTTAGTACATGCTTTAAAGTTTTTAAGAAAAGTATATGTACATTATATCACAGAACCCTTAAGGTGCACATGAAGTACATATGCATATGAAATCATACAATACTAAGGTGTATTACTAATACTAAGGTGTAGTACTAAGGTTAATACTAATACTAAATCCAATGAAGGTATATGACTATATACTATAGATTACTTGTTTGGACAAAAAGTATAGCTGTAAGTTAAATTATTACAGTTTTTAGTTTATGGTAATTAATGACTATACTTTGCTTGACTATTGACTTTTGACTATTGAAATGACACTTTATCTAGAATTTAATTGTATATATTTACATCAGTCACACAAAGACTACCATGATTGTGATGGGATGAAGCTGCACACTTGTCCTAAAAAATATCTGTTTAGTGGTTAGTTAAATGATTCATATGGCCATATGGCATATGGAAAAATGTTTCGGCCAAAATGCTGCATGTTATATGAATTCGAATAATCAAAAGCTCTTCTGTAAGTACAAAGGAGTGCAATATATTGTGGGATTATTTCTAATAGACTAAAAAGAATAATAACTCATAACCATAACCATACTACCCCTGTTTGAGCATGAACTATAGACTTTCTGTTCATATTCTCTCCGTGTTCAGTTCACAAAGGTTTGTTCTGGGTTCTCTAGTTTCCTCCAACTGTCCAAAAGGGTAAAATTCTCCTAGGTGTGAACGTGTGTGAGAATCTGTGTATAAGCGGTGCCCTTTGAAGGACTAGAGATCCATCCGTGGTGAATTCTGCCGCATTGCCCCCAGGGTTTTTGGGGGTTGGCTCCAGATCCACCCTTGACCCTGACCACGATAAAGTGCCATCCATCCATCCATGCATTATCTATACTGCTTATTCATCAGGCTCATGTGGAAGCTGGTGGCTACTGAAGTTGAATAAATGAAAGGTTGATGGTAACTGGCATTTGCCCAGAAGGCATGAGCCTGTTGCCCCTATCGGACTAATGATCGTACAGATCACACTGTGAGTTTATTTCGTATGTCCAGAATGTGTACATTTCAGCTGTTGGAAACTGTTGATAAGCTTTCTTATCAACAGGTCTTATCATACTGGCCACTGCAGCTACCTTCAGCGAGCACTCTTGTTTATTTGACAAATGTTGCCTGTAGATATAGAGTATTAACCTTTAGAAAATATACCATAGATAACAGTCATGAACTATGCAAGGCCATGTATGTGAACTTGGATACTCAGCATGCCAGTTGATATCACCCTCACTGACACTGACATCCATCTTTTCAACTGGCCATTGAGCACCATAGGTCATAGTTATCCTGTTTCTGGACCAGCATGGCCTCTGACCATATAAGGACAGCACATCTCACTCTGTCTGTGTATCAGCGCCAAATGTGAGCTCTGCTGGACGTATTAGCATGATGGAAGCTTGTCTGTCTATCACCATGGACACCATGTGTGAATCGTAGCTAGGCATAAACCTGTTGACAGCTCTGCAGTAATGTGAGAGGGAGGATGATGTTCAGTTATGTTAGTCATGTGAGCTGTCATTAGTTCCTGGTAGAAAACAGCAGCCATGAGGAACTTATTCCACACGGTATCACGACGAGGCACAAAGTCAAAAATAAGGTCAAGTAGCTTCTTGGATTTTTACCAAGAACATATCCTGTTCATTCACACAGATTCAACGAAAACCAGTTTTTGGATAAATAATCATAATTTAGTATCATAATTAGGCCTACATATAAACATGAAACTAAACTTCAGACTGAATTAAGACGCTTGCAGTAATGGTTTCCTTAACTAAAATCCAATCTTAAATATGAGGAATTCTTATTCTTATGAGGAAACGGCAATTACTTTAAACTGAAAATAACATCTGGCTCACTGATGATTTAGGATTGTGGAATGTGGCATGTCACAAAAGAAAAAAAAACAGTTCAGTTTACGTTTTGTGAGCTGTTAAACTGTCCTTTCCTTTAGCCTTGGGCAGAGCACAGGAGAAAAGCACAGACTGTGAGTTTCCTCCCTGGAATGAAAACAAGCAGAAGGAGATGGCGAGGGACATCACAGGAAGGCGTGATTAGTAGAAACCAATTCCGGCTCTTACTGTTCTGCTTAACTGACGCTGAATTGAAGCTTTGGCAGCAGAAATGAGTGTTCCAGAGCAGATAACAGATTTGAGTTATGACTCAGTGTTAATTAGCGACAGGGAGATTCCAGAGGTGTGGACTGTGTAAAATACTTAGATATAATTATAGAATGGGAGTCAAACAGAATTACAGCAATAAAACAGCCAAGAGTTACTGATGTGCTTTGATTTTACTTCCCATCGTGCAAATGGATATAGGAAGTCTACACACACCCGGTAAAACTGGGGCTAAGAAAATTAACCAAGATAAATCACATTAATCAGATCAATGTGATATTGCAACCAACAAAATAAAAGTGAGAAAGATTTTAGGGGGGAAAAAAGACATTTTGAGGAGAAGAGTCTATCACTTTGATGTGGCAAATTATATTGTCCTACATGTTTTTCATTTCCTACACGTCCATTGTATGATCACTGCAGGACAAAATGTAAAATGAAATGAATATGTAACAGTACAGTCGATCCTCTCATCTACAGACACTGCACTGACGGATATCGGATGCAGCAGACAAAATCCACTGGTCTGAATACATAATCCATTAGCCAGAATGTCTGGTAAGAAAGTTTAAAAATCCTGTGTGTTGCGAACTGAATCCAGTAGTTCAGCAATTGTCCGCTAGTTGGCAGTGGCGTGCGTACTACTAGTTGCTTACAAGCGTTGGTTGAGCTGTGGTCATTGTGAAGCTGTACTGTTTTTTCGGTGATTATTTGGTGTTTTTCGCTGTTTTTCTGCCCAGTGCCATCATTATGCCACCCAAAGATACGTCTAGTAGTAAAAGAAAGCGTGTCAATCTTAGTATTGGCCAGAAATTAGAGCTCATTAAGAAGTCTAGTGTTTCTGTCTCCCGTGTTTCTGAGGAGTATGGTGTGAACACACATAAGGGAAATGACATTTACAATTGTATTTACAGATTTTATTTACATTAGTATTAAATGTCCTTACCTATTTATGTTGGTTGTTAAGCTGCTTGTCATGTGTACAGTACTTGGAAAGCACTTTCATGGATCTTAGTGGTGTTTTTCCTTGGATTTCCACTATTTTAACCCCCCCACACTTCACATCATGGGACTATTCCAGTCAACGGACAACCTCTCCCCTCAATTAATCCATTAATGCGAGGATCAACTGTACTTTTATACTGTGATTTTGGAATATATTCCAATACTGTCATACATTGTGTGACTAGACAAAAAAATGTCACTCTGTTGTCCAGGAAATCATCAGGCCCATTAAGAACTTCTTCTAATAAATCTGCAGTTCTTTTGAGTATCTCCATAGATCTTCCAAACTTCACATTTTTACCGAACCATTACCTAAACCATGCCCCCAGTTCAGTAATTTAATGTAGTTACTGTTTAGACTGTAATTGTATTTCATTGTGGCTTGGTGTTGCAGCGTTTATGCTAGACTGAAATGTGATTACGATATGTTATGTGTAGAAATCCTGTGAGCTACCAGACATTTGTCTTTGGCTTGTATAAGGCAGTACAGCATGGTTGAATTCTTGAATATGTCTGGTCAGAATGTATTGATTTATTTTTCATAACAGACAGGCTTATTTCAGCTGGAGGGTAAATATCTTTTATATAATAACAGCTCATTCCAGGGTCTTTTATAGCAGACATTTTGTATCATAATAAGTCAAACAGTCAAACAATTTGTAATAGTCACAGGTAGACCTGTGACTTTAAGCTTTCCACCATGACAGTGTCTTCAGGTTGGAAGACTTTTTATGTTGGGGTTTCACAGTTTCACAGATTCAAGATTTCTTTTTAAAATTAACTCCAAGAGAGAGGAAAACAAAAGTTTACTGAGGGAATGACTGTTCATAGCTGCAATAACATAATATAATATGAAACTAGACCAGATTACAGTAAACATGTCCACAGATGGTTAAAATCCATGAATTTCTTAATAACTAATACATAGCAATAGTATGCCATAGTATAGAAATAACTACAGTATTACTAGAACATATTATCATTGGCAGAGTGCTGTGGTGTTTCCTGCTATTGTTGCGGGTGGAAAAAGCATATTTTTTTTATTTTTGAATTTTGCACAGATTCCTTTCTATAGTTATACCACCAAATTTAGGATTTAATGAGCACACTGAGAGGACAGTGAGAGGACAGTGTCCTGTACCCCTCCCTCATGCTGAAATACATTGCTGATGGGCTTACAGGTGGACTGGCCAGGCGCTCTGGCTTTGAATTCAGGTGCCTGAGGAGATGCAGTTTATCAGATTAAAGCACAGAGGGGAGAGAGAGAAATATTTGTACTCCGTCACTGGCAGGCAGGGAACAACAGGATAGCCGCTTCAGTGAGTGACTCATCACGTCGGCCCTCCTCTTTTCATAATATGCATCCCTCACTGTGAGTGTTATGGTGGAAATGCAGACTTTTGTTTTAAATGCATGCAGTCACAGCAGTGGATTGATATTATCATTGCTCTGCTGTGACTTCAGTGGCGTCTGTATAAGATACTAATCTCTATTCCATGAACGTGTCTCCACCTGACTGCTGAAAATGAGTTATGGGACTTCATGGAGTCGAGGCCACTGGGAGCAGTAACATAAGAAGATCCGTCTGTATCCAGATGTTGTTTTCAGTCTGACGTTGTCGGCCATGTATGCTACATCTAGTAACAAGTGTGTTCTGTGCTACTGTTACATCTAAAGCAAGGGTTCCCAAGGTTTGAATGAAATACCTTCAATTCAAGTACCCAGTGAGCAAATAACCATAATTCAGCTATATTCAAGCTCAACATGACTAGGAGTTTAAGTAAAAATCACTTCTCAATATATAAAAGAGTGCATTCCTTAGATCAGACATTCTCAACATTTGTGCAGTCTGACTCAGGCCGGTGTGTGGGAGATGGAGAAGGGGGGAGAAGAGGAGAGGAGCAGGAACAGGGTCATGGGGGCATTATGAACGCAGCCATAATTACTGTGATAATGTGATTGATTATGATGTATTGCTGCTGATAGTCGTGGAACACCCATCCGTAGACTCCTTTAAAAAAAGGTTAAATCTAGAAGTGAACTTTGGTTTATACCCTTAACGGTTCTATGTAGAAGACACAACACAGGGTTTTTATGCTTTTTCTTAAGCAGATCATGGTGGTGTTTTGTACTGATGCAGCTAGCTACAATAAGTTTAATTTTTGTGACACATGTAATGTATCTTGCAGTTTATATTTCCTAAGAGTGTATGAGATATTATACAGCTTTCAAAAAAACATTTCAATAACATTTCAATATTTGTGAGCCGTGCTGGCAAAATGAGTCGGAATGTGCATAGGATAATTATGAGCTAAGAGGCAAAACATGGTTTCGGTCGAAATGAGATTTTCTCAAAATTGAGTCCATAAAGCCGTCATTTATTGATCCCCATGGTAGAACAGCAAGAAAACATCCTAAACTACTTTTATTTTAAGGTTTTGTTCATTATGTTCATTTGTATGTCTTCATTAATTAGTCCTTTTTCGTAATATTCCATGATAAATCCGTGTTTTGCACCGCGCTCGCGGCGAGACGGGGGAATCCCCCTACGCATGTTTGGTATCGTTGTGAGGCGTAGCTCCTCTACTTCCTGATAATACACATGGAATTCCTGATGATGCTTTTATGAACCGATGGAAAGCGAGTTTCCAAACCCCATTAGACGTGGTCGACTTCAGTTGGATGTAAATCAGTCATCAACAAACCATGCCTCATTTTGAAGGTCTTTCGATGGACAATGTGGAAGTAACAATAACTCACTTTTGAAAATTTCCTCATTCCGACTCATTATGCCAGCACTGGTCACATATGTACATAATATAGAAAAGGAGTGGGGGGGAGGATAAAGCATCCAGTAATTACAGACGTGTCAAATGGTATATAGTGCGGAAAATACCTGGAGATATCTGAGAAAAGCATCCGATGTATAACAATGTTAATATATCATCTAGTAAATATCATCATTATACTACTGCCTCTGTCTCTGGCATACAAATGAACTGAATAAATGTGAAACTCCCAAATGCACAGATGAAAAAACCTAGCCTTTAACTCAATTCACTGATATAACTAAAGAACATCAGTTGTCTAGTATAGATAACAAATCAGTCTTTAGGACCTCTCAAGAAGTGTGCGGCAGAAAAGTAGAGTACCTGCATCTCCTCTCCTCCTCCTTCTGTCCTCTCACCTCATTCAGCTCAGGCAGGAAGGGCTGCTCGTAGCTCTGTTTGTTATCGTCCTACAGACAATGAGGAGGAATCTGAGGACAAAAAGAAGGGAAAGTGTGCTTTCCACAGACAACAAGAGAACACAGTCTGCTCCCCCACTACTCCTGTGCTTTATTAGGTCACATTCAGATACTCAGGCACTTTGGATTTACTTTGGATTGAAAAAGGTTGTAGTAGAAATGAAAGAATTTGTTCATCAGAAGCAAAGTCCTTGCTCAGCAGAAGCCTCGCTGTAGTGACTGGATAGTTATGCACAACTGAAGGTTATGTTTGAGGCAACCAATGTGACGTCATACACAAACACACATACTGCGTGATTGAGGCTGGGGGGGCAGGGGCTGGCCGAGCTGACTGGGCGTGAGAGACGACTCCTCAAGTTCTGCCCAGCGTAGAGGGTGTGTCTGGGAAATCCTAAATCACTCCCCTGAGAAGGCACACAAGGAGAGAGAGGGAGAGAGAGATCGTAAGACTCCTAAAGAGAAAATCACTGGCACAGTTCATAGTGTGAGGCCAGCGACAGTGGAACAGGAGTGTTTGTAGGGAAGGTGAAAGCAGTTTGCGGTGTTCATTAGTCTTGACAGTGGCATTTTGCACTAGTTCATCATGCTTGCTATAGAGCTGTGACTGGGAAAAATATACATCAGTGCGTTTACCGGGATTCTCCAATTTACTTTCAAACAGGTAAGCTTTTAAATCACATTATATTATTGGGTTGTTCCAATTACATTTTAGATCTAAGGGAACTGAAACTTGCCTTTTTTTGTTTTGTTTTGTTTTGTTTAACTCAAATTGGACAAAAATCAAATAGTTAATTAGAGATCAGTTTAAACTCAGTTACATGAGGATTAACTCTAGACAGCTATGCATACAGCCCATTTCTGACTATTGCTGTATTGTAATGGCCAGTTTGTGACTTAGTAAGGATTTATGAATATCTATGAGTTAGTGGCTGCAGAGTGTGTGTGTGTGTGTGTGTGTGTGTGTGTGTGTGTGTGTGTGTGTGTGTGTGTGTGTGTGTGTGTGTG
>JAQLOM010000038.1:9087377-9108874 GCA_030068315.1 Chrysichthys thysi | reverse complement strand
TTGAAAAGAAGAGGAGATGCTACACCATGGTAAACATGCCCCTGTCCCAACTATTTTGGGACCTGTACCAAGCATCACATTTGAAACAAGCTCATTTTGTGCATAAAATTGTAAAATTTCTCAGTTTATATATTTGTTATGTTATCTATGTTCTGTTGTGAATAAAATATTGGCTCATGCGATTTGAAAGTCTTTTAGTTTTCATTTCATTCAACTTTAAAGAAACTCCCCCAACTTTTCTTACACATTAAATATGTGTACATTAATTAAGCTTAGGAACTGAGCCAGAAAAACGTTCACCTGGTCATGCAGACCATCAAATGCCTCGATGATATCAAAGTAAGTAATACTGTCTTGTGACCTTTGATTTGTAAGCATAAAACCATCCTGGGTCAGAAATTATTCATCTGGCTGCCCAGAATCTGACCCACAGCTCGTGTTTACCTACGACAACCGAGCAGCTTTAAACAGAAACAAGTCAGACCTGCTCGACTGAAGGTGCTTAAACCAGTGACACTTGAAGAAAGGGTCTCCTGTCACTGATTGCTTCTGAGGCTGTTTCTAAAGTGAAATGACCACGATTATGAGCTCTGATTCATTTTGCTTTGTGGCTGGAAAGTCCAAAAAGTGCTGTGCAGGATGTGAGGGGGAAAAATAAGAGTTGAACATTGATGAGGAAATAAGGTTTATGTTAGTACTGGGCAGGTATCAACCTGCAGTACAAGTCCACCTGGAAAAGTGAACTATCAAAGCAGGGTAGTGTAAATAAATCAGCTTAACAAAACAAGTTGCTTCCTTTGGTAGACAATGTACCGTAGTGCAACAAAAGTAAGTCCAACCCCAACACCTCAACTCACCATTAAACTCCTATAATAAAACACTAGTATATAACACCTAAAAACCACTAATTACACAATGTAGAAATGGTATACAACTCTTTCCTCCAATTCCAGTATATGAGCTACAATAAGCCTACTCAATACCTGCAAATTCATTTCAGGCTCTTTTCTCAGCAAAGCTCAGTTCAATAAAAAGCTGTCAGAAAACAGCAGCTTCAAACAACCTAAGATTTTAGAAATCGTAAGAGAATTTCACTCACTCCATGGTTTATGCTTGCGTTCTTGAGTTTCTCTTAATCCTGCTTCCTACAAAATGAATATTAACTAAGCATAAAAATTTTAATTATGTAACTCTATGAAGTCTCTTTCAGTCTTACCTGAAGTTAAAAAGGGCTCGTCTTATGTAACAGACCAAAATAAACCTGCTTATAAAAACCAGCCAGGGAGAGTCACTAGTTACACATCCAGTAAATCTATTATAGAGTGCATAATGGAAATGATCAGACAGTTAGATCATTCTGATATTTTGATTCTGTAGTAACAATTGATTTCAAATAAAACATTTGAAATAAAATAACTTTTTGTTTTGTTATTAGCTCATTTCATTTCATCTCATCTTATTCTTTGATAATCGCAAGCGGTATCCTGGAGGCTCATTTGCAGTTTGCATAAATACAAGACACCATACCAGGAAAAACACCCCAGAAACTGTAGTGTAGTCTTTTATTTACATCTAGAGCATTGTCAATGTGTATTTTATATGAAATTTTAATATGCCTAAATATTAGGCTGTGACAATTTTCCACTTGCATTTCTCTGTTGTTTTACAAAGGTGTTTGAAAGAAGAAAAGTACAGCTGAAGGCAGAAATATTTCTAAGTTTTCTAAACAAAATTGGCAACAAAAGTATTTCCCTATTAGAATTTTTTTCAAAAAAAAAAAAAACCCCAACCTTTTCCCCCTACCAGCATACAGTTCTAACATTGCTATTTGATTAAAAAATAGATGTCACAATAAATGTACAAAAGAATATGGCACATTTTCGAGGACATTACCTGTCTGAAAATCATATTTCTTCTATGACTCACAAACAAAAGGTGAATAAATGCCAGTAAACTAAATATGGAAGAAAAAATAAAATGCTTAATAACTCCTTCCATGTTGCTGCTGTTCATTAGGTGGCTGAGAACTTGGTCCAGCGTGACGGTGACTTCCTGATCCGTGACTCACTGTCTAGCCCAGGAAACTACGTCCTGACGTGCCAGTGGAAGAACAGTCCCCAGCACTTCAAAATAAACAAGAAAGTGGTGGCGATGAATGAAGCCTACTCGCGAGTGCAGTTCCTGTTTGAGAAAGAGGGCTTTGACAGTATACCCGCTCTCGTGAGGTACTATGTGGGTAACCGTGAGCCTGTGTCTGAGGTCGTGGGAGCCATCATCTTCCAGCCCATCAACCGGACTCTGCCTCTGAGGTCCTTGGAGGAGAAGTATGGAGTCGGATCTGTCCGTGCAGAGTCTGGCCACAGAGAGAAGAAGAACCAGAGCTCCAAACGATTGAGCTTGAATATCGTGAACGGGCATGTCCCGGATCACACCCTTGGCCGAGGAAACCTTCTTAGGTGAGCAAACTTCTCAATTCTTATTGAACCATGTGGAAGAATTCACACAAATAGGCACTCTGCATTAAAGATAGAAACTATCACTGATCATAGTGTAGGTTACGGTCTGAATACACTGTTTAAAAATCTATAACGGAGACACTGCATTTATGTCAAACCAGCAAAGATAAGTACACGTCTAAGAAAACCTTTCCTGTGGCTGAGCAGGGGATAACCCAGGCACGTATATGCGTAGCTGAATAGAGAGAAAACCATCTTGATGTGAAAGGCCAAGACAAACCATGACAAAAAATACCCCAGCAAAATTACAAGCTTCTATGCTGCAGAAATACACACACACACACACACACAGCATATAAAATTCTTCTCCAATGTTGTGCACACAGCAGACAAGCACGATGATGCTTCTATTCAAGAGCACTGTGAGAATAAATGACCCATCTTTCTCCTTCACAGCAACAGAGACAAGTGCGGAAGCCAGCCAGCGTGTCTAAACCACGTTCAGGAAAGGAGACGGCCGTTGAAGACCCATCAGTCTGAGAGTTTCCTTCCACTCGGTGAGCATGATGGCTTCTGCTTTCATCCTTGTTTGATGCACTGACACACTTCACATCTGATGGTCCGCTGCTCTGACAGCCTTGAAGACTAGTTATTTTCCGTCTAGCTGGTTCTCTCTGAACAACAGCAAAAGACGGTTTCAAAGTCAGTGTAGCGTTCTGCCTTTGAAACTTTTTCAGTTGTCGGAAATGGACGTGTGAAGTGAGACGGAGAATTGAAATGCTAAGTAACTGTTCTGCGGAGGAAGCTTATGCAGGGTGAATTAGAAAGCAGGAATGTTTCATGTCCATTTCATTTCAGTTGACAGGCCTGGAGCGTAGAAAATATTTTCTGTTTTTTTTTTCTATTCAATAACTCTCAGCACATCAGGGACAGCTATGAATTAAACACCTTCCGTTTACACATTTGGTGCAAAGCATTGGTCATTAAAGCTGTCAGATAATGAATATGTAAATAATACAAGATCGTAAATAATTAATGTTTTCTTTCCTGCTTCCAGGATCAAGGCTTCAGGCCCAGACTCACCATATGGAGGCCCAGTCATGCCCAAAGTCTCCTGTATTCAGGACAGGCAGCGAGCCAGCCCTCAGCCCTACAGTCCCTCGCAAGATGGCCTTTGAAATGCAAGCAGGAGAGGCCATCCGTGGTTCTGATAGTCAGCTCTGTCCCAAACCGCCTCCTAAACCCAGCAAAGTGCCCTCTACAAGGCATCCTCACTCATCCTTTGTGACTCCGGTACCTCCAGCAAAACCCCAGAAACACTGGCCTTCTACCCCGCAGCAGTCAGTCAGCCCAGTTAGCCCAGACGTGAGCTACTGTGAGCTGAGCCCATGCAGTCCTGCTGAGTGGGAGAGGATTAGGACCTCTAACGGTTATGTGGAGAGGCTGAAAGTGGAGGAGAAAAGAATCAGCGGTGGGAGCGTGAAGCTGGATCGCAGCTCTTACCATCATGCCATTGAAGCTCTGCAGAACAGCAGTGAGGAGGAAGACAAAGAGCAGGAAGCAGAGCAGAGTCAAGTCCGGCTCTCTGGTGCAAAGAAGGTTAGAGGTTTCCGGAGGCCTGTGTTTGAGATGGTGTCGGCATTCAGGCCAGGAGAGGTAGAGTTCAGGTTATTGCCATCAGAGAATAAGCCACTGGAAATGTCTGTGCTGAAGAGAGCCAAAGAGCTGCTGATTAGTAAGGATCCCAAAACCATTGCCAAGCACATCCTGCAAGCTGACTCTGAGGTAAGCTTACTAGATACTCTGATCAAGAACTTTTCTCCCATGTTATTTTCATGACCTACTGATAAAGTGCCAAATGAGAACCCAACCATCCACACCCATAACCTGAATACAATCAGTAGTGACAGGTTCATAACCAGCACTTCCGTGTGACGGTTTGCTGCCTCAGACGTTAGTGTCAGAGACTGGTTCTTCCTGCCAGCCTGGTAGAGTGTGATGGGTGTTGTTGTGCCAACCAACAACACATGGAGAACAAGGATATAATCGGTGTAAAATGAAAAACAGTGTTTTCAGTGTCCAGTGTGGAGAAAAGATTCTGTGGTCTTTTAAGTAACTTTTTAAGACTGCTTTGGATATGTGTAAATTATTTCACCCCAGACTAATTTTATGTACAGGAAAACAGGACAGAACCTACCATATGAATGTTTATGTGTATGTGTATGTTTATGTGTATTGCAGGTTGCCCGGATTTTAAATGTTTCAGATGAAATGAAAGGGCAGATGGGTGTGTCCTCCGGGTTGGAGCTGATAACCCTACCACATGGGAGACAACTCCGTCAGGATCTCATGGAAAGGTAACCAACACACTGTTTCTTATACACCAGTGGTCACCAAACCTGTTCCTGGAGATCTACCTCCCTAAAGACTTTAGCCCTGATCATAATCATTAAGTCTTAAGGCACTGATTAGATGGTCTGGTGGACATGATTATGGTAGGAGCTAAGGTTTTGAAGGAGAAAGATCTCCAGGAACAGGGTTGGTGACCACTGCTTTACACAGTGACGTCCTACATAAGAAAGGCTTAAATTTGATCCCATTTGAGATAAAGTTCCGTATTCAACACAGGCATAACACCATGGCGATTGGGGTTGCCGTGGACATCCTGGGCTGTACAGGGAGTCTCGAGGAGAGAGCGGCCACTCTAAATCGGATCATACTGGTTGCCCAGGAACTTAAAGATTCCATGGGAGACCTTTATGCCTTCTCATCCATAATGAAAGCACTGGACATGCCTCAGGTAGCACCCATTCAACACTGCCTCTGTACCTCAGAGAAGCTGAGCATTGCATGAATAAAACAAAGACGCCTGTGGCCAAGCTGCAGCAAATCCACTCATTCTGATTTGCTTTGTGCTCACAGATCACGAGACTGGATCACACGTGGACCACCGTACGCAGGAATTACACACACACTGCCATTCTTTATGAAAAATCTCTCAAACCTTTCTACAAAGGCCTGTATGACGGGACGGGTGAGTTCTTGATCATTTTTGTCTTTTGCCTTCAAAGTGAATCAAATTATAGTGAATCACCAGTGGATGGGGTTTAGATTATTATTATGTGTTTTAACATGATGCTGGTTGGTGAGGTTAATAGTTGTAGGTAAATTGTACCAGTCCTTCTGCCCTCTGCAGCAGACATTCCACTGAGCAGTGCCACTGTACCACTGTTGATGCCTCTCCTCACCCTGATGGAAAGACCAGCAGTTTCATTTGAGGGCATGGAGCTCTGGGAAAGCAATGACCAGGGTTGTGAGATCATGCTGCGCCATCTAGAGGAAGCCCGTGCCGTTGCACGCAACGCTGATACCTACTCCTATAACGCCAAGAGAGTCCTGCAAGGTAAGACAACAGACCAAGGGTGCGCAAGAAAAATTTGTTCCTTACATACAAAGGTCCAGATAAGCAACTAACCTGACTGAATGCTGAAAAAGATAATGCTTAGATTTTTGGCTATAAAGGAGAAAATTTCAAGGGCTATTTCTTCTCCACAGTGGCACTTAATGTTACCTATTTTGACTAGCGCCGTGGATTTATTTGTAAATCAGACCAACACCCAGATTTTGACCAATCCCACTCACAGTTACCATTTATGATTGTACAGCCTTTGTGCATGGTTAAAAAAAAACCCACACACACAACTTGTCTGTTAAAGAAACCTAGCAGTCTCATGTTTAGAAAACTATAGTCAATGAACTACACTGGGTTCTGCGACAGTATTTTTTAAGTGCTTGGTAACTTGACAATTGACATTGCCTGGCATAAACCATATTATGTGGGTAAGACCATTGGAGTTAGGCGTGTCTTCAGAAGCACAGACGTTTACTTCCTTCCAAAACAGCATTAATATTGATATTAAATCATGATGTACATTTCTCTTGCTTTTTTCCTAGACTTCTGTCCTGATGAAGACATGTTGGAGATCCTGAAGACAGACTTCCAGTTACGCCTGCTGTGGGGCAGCAGAGGGGCCGGGGTAAACCAAACAGAACGACATGACAAGTTCAAACTAATCCTGACTGCACTGTCCAGAAAACTAGAGCCTCCTGTTAAACAAACAGAACTCTGAGGAAAGAAGACACAGATCAGTTCAAAGCGCCACGTGGTAGGACATGAGATACTCTAAATGCAGAATACAAATGGCCCGATAAAACTGCTGTGATTACAAGTGATTTGGTACAACACATCTTCCATAAACAATACTGTATTTCCAAAAGACTTTATCCACACTGATACACACTTTGGAATAATCCAACTCCTACAAGAGGGTGTTTTTTGGCTCGATGGACAGTGTCACACACTTGGATGCCCGAAGAGACAACGGTACAGCGAGAAAAGAAAAATGAATAATCACCACTTACCCAAGTGGTGATTATACAGGTAAAACAGTTAAATCCTTGGTGATTATACAGGTAAAACAGTTAAATCCTTTATTTAAAGGTCCATGGTGATGAAGAAAGCATGACCGTTGGATGAGAGAACTATGGCTGTTGTGCATGTTTTAAAAGTGTATTTCATATTTATACGTTAACAGTTGTCCAGTTAATGGTTTTAGTCTAGAACTGTGTTGTAAAGTATTTCAACAAGTGTGCAAAGCAAAGGAGCATACATGTAAAATGGTGTATATAATTGTTAAGGTAAACGTGAATGCTAACCTGTGTAATATAGTTTATTCATTATTGTCAGCCGTGTAAATATTCAATTTTAATATCTTTCTATGAAATGTTACAACTGTATAGATAAAGCAAGTGATACAAGTCTAAATAAAATGTCTAACTCAAAAAGGGATTGTTTTTGTGTGAGTAATATTGTATTTTCACTGGAACATCCACATACACATGTCTTTCGAACTTGAAAGGAACTGTTTAGGCTCGTGCCTACCAAAGATTCAAATTTGTTTTTTCGTATTTGGATCGTCTTAAAAACATATCAGTGTGAGACTAAAGCAAATACGGAACTTCATGATAACATCACATATTACTGAGTGTTAAAGGGACCATCCTGCATCTGATCACATTTAACTCCATTCGGCTCTACAGAGCAGCTTCAACTCTGGGGTGCTGGTGGGTTTCCTCACATGAACGGCTCACAGATTTCAGATTTCAATTGGATTAAGGTCAGGACATTGACCTGGCCATTCCAAAATGTTACGTTTATTCTTCTTTAACCATTCTTGGGAGAACAATTTAGGGTCATCTTGCTATATAACCCACTTTCTCTTGAGATTCAGTTCATGGATAAAAACATCCTGATATTTTCCTTTAGAATTCGCTGGTATAATTCAGGATTCATTGTTCCATCGATGATGGCAAGCTGTCCTGGCCCAGATACAACAAAACAGGCCGAAACCCTGATACCACCACCTCCATCTTTCACAGATAAGAGGTTCTTATGATGGAATTAAGTGTTCGTCTTTCTCCAAACAGTTAAATGTGTGCTTTATTTCCACCAAAAAGTTCTATTTTCGTCTCATCCATCCAAAAATTTTTATCCAATTGGCTTCTGATCTTTAGCAAATTGTTGACTGACAGCAGTGTAATATTTGGAGAGCAGTGGCTTCCTCCTTCCAACCCCATCCATGCACACCATTGTTATTCAGTGTATCCTGATGGTGGAGTCATGAACATTAACATTAGCCAATGTGAGAGAGGCCTTTAGCTGCTTTTAGACTATTGCACGCCTTGCTCTTGGAATAATCTTTGTTGGTCGACCACTCCTGGAGAGGGTAATAATGGTCTTGAATTTCTTCCATCTGTCTGACTGTGGCTTGGAGTCCAAACTCAAAGACTGTTTTGTAATCTTTTCCTGCCTGATGATCAACAACAATTCTTTTTTCTGAGGTCCTCAGAAATCTGCTCTGTTCGTGTCCATGATACACTTCCATAAACGTGGTGTGAAGATCAAACTCTGATAGATCTCTGTTCTTTGAATAGAACAAGGCACCCACCTGATTGTCATACCAATGATTGAATAACACCAGACTCTTAAGTTCACCTTTAAATTAGCTGCTAGTCTATGAGGTTCACATACTTTTGCCACTCAGATATGTAATATTGAATCATTTTCTCAATAAATAAAAGACAAAGTATAATATTTTTGTCATTTGTTTAATTGGGTTCTTGCTCTACTTTTAGAACTTGTGTGAAAATCTGATGTTTTAGTTCATATATTTGCAGAAATATATCAAATATTACAGGTTTCAGAGACTTTCAAGCACCACTGCACTTGTTTTATGTGAAGGGGGAAAAAAAAATCACCAGTGAAAGACAGGAAAAATTCTGTACATATTAATATTTTTAAAATTTAGTAGAAAATATTACCATCTAATCAGCTTCTTCAAGTCAGGTTTGTCATTTTTAGAAAACAGTCGTCAATACCGTATCGTAATAAACGATCCGAATATCAATCTTCATTTTGCCCGGGCATCCTCAATACGTGCACATGTACTTATACTTAGTTAACTTATCAATTTTTCAATCCTTAATGCTGACTATTTAAAAGGAATGTCTCATTGCATACACAAACACACATGGTATAAACACACACAGACAAACACGCAGAAAGAAAAAGATAAAGGGACTTTAGCATTTATTTCCTGTTTGCTCTCGCTCTTGATCAAACACTCCAGTAGATAGTGGTCACTGTTGTCTTACTGTACAATATATTCATACAAAAAGTAGCAGTCACAGCCAACATCATTTGTTCATTCACTTAATTCAAATTTAAATGAGACAGGGTAAAAAGTGCATCGGTTAAGACCAGGGTCCTAAGCAGAATAGTGTTCAGACTTTAAAAGGAGCACGGATTACAAAGAGAAAACAGCACGAGTTGTAGAAGCGAAACTCATTCGCACGATTAAAAAACCCTATAAAAAGACATGGTAAAAACACATTCCGTAAGAAATAAAAGTTGTTAATACTTACAAATCAGTAATAAAACCTAACTAGGTATTATATACATATGCATACATATATTTGTATGCATACACATTGTTTTAATATATGCATGACACATTCACAAACATACACACGGAAGGATGACGCAGACACTTTTGGATAATGCGGACACTTAATTGGAATCCTTCAAGCATGATACTGAGAGCTGGAAGAGAACAAAGGTGTTACGATTGGCTGTAAGGAAGGGTTGGAGTGTTCACTGCGTTTCTCACAGATCCAGGCTTTGGTCCATTTTGTATGATGAAGTGGCACCCTCTATTGATCCAAGGCGGTATTTCTGATCCACAGCACACACTGAGAGAACTGCCAGTTGGTTATAATTATGTTGGTGATTGGTGATAGGGCTGCCGTGGTCCAGTCTCGCGTCTACTCTGGTTCATCCATGCTATACTTAGCATTCATGATGGATGTGTTATTGTGGATGGATACAGTCAAAATGGGGAAAATGCAAATATGCAAAAATAATCTAAACAAGACATCACAGAAATGGGGCGATGAAGGATTAGAAGTGGTTACATCCTACCAGGTGCTGACAGGTCAGCCCTGAGAGAGGGAGTGACATGTTCACGTCATGCATGTTAAGGCAAGCAAAAGGGGTGACACAGGAAAACATTCCTATGACAACGCTGGAATGGAGTGCAACAAGGCGAAATGTTAGGGCCAGGCACAGTCTAGGATAAATGCATTGGGTTAGATCAGCTCTTTGGGTTTCCTACTCTTTCTACCATGCAGCTGATTCCTCACTTTACACCCCGACCCTATTCCATCCCTCTCCCCTCTACTCCCACATCTATGTCGCAAGCTTCTGCTGAATCGAAATGATGTTAATGGAAATGAGAGTCAGCATGCAAACATGCAATCTGCTTGCTTTTCTGTGTCCCTGTCTCATTCAGCTGAAACCCCCTGCACTACCTACTAACAGACCCAGAGCAGCGTGTCCCTTCCACCAACACCACAGAGCCCCACTCATCCACTCAGGAACCTGTAGCCACAGAGAGAGGAAAGAGAGCACCATCACTCACACAAAACACGACCAGAGAGGACTGAGGGCCTGTGTGGAGACGAACACAGATATACTGCACTGATCCTGAGATTTATCGTATAATAATTTGAAGATTAGTGACGCAGCACATAAATGTGCTGAGAAGTCACACCCATCAAGCTGGAGTATGTCACCCACAAAAATGCTCCAAGTTTGTGTGCTCAACACTCTTCAGCTTTTCTCAATGATTTGGATGCCTAAAGCTTGAGAACAGATGGCAAGGTGGCACCTGAAACACTTCTAGGAACTGTAAAAAGGCAGGTCCACTTCAGTAATGCCTACTGAATATAAGGTTCTGCTCATTAAGCATAAAATCTTTATATCCTGCTGCATTGCTGAGATAAAAGGTCACGGACAAAGCTGAGTCTCCGAGTGGAAAACGCCTATCCAGGACTGAGAACACTTCGTAAGGTGAATAAAATCTGAAATGTGAAAAGCAAAAGAACCTGCCACTGAAGTAAACATAGTCAGGGTCACTTTACCCAGTGTGTGTATATTTGTGTTTGTCCATTAGCTCACACAGTGAACAGGGTATGATGCAGGCTGTGGTGCTGCCAGTGGCAAGAGTCAATATGACAAACATGGCTGGACGACCATGCTTCAGAGCTCAAATGTAGGTGACCGCACCTTTGCTGTGCTTCTCCAGCGTGATCTCCACATAGGATGTTGGAACGTAACCTTCCTCCCCGCTCTGCTTACGAACTCGCGTCCAGCCATCACCTTTATCCTCCTCGATAACGTACAGCACCTCGTCCTCCTTCATCACCAACGTGCCCTCATTAGAGCCTGTGGACACACAAATGCACAGAAGAGCACAGATACTTAACCCCCCGACACATCGAAACAGTGATGGCTGTGTAGTACATATCCGTACTACAAAGCTAGTTGAGACACGTGCCCTATGGGGGTTCATCTGTTAAGGCTTCTAGTTGCGTACCATCAAAAGAGTACAGTGCTTTGCAGTGACCAATTGCAGGAAGAGGATCATCATCATCAAATTCATCGTCAAACTCATGCTGGTCGTGCTGAGGGGGCGCTCGGTGCTCCTGGTTAGGAACATCTGTGTAGCTGCCTTCAGGACTATAACAGAGAAACAGAGACTGATGTGTTCAGTTTGGTATTGATCTCCAATTAAGACATACATCACGTCAAATATCTACTACATGCATGAGGTTTCAGTGATTTCAGACTGTTTAATATCTTGAAATCACTTGAGGCGCACTTCTATCAACAGAATCATAAACCATACTGTTTCAACACCTAATTCAACCCTAAAGGGATATTAAGAGGCTTTTTTGGAAAGCAATGGATCGTTTTGATTCTCTTGCGCTTCCATTCATTCAAATCACAAATTAATGGATTACACAAATAAATCTGTGTGGCCTTTCAAGTATTTTAAACAACCTTTTGTTGTTTCAGCTGTGTCAGCATCTCAAGAGGCACCATTTCTTACATCGTTATGTTTATTATTTTATTTAGCACTTATGATGTGGTCATTTTGAGATGCAAATACGCACCTCTCTCTACCATGAGGTGCATGATGATTCACATCTGAACTGGGCCGCCGTTCGCTACGGGAACTCTGCTTCCCCTCCACTTCTGCCAGCCATGTCTGCAGCAGAGAGACCGACAAGTATTAGCACTAGGAATTAGGGCTTGAACAACAGAACACCACAAATCAGATGCATAATGAGTGCTCTCGAATGTTGAAAAGCATAAATCACTCGTGTTGGGACACAGAAAGAATATTAAACTAAAAAAAAGCTTAATTTAAATAAGCAATGCCAATTTCCAGAAGGGAAACAAGAGCGTTTCAAATTTTAAGGGGAAAAAATTTCATATAAATGTTTCATTATACCATGTGTTGTGTCCTCTTATCTACACTGCTACGTTACATTTATATACTGTTAATCTAGAAACTGTGATATTTCTCAGGATATACCCAGGCCATGACATTCAGCATTTGCATGACAGAATCCATGTTCCGGTGTAGATAAAGGTTCGGGAGGAATTTCATGGTAGCACAAATGTGACGGAAGCCATCACACCTGCCCGGACAACGCTATATTCAAGTTCAAAGAGAAAGAAAATAAATAAATTGGTAACCAGGAGTCCTCAAGGCACTCACGACACATGGTGCTGGAATTACTACATGTAGAGATGCACTGTGTGTACTGCTCCACCAGGGGTCACTAGCACACATGGCTGTTGAGTGCTTTGCCATTTCCCCAGATGTGCCTTTGTGGGCTGAATTTCCTTATATGACCAACAGCAACAATGCAGTTCACTGGGGAGATTACCTCATTTTTGTGTATCTCAGAGCGCAGCTTCTCCATATTGCATATGGTCTCGGAGATCTTGGGCTGGAGACTCCCGGGGTCACCCATCTGAGGATTCTTCTCATAGACGTCCTTCATTTTATTTAATGCATCTCTGCGAGACGGATTTACAGAAAGAATTCGTTCACGAACTAACGCTCATACCATGTACATAATTAATGTCTTTTATCACATTACCGCTTCACTTCCCCGTTTAACTCTATTAAAATGAAGACCAAGACTAAACAAGCAAAAAATATATGCTTTTTTTACAGAAGCAGATGCCTGTCCTTTCATTCATTTGGCAGTTCTAACCTTTGGTCCATTTCTTTCTGCAGTTCTCTGCTGAGCTCATCGATCCTCTGTTGAAGTTTCTTGCGTCTCTGTTCTGGAGGCAGGTGGCTGAGATCCTCCAGATTAGGAGCCTTGGAAGACAGAACCCTGTAGTTAGCAACTGACAAGTTTAGACATGTGCGCAAACACCTCCATGCAAAACACCTCTCAGCGGGCACTATATAATGAAAACAAATCCCATAGGAGGTGTCCTTCGTTAGAGTTTCACGGGCCCGTTCACCATTTCAAAAAGTTCTTGGGGATTTTATTTGAAATGTTCTGCTCTTGATGTGTAGCACATTTAACCCAAAAACTTTAAGGAGGACATCTGCGAGAAACAGGGATCCTAAACACGGAAGAGCTCCAAGGCCAAGCCATAGCTATTCCTACAGCACTCCACACTAAAGCGCTACCTTACTCACCAGATTCACTGACCACTGAGCAGTTGTGGTCAGACCAAGCCGTTTACAAACGCACAAAAGCACGCAATAACACAAGTAGCTCATGAGCATTGGTCAATATTGAGGCTCCATGGAGGGCTTTAGACATTAATCTACAGTACTGCATCATGCTGATACAGCAGGCTGGAGGTCGAAACCCAGCACAAAGATCATGCCTTAAAAGGTTCCCCTGGGTCAGATGGAGTTAACGGAGCAAGGCCAGAATGGTATTGTTAGTGCTGTAATGGCAATCCACACACTTATTGACCTCGAGGATATTCTTTAGGCTGCGTCCTTGGGTAATAACGTCAGCCCAAAGCTAAGCAGCGTGTCATGAAGACGTTTTGTTGTTGGCAACCAGCTGCTAATCGCAAGTCTACTGAAGACCAGTATCTACGGGTCATTAAGAATAACTTTTGCTTACAGAGCATAAATTGGAGCCAAATGGCTTTGCAAAACACCATGAATACCTCCAATCACTCGCTCTGCAAAGAAAAGCAGGCACACACAAACCACCCACAGCTCAATAAATAAGACTATCATCTTAAGCCTTGTCCTGTCCCCGAGTCTAGTGTCAACTTCCTCTGATCTAATATCAGTGCTCTACGTGGGCTGAGACACACCAAGCTGACACTGAAGAACGATCAAGGTCAAACTTCTCACTTCCCGTCATCTCACCCCTGCCTCATGCCTTCTGTGAAACGCTGCACGAGGTAAAGAAAGTTTACTCCCATTCCAAGAGGAAAAGCCTCAAATTAGCTCAAGAAAGAAAAACCAAAAGATGCAGTACAGTAAAAACCTAGATCCCTACTGTATGAAGTACTACACTAAGTACAGTACCCACCTATTACTGTCTAATATATTGATTCACTATTTCATGCAGTTTTATAACATAACATAACACACATCCACACCCACACCCCCTGGCCTACCCACTATTCTTATGCCAACGTCAACATGTCGAAACGTACATCCAATTTAAATGCTACAAATATAACTGCCTTTAGCAAATAAGCATTAGCACATTGCGTGTGCCCCCTATTTTGTTTTTCAGTCAACACAGCACTTAAGCAGCATTGACAAGGCACGACTCGTGCCACTAGTGTGCGAGATACCACAAAACCCACAGGCATACTGCCACCAACAGCTTGCAGCCAGCTTGATGTGCCAAAAGCCTTAATAAGTATAATAAAAGCTTCACCCCAAAAATGCATTATTCCTAGCTTAATATTGTTACAAAGACAAACCTGGAAATGGGAACCAACAGTCAAAAGCGCCGCAAAAAGACACACAGATGCACACAAATGCACACAGATGTACATACAAGGGCACACAGACACCCATTAGTTCTTACCCCTCTCTTTAGACCACGGAACGTCGAGATCTTGGACGTAACCGTTCTCATTTCATTGAGACAGTATGATATTCGCTCAGTGGGGAATTTAGGAGACTGAAAATGGGCAGAGAGGACACTAGGTATGGGTGGGGGAGGGGCAGGAGGGGGGAGCTGGGGCAACAAAAACACCGATTGTCAAAGAAAAAAAAACACACAACAAAAAGCAAACAAATGAATCGAAATAAAAATGTTTTACGGAAGTGCGTGAAGACATTCAATTAACTATTAATCAAGAGTGATTATGACTCTCAAATGAAGATCATGATTAATGAAATTAAAAGAAAAAAAAGCATGAATAGTACAGCTGCCCTTGGTCACACTATCAACTAGAAAAAAGTACTTGTATGAATGGAAATACAAAAGACCTGCTAACGCACCAGTGTGAGGCCTAATAGCACAAACAAATAGCAAGTTAATGATTGACTGCACGTCAAACCCTTTTACAGTCCCGGCAGGTTAAAGTCTCGTACTGACTAGTAAGACTTTGCTTACGTAACCTGCTCTGACAGCAGGTGTGCTTGATTTAAAAACATTACATAAACAGCTGGATGGCCATTTGTGATTTTTCAGGTTAGCTAAGCATGCGTGATGTTTAGGTTCCAGCGGTGTGTGTGAGTCTCACCTTGGGCTTTTTCCCAAACAACCACAGTTTGTTCTTGGCTTTTCCGATTGCGTGTTTGGGGTCCGGCTTGCCCGGGTCAGTTTTGGGAGTACTGATGGTGCCGTCTGACCCTGTGCGCTGGATGTTCTGACTGAAGTCCTCAAAAGGAAAGTCGGTCGGTGGCTCGAATCCGGACTTAAATGACTCTACCACGATTGAGGAATCCTGTGTGAGACAGACATTAGGTTAAAATACTATACTCTGATAATCAAGTCAAATGAGTGCGAGATTGCGATGACAAACACCATATGTTTAAAATAATAGGATATGATCCGTGTATAATAGGACCTGCTTCATGTCTACATAAGTGTGAACAAGTGCCTAATTATCAGTCACTCTAAAATGTGCACGTTCGCAGGGGTGTGGTTTTCTGCAGAAGGATGATGTGATCATCTATGCAGCCCTTCTGGAGGACAACAGAAAGCCCTCAGGAACAGATGAGCTGCTCTCATGAATACAAGTGCAAACTGCAACACGTCATCGTTACTCAAATGTTCCTCCGTGGACAGTATATGGAAGCAGTCCAGTCTGTGGGTGGAGGTATATAGTCAGAGTGAAAGTGAGCCAATTAAAAACAGAATGAGAGGCTGAAGACTGCTTAAGGAGCATCATGGGAAGGACTGTGCAATCCTGGCTACAATGCCGAGCTTCCGCCCTAACCCCATCCCTGTTTCTGACCATGTTTATCATACTTCGACTACTCCTTCCCAGAAATGATCCAAGGCTAGTAAAACAATAACCAAAAAAAAAAAAACTTAAACACAAAAACAAATGCCATAGTACATTCATACATCCAGATGCAATGAAATGTGGAACTGTTGATGTGAATTTGCTGTTCAAATGCTACTCAAATTGTCATAATATTTATCCATAACAAAACTTCGGTTTTATATTGTTCTAAGACTTTCATAAACCTTATGGTCAGATGACCTTCGTCAGCTGAGGTAGAAAAACAGGTCTGAATAAACGCAGGTCTATTACAGTTTACTTTCCTGACAAATATTTTTTTCTAAATGACGTCCTTATTATCTAATTATTATCTAATTAGTGTGCTTGCTCTGCTCTTATTTATATGCCACTGAATATATGAGGATGAGTCAAATAAAATCCAAATAAATTAGAAAAACAGTACTATAAAGGTAACTTGGTACACTTTTGTGACCTATTTGGTTTTCCTCCGACTCATCTTCATATAAATATGAAGTTTTGCAGAAGGTTAATTACGTGTTGTATAATTAAAAAGTCTTGATAGTAAAAATGAAGCCACTGGGTAGTAGCACAGAGGGGCTCATGCGACAAAATGTTGAGGAGGACAGACTTATGTATATCAGGAGTCTAAGAAAATGTAAAAATGAAATATTTGGCCTTCTTTGGTTTATGTGAAGCTGGAAATGCTCAGTCTGTTTGAGGCAGTATAGTGTAACACCTTATATTCGATGTAAATTCAAAGCATGATGAATAATATTTGGTGCACTGTCTCACTAGCTTTGTCTCTCAAACTGGAGGATGTGTGTTTGTTCTTTGTGTACAGAGTCTTAAAATAGGAAACCATGATCTATATCTGTCTTGAGTTTTGCGGTGGAGTTGTTCATTTGTACATCACTGTGCACCTTGCGCTCATCGACGTTTTTGGCAGCGGTCACCATGCCCTCTAAGCACTTGGAAACGATTGGGATGACTTTCCTCTCCACCTCGGCAAAGCTCCGGTACGTCTCTCCAAGTTTCACCGTGCGACGCTCGTCCATTTCCTGTAAATTCTGTAGACACGCGGCGCACACATTAGACACACAAATACAAATACATTCTGTGCAAATTCTAATGGCACCCCATTAGCCATTTACTGTAATTCGATGACCTGCAAATACAGCAGGAGAGTGAAACGTTACCTTGAAAATCTGTGGGATGGCCACATTGAAGTGCTTCCACTGCTCGGCGTTGAAGTTTTGCAGCTGAGCTGCGTACTCGTTCTTACTCTCATCCGCCATGTGGGTTCTCATATACAGCTGAGACTTGGCCTAGAAAAAAAGACTTCCTTTAAACACTGCTAGCATAGTAATAAGAATAAATGTAGATATATTGTGAAATAAAACAATGTGTTAAAAAAAAAAAAACACCTCACGCTAATCTGCATGATAGGAACAACAAAATGTTGCATTTGTAACCTGTTTAATAAGCAGTGAGATCACTAAAATGTATGTGACACTAACCCATGCCCCAGCTGACGGCCGTCTGCTTACCTTCTCCACCTCTGACTTGGTGGCATTGATGTCGTTGTCTAACCTCTCAAAGAGTATCTGGGATTTCTCTGCCTCTCTGCACTCTCGCTCAAATTTCTTCTTGCTCTGCCACATTCACGCGCGCACACACACACACACACACACACTTCAGGTTGGTGAATGTGAAACATAATTCAATTCCACAGGCAGTAATAATCACTGCTCACTAATGCCTGCACTCAGCTCCCTGCTTTTCACATCAGGAGCTTCACCCTCTCCAAGCATGACAAACAAGAATCCAAAGTAGTAATATTATATTAACATGTACAAGTTATCAGTAAAAAAAAAAAAAAAAAAATGAATAAAATAAAATAAAATCAGACAAGCAACGGAGGAAGAGTGGTAAAGAAATCGTTTTTTCGGAGTTTCTCAAAACATCTGCGTTTAATTTGGTGACAGTGCAACGGAAGAATACCTAAGGCATTACAACATGGCCACTCTGGATGCGAGATTCAGCTGTTGCTGGCTTGTACTTGTACTAACTGTAAAGCTGCAAAATACAATCCAGTTTGACTGCAGCATATATTAACTGATTCACAATGCACTCTGTACACTACAGTATGTTTGTTCAGTGTACATCACGGACTAAAGAAAATGTGTGGAGTGTAAGGATGGCAAAAAGAAGCCAGTCTTAGTTGCACTGCGATTTGCTGTAGAAATGCACAAAATAGCACGACTCCACCTTTACACACACATATTGAATTATTTTTCATTCGAAACCCTCCCTCGCTCTGTCAGTCAGTTACATACACATGAATGAGAGAGAGAGAGGGAGACCCGGTCCCAGCTGGTGGACTGTCTGCAGGATAGTAACGCGCACACACACACACACACACACACACACACACACACACACACACACACACACACACACACACACAGTAATACTCACGTTGTCCATCTGTTTCCAGCACTGCTCCAAACACTGCTGAGCCTTCCGTCCCTCCTGGAGGTGCTGCACAACACATCAGACACAACATCATGTTTAAAACCAAAGCAGTTGTGATTTTATCCACCAGCTTCTTAGGAAATTTGAAAATGTGTGCTTGGGGAAAAACATGGTGTATAAAAACTGACAGATTGCACAAGAAAAATCTTTTAAATCTAGTACTTATAATAGCTTTCGGGCTTAAACCGCTGTCTCACGGCAAAACCTGACACAGACGAAATGCATCAAGACTACTCTCCATCCTGCATAATGATCCGTTAATAACCTGACTCATGGGTCAACTGGAATAAAAAGGTCTGTGTAAGCAACACAATCGGAATCCGATTCAATCGGAGTCCACTCTGAGCGAAAGTACTATCAGATTGAACCAGGTGAGTCAGCGCCTTTTTAATATTCTATTAAGTAGAAGGATAATAGCTGTGTAAACCTTCGGGTATGATGACTTTCACTACCAGCATGAACGTGTGTGTTCTGCGCATGTGAATTGGAAACACAACGCGCTCCTGGTACAGACAAACAGACGTGTAAGCAAACACAGCTCGTGTTACATATTTTAATCTATTTAAAAATCATTGAGGACGGATGAGAGGCGCAATCGACATCAAACTGACATTCTGAGGCAGGTGCAGGACCGAAAATTCAGTGAGGATCCAGAAGGAACACGTGTTTAAAAAAACAAAAATAAATATAGGAATTCAAGAGTTGTTTGGTTATTGCTAATTTTGTTTTATTTGAAAATGGACCCCATAATTCACTGTTAATAGAACTGAAAATTACATGAAAGAGCAGTTTGTTTAAAAAAAAAAAAAAATCACAGCAAGTTAATCATCCGAGCATCACACAGTATTAAAGGTCCACTATGTAGGATTCATTAGATTGCAACCAACTGACAGTGACTCATCCCTTTCCAAGCGTGTGTTCGAACGGATGATGACTGTTCTTAAACTTGTTAGCCAGCAACAGCAAACACTGATTCTTCTTCCTTCTTCTGGTATTGTGTATTGCATATTGTGTACAGGGAGTCCTCAATTTACGGCAGAGTTCCGCTCCTACGGCTCGACGTAAACACGGTTTTCACCGTTAGTTGGAACTCACACATTGTACAACACTTGTATAATGTTAAAACAGCCTAATACTTCCTGAGTAGGAATTGCGAGTTGGAGAACTGTTCAAAAAGATCTTTCCTATTGGGGAGTCTGGAACGTCCCAGTTCCCTCTTGGTGATGAACATAGCACTTAAACAAGCGCACACACTCTCCTTTAAATTGATCTGTATAAACGTTTGAACGCTCTAAATGTAAATGTGCGTATTTGCATTGCAACTACTCATGGAAACATTCTCCTTTGCCGTTTTCTTTGATAAAATGAATCCTCCGTTCATGTAGCTGGAAAGATGTCTTATATTATTTTATCCAGGTTTTACAAAATCTTACCCACATTAGAGGAACGAGAATAAATTCAGTTTTACTCTCAAGGGAAAGTAAGAGCATGTTCTAACATACAGTGACCTGTAAGGTTATAGCACCGGCTAGATGGCAAAAACAACAGTACTCACATGTTTCCTCTCGGATTTCAGCTCCTGCGAGTATCTCAGGAGTTCACCGTACACCCTGTGGCCCATCTCCTCGGCGACGACCTCTCGCTGACCTGCGTAGTCATTCAGCTCATTCAAGATGGAGTAGAACGACAGGCATGACGTAAACCTGTTAACCAGTGACGCACACTCAGTCACTCGGCATTTTGAGCAAAAAGATATCAAAAACAAGCAGCGCTTAATTACGGCACTTGGAAGCAGCATGGGGCATCCCGTTATCCACCAATCAGCCATATTAATAGGAACACTTCTGGGTACATGGCTTCTTTACAAACCCAGTGTGGAGACGTTGGGAGCTTTCCAGGGAATGCACTCTCACCAATGAGAGAAACTCTTTCTTGAGTTTCTTAGAAACAGAAATAATATTCTGTACACATGCACATCAACTCCATTCAGGTCTATACACTGCTATTTACACACAATCATTTCACTAAAGGGGACTGACACACAATGTGTTCACAAACGATCAGAGGTAAATCCCCTTATGCTCCAACTGTGACTGGGTTCACAGCCAGACAGAGAGACAGCACAGTAACACAGAAACACACACAGTCATACATACACACAGTGACCGAGAAACAGACATAAGCACACCCTAAAACACACACACACACACACAGAGGAAAAAGCAGAAAGACAGAGTGATGCGCACACACATACAGACAGACATTCCCATCATATATAAACATGCCACGATACAATCAAGCACACACACAAAGCCATGCACGCGCACACACAGAGACAGACAGGCATGCACACACACACACAGACGCAGACATACATGGATGGACGGACACACGCACACAGTAGTGATGATTCGTTCATTTTGAACGAATCTTTAATGTGACTCGGGAAGAACGAGTTTAATGCAGCCTGAGCCGGAAAGAGAATTGATTAGTTCATCTCTCGAGTCTTCGGGTTTGAGTCGTTCAATTCTATTTCCGGCTCAGGCTGCATTGGTTAACATTACGGGGCTGTCACGTGATGAACGAACGACTCAAACCCGAAGACTCGA
>JAQLOM010000038.1:9053231-9068231 GCA_030068315.1 Chrysichthys thysi | reverse complement strand
TAACTCTGACCTTTTATTAGCACATGACTACTGAACTCTGGTATTTATGCTTAAAAATAATCTTCTCTATTGATTAACACTATTAATACTGCGCGTGCAGCTGACAGTAATGTTACATGACGCCACTGAGGTGCTGTTTCATGGTATTGTGTGTAGCTTGAGAAGAAGGTCGTTGTTTCATGGTTTAATCACGGTGCAAAGCCGTACGCTCCGCACTGCTTACATGAGTGTGTACAAAGGGCCACTTAAAGCAACGTCAGGTGCTTTTATGCCTTGATTACCGGACATTTCGCTTACTGTCACAGCTATGTGCCATATCAGGACGGGGGGGGGGGGGGGAAGCAATGACGCAGAAAGGGGAAAGTCATGGCCCTAAGTTTGCTCGCTTTAGCAAAAATAACGTGTGTCTAGGCATATCTGAGGCTGCATTCCTGTCACATAAACTGGCACAAATGACACACAGATCTGATCTGTTCATGTCTTTTTTTGAGAAGACTTTTGGGAGGAAATAATGTAATCTTAAGATTGGATACATACCTAAACATATACTATACTTTATGACAACCAAATTGACGTGCGTGTGGTATTTTTTTTTTATGTCACGTTTCCTTAAATTTCCACTCCAGTGTTGTTACACTAACGTCTCCCAGCACATGTAGGAGAGCCAGTATCAGCAACTAAAAACTTTTTCCCCTGGCCATTTCAGCTTCTCAGTCGAAATCAAGAGCATTTTGTATTTAGAATGAATGCTCTTTGGGGGCTGGGGGCATTGGGCAGCGCCACGTTAAGATGTTGGACTACTGATCAGAAGGTCATGAGTTCAAATCCAAGCACTGCCAAGCTGCCACTGCTGGGCCCTTAACCTCAAAAATGTTCGGGTGTAAAATGAGATAAAAATGCAAGACTGCTCTGGATAAGGGCGTCTGCCAAATGACGGTCATGTAATGTAATAAAAAAAATATTACCTAAAAAAAATTGTACAGTACTTTGACATAATGAAAACATAGTAAACAATAAGCATGCTGACAGACAAAAGATGCACAAAAATACGGTGTGAAATTGGTTGAATAGTGAACCCAATTTAATTCATGAAACGAATCGAATGAATCAAATCATGAACTGGGTGAATCGTTACATGCCCATCTTGCACCTTTTGAGCTTTCCCTCGTCTTAGATAAACCACATACTCATTAGTGATGGGTCGTTCTTGAACGATTCGTTCATTTTGAACGAATCTTTAATGTGACTCGGGAAGAACGAGTGATTCGTTCAGTCGCGCATGCGCATTTGCGCATTTAATGCAGCCTGAGCCGGAAAGAGAACTGATTAGTTCATCTCTCGAGTCTTCGGGTTTGAGTCGTTCATTTTGCTGAACGAGACTCAAAGGACCGAGTCGGTAAAATGATCCGAACTTCCCATCACTAATACTCATGGGTGAGAGTCAGGCCTCGTCCGTTAAAGCCATACACGGCGCCTTGAGCGCCAAATTCCACTCTTCATCCCTAGCACGGAGCCACCTCACTTCCTTCGACTCAGGCATCTCGTTCAGAAAATGTGACCAACGCGCGACTCACCGCCCTCCCGCTTCTCCTCAGGGAATTTCCAAGTACCTCTTCTGACTAATCTGTGCTATTTAAACAGGAATCAACAATTAGCTTGATGTTTTGGCTTTAATGTTAATCATTACAGTGAGGTCTGAAAAGGAATGATGGAAATATCAGTCAAACGTAATAAGTGACTAACCAAACGCCCCACGGTGCTCACAGCATCCTGCTCATATGACTCCGAGCTAAACTCATGGGCTGCCTTTATAAATCCTGCTCTGTGAGGAGAAAGAAATGGAGGGGCTCCAAACATCCGTAATCAATTAGAGCTCTGGCATGCGGGCCGAGGCAGGGACAGGCTTCCTTCCTGCATCGCCGCTCGCTGGAGACAAGGCCATGAGGAAGGAGAGGATGAAACCTGAATCGGATTTCTCAAGCAAGCATGTCCCCTGATGGACCCCGAAGTGCACACTGAACTCCAACCTAACCCTTTTCCGACTGGAAAATTATAGCCTCGCACCAAAAAAAAAAAATCAATGTTTATTGCTGACCAGGGGAATTAAAGCCTAAAAGCATTAAGAATAATAGCATGCTCTCGTGGATTAGCCATCTTGGAAAAGTGTTCACTGCAAATTTGATTCCAGCCATAATGAACCCTTAATCACCTAATTTGCGTGAAGGGATTCGTGTCAAGACGTTAAGGCGACACGCAATGAAGTACGAGCTTCGCTTTAATTGCTGCTCTTAAAGAGATGTTGTACTACACAGTAGGAATATCCTCTGAAGCGACGCTGGCGATCACCTTCCCTGCCGAAACCCCGTGGAGTCTGAGCGACTTGGTCGAACAGTGAGGTCTGCTTTTTGGCGAGAGCTGAGGAACAAAAGGGAAATAAAAGGAATGCGGTTTTCATCGTGCGTGGAGCCAGTCGGTCATTATCACCTGTCAAATAAAATTGTTCCTGCTTGCTGAGAGGATTTTACAAGGAACAAAACTTCTCCTGACTTTTCCCCCCTTATACTGCTCTGGACTTCTTGAAGATCGTGATCAGGACTTTACTTGATACAAGCAGTGTTTAATACTAAACACTGTTTTACCAAGTAGCTACTGAGTGATGCAACAGAAAAGCACTTACTCTATTGGAAAGAGCTTGAATCCTAGCCATTCGTGAACGGGAGGCCAGCGTGGGAGAGATAGAATACTGTACTCTCTCTCTCTCTCTCTCTCCTATCAGTCAGACAGATCTTAGCCAATCGTAAGCATCTATGAGATCATGTACCGTTTTCCCCCGAAAATAAGACAGGATCTTATACAGGGAGTCCTCGATTTACGGCGGACTTCTGTTCCTACGGGTCGACGTAAACACGATTTTCACCGTTAGTCAGAACTCGCACACTGTAGAACACTGTATAATGTTAAAGCCGCCTAATACAGCGCCTAATCCAGCACCCGGATCTCCAACTAAGTAACGAAAAGAAAAAAGAAAAACAAAACAATCGTGCTGATTGGCTGACGTGGTGAAGGACTCGGCTATGATTGGTCTGTACGTTTGCGCTCAGGGTTTGTATGAACTCTGTCGGGTTTGGTTAAGAGGTCGATCCTGAGCGCCGCATTCATTTAAATATCAACGGCGAATGTAAACAAAGCCTCTTTCTAAGTCTTTCTTTATACATTTTTGGGAGATGGCGACCGACGTAGCCACGAAAAACATCGTAGGTCAATGACGCCATAAAGCGAGGACTCCCTGTATTCATTTTTGCTCCAAAAGAGGAGTTAGGGCTTATTTTCAGGGGATGTCTTATTTTTCCATGAACAATGTAAAATACTGACGTTACCCCTATATACACTGTACTTTATTTCATGCAAGAGTGTTTTCTTTGGTATAAGCAGGGTATGCTACACGCGGTAAACTGGTATGATGTGGGAGTACTCCGCCTCTGAGTACAGGGGTATTTCACCATCCCTAGACTCGTTTTCCTATATGGTTGCTTAGTGTTCTCTTGACAGTACTTAAGAATGTACACAGCAATATTTTATAAGGAAATCTAACTGAATTATATTTCTCTTAACAACGCAGCACTAAAATGCATGAAAAATTATATATTGCCACGAAAAAAGCAAAAAAAAAAAAAAAAATCCAAAAAACTGCATTATATCCAGGCAGCTTGGGATCGTTACTAGGGCTTATTTTTGGAGTAGGTCTTATATTATGAGCATGTAGAAAAATCATGCTCGGGCTTATTTTCTGGGTAGGTCTTATCTTCGAGGGAAAACGGCATGAGCAAGAGGGCAAAGAGCACTTTTTTCCCTCCAAGAGTGTTACCCAGTTGTCACATAGCAACATTTTGATAAGGGTTCATGTGTATTAGCCTTCTCCTTCCATGCTGGGTTGCTGTCGTGTAATGTGGTAGAGCTGGCTGGTGGGTTGGATTTAGCAAATGACAAAACTGGGGAGAAAAATGGACCAAAAAAAAGAAAAAAAGGCATGTCTTACCAGTGCTTTAATGATTTATCCGTTTAGATTTGGGATAGTCGGACAGCCTGAAAACCACCAGCACTCCGTAGTGAAAACTAACAGAAGCAGTGGCTTAGTTATTCCACTCTCCTCTGAAATACAGGCTTATCTGCGCTTACATTCCCAAGCAAAAGCAATCTGCCTTATGCAGGGTGTCCCACAGGTCTGGATTCATAGACAATTACATATTTCACTAGTATTGCAGAGGTTTCCTCATCAGTTAGTACCGTTTTTGGACGACTGCTACACGGTCGATCATGCACACTTCCTGTTTCTCTAAAACGTTTAAACACCTTTTCAACATTGGCATGCATTAGGCGCTTTTGGAGCAAACAGCCCTCGGGACTTTTTGAGAGGATCTACACCCCTGGGGAGTTCCCCAAAGAACTGCACACTTTCAGGAGCCCTTTTTTATTTGCTTTCGCACCACCAGTAGGAACGGCGGAGTGACGTAAACCGCATCAGTATCACAGTGAGTTTCCTCCTCTACATACAGGCTCAACAAGGTCTGGACTTCAGCGTCTGTCCGTTTATCCCTGTTTAATTTTCTTTCATTTTAACATTAACATTAAGAGCTGCTGTTGACGTTTCACATGGATTTAAGGCTGTTCAATACAAAGACAATTCTTTCTGGCAGATCTGGTAATTAGAAAAGCCACTAGAGATGATGTCTTTTCCGTGATTTCGACCAGCACATCACAGCAAAAAAATGTTTGTGACTTTTTTTCTGATGATTTCGACCATGTCCTCCTCTCACACTGCGTGCCTCCAAAGAGGTGTTTACGTTCTTCCCATTTGAATCTGTTGATATAATGAAACATTTGTTTAAATCAAGCCTTTTTTTTTTTAGTTTCAGTTTACTTTACCCTCCACCTTTAAAATGATTTTTGTAATTTTCAGTGCGTTTTATCCTGTCGGTGTAACGCACACTGACCAATTAAATAAAACAACCCCGTGACTCGAACAATCTCACGGCACGCACGTCTTTCACCAAACACATGCATCTCTTGTGGTTCCTACTGTCCTGGGAAAGTACCCACCCTGTAGTAGGGGCTAAAAAAGACCCCCAAAACAGCATTATAAGAACTACAATCATCCTCAGTTCCTGCGGTGCGAACACACAAAAAAGGGGACCACTTCCTCCAACAGTTCTAAGAACTATGAAACGTCCCTGCGGTATGAAAGCGCCAAAAGATAGATGCTCATTATGCTTTCTACTGAATTTGGCAGCAACTCTTCTACGTGAAGAATCCAGTCTTGAGTACATGTAAAAAGGGATACCAATTCAATCTTCTATGGTTAGTTTCGAAGCCATCTTGGATCTGAAAAAACCTGCCAATGCATCCAGTCTTTCGGGACACCCTGTATACTCGCTGGCAGAAACTACACTGAAACTGCACGTTGGCCAGTTTAATTACTCGAGAGACAACATGAGTGAGTAATTTTATTCCCAGTAGCTGATGATCACGTTATAAAGCCTGCTGTGTTTGTCACCATTGATGACATAAGGCCTTTGGCTGTGCTGTACTAACACAACCCGGCTTGGCCTTTTTTTTCGCTTCTTCATTTTCCTTCTACATCCATTTAATTGCGAGGCGATGGATTGTTGTATAAGTGCAATTGAAGGCTCATTGGTGAGTTATAAACCAGCACCGGGTTAATAAACCCTCCTTTTAAACCTCCGGACGGAAAGCAGCTTTGCACACACCAAGTTTATTTAGTAATAAAATGAATAAATGAAGAAAGAAAGAAATAGACAGCCGCATGTGCAGCATTGTTGCGTAGTTATGAAATAAGACAAAGAAACTGAACACCCTTCTTGCACTACTGCTGTACAAAGCAGAGTTTAAAAATCCCTGTTGTTTCCTCTGGTTTCTTATTTATAACTCAGCCACTACCATAACCTTTACAGTCTCAGTGACCTCGTACTACTCTTGGCATGACGAGTGTATTTGCGTGAGACAGATGAGCAGATTGATGCTCTTTGACACTGTGGGAATGAAAGAAGCTCTACGGTACAAACTTGATGTCACAGTACGCCCCTCACTCCAAGGCCAACCCACAACTCACGCTGTGTGCAAAAGTAAAAGAAAGCGTGATGCAGATTAAGGTCCTTGTTATGATTTAGTTCCATTTTTCATGAAAAATCACCGGGATTGCTCTTTCCCGGGGAACCAGTATTACCTCAGTGAGGCATAGCTTACATGTGCTTTGCTCATTCCTGCCTGCGTTTATCCCACTAAGGTCAAAACGGTGTCTTGGCGTTTAGACTTTTGCTCTAGCGACAGCATTAAAGTTCAACAAAACCCAACAATCGATAAACAAGGAAAGTCTTTCGCCGTGACTAACACGAGAGCTCCCCTGACTTGCACTCCTCACGCAGTGACATAAGAATGGGAAAATCGCTGTGAGAAAATTGCTGTGCTCATTATTCACTCAGGTAGCGAGGGCACACCGGCGGGCTGGGCCGTCACACACGAGAGAGTGGGCTCCGTTTGGAAATCATTAGGGAGGCTGAGGAGTTGGAAGATCTTACAGATTTATGAACATCTGGAGAGGTTATAGGAGAAGGTCGTTGCTGCTGTAACTCTTCTCTCATGGCCATTTAATTAACAGCCGTGTGCACTGTGAGATGGCCTCTTAGTGTTGGCGTGGAGGGCTGGGAAAGCAGGGGGCCGAGTCGGTGACCACCCCCTCTCTTCCTGTACTGACATAACCTCTGGTTAAAGGGACCGGAGACAGGAAAGCAGCCTCTCCCGTCACATACTGAGAATCAGACACAGCATGCACTGCACATGGCTCCAGAGCGAAGTCACAGAATATGAATTCCTGCTATTTTCTATAGAGCAGAAGTTTGATCTTGGGATATTAACAAACCCTGGTTACGTATTATTATAGTCTGGGGGTCGAAACAGATACACTGATCATGTCCATGTGTGGGTCTTTGCCAAAACGTAGCTACAAAGTTGGAAGCACGCGGTTGTCTAGAGCAGTGATCACCAACCCTGTTCCTGGAGCTCTACCTTCCTGTAGGTTTTTATCTCCAACACAATACATCATCCAACACACGTCTTTTAGTTGATCAAGAACCTCTTAAAGCAATGACAGGATGGTCAGATGGTTGGAGCTCAAGTCCTCATGGAGGTAGATCTCCAGGAACAAGGTTGCTGACCCCGGGTCTAGAAAGTATCAGACGCGCACAAGATGTTTAAAACGATGCGAGTGTGATGTGTGCATAAAATTGGCTTGTGAACTAGGAGGGAGTGCAGAGTATCAGGGATTGCTGGGGTTTTTTTGGTCCAATGAATGGGAAATACAGCCTCAGGATAGCGAAAGAAAGAAAAAGGAGGAAAAAAAACCCCGTTATGTGCAACATAATAATGTTACCTGGATAGATGTCAGTCACCTTAGCGAGCAGAACACAAGTTGCTTGCACGCTCATTTTTAATGACTAATCCAGGAACAGCAGGACGCTTCCATCTGCAGCCAGGTACCTCTTTAAAGCCAGGCTATAAAATATACCAAGCTCACAAAACACGGAGCCCAGACACTCTCTCAGACATAGAGGAAGCATTTAGGCCAAAAAAAACAAACAAACAAAAAAACAAAACAGTGACGTAAAACAAATGATAAGCACCGTAGGAAGAAGGCATAACCAAACCTCCCCCTGGAAACCAGCAGACCGCTCAATTTTATACCCGACCATGTCTAATACGTTAGTATTCAGGTCACTAAGAGACCCTGGAACCTTTCCTCGCCTGTATGTTTACAAGGCCGAGACGGAAAACGTAAAAACGTCTCTCAAACGGTTGATCGTGGTGAATAAATGAGCGTTCCCAGAGCATTCTGTCCATCTGGAGGAATGATCGCCGAACGCTCCTGGGAATATTTCCACAGGTTGTAAACAAAGCCATGCATCTCATCTGGAACAGAAAGGTCAAGGGGAAGAAAAGAAAAGGAAAAAAAAAACGTGCAGTCCGGTTCTCCGTGTTTTCTCTCTCGCTCTCTGTAAACAGTTCTGAGTGATCCGTCAGGGCTGTCGAGGGGCCCTGTAAATGTGAATGGGGGAGTCTGAGAACAATGAACTCCGTTACCCCTCTACACACATCTCCAGCCAATTCCCGAAGAGCCCGAGCGCCTGAGCTCAGCCTGAATTCATTTCCCTGTTCCTCGGAGGGAACAACGCAGGACCGAATGCTCAGGTCTCGGGCTGATGAATTATTAAAAAAAGAACCATAAAAAAAAAACAACAAAAAAAAAAAAAAAAAAAAAAACCACAGATTCTCTGGCTGCGAGACATCCTGGAAGATATCAGACTCAGTCCTGAAATCGCATCGGCTCCTTTGTGGGCTACACAACACAACACAACACAACACGCAGACGGCCTACGTGACATTCTGAAGATCTCCCAGGACAGGAAAATGCTGGGCTGGTTGGCTGAGGTTTTCGGTTTTGAATGCTGGATGGTATCTTATGCCAGATTTGATTCGAGTGGCAAACTGTACGGTGATGGAAAACCTGTACCCTACATCAAGGACGTGGGCTGTCGAATCAGTATCGCTAACAAAAAAGAAAACTTTAGACGTTCTCCGCTTACAGCCCTCCTCTCTCTCTTGCTCATGTTCTCACTCGTCCTGGAGTAAGAGGGCAAATTTAGCCCAACCATTAGCAACGAAGTCAGAACAATAGATCAGAAATCGTTCGTTAATTAGGACACGCATTAAAGGGCTATTAGTTAGTGGTGTAAAGAGACCGCACAACGTAAACAGCTCATCTTACTTTAGCATTAAATAGCAGATACGCAAGAAATAACATTACATAACGGGATGCTCGGTTCTAGGAAACTAACCAGCGGTGCGCTGGTGTGATGCAGCCAGACACGGAGCAGTGTTACCGTGACCACCCCAAGGGTCATTATTTTCTAATAACAGCATGAAGTCCCGAAGTGGTTTATTCCACTCGTGCCCCCCCCCCCCCAAAAAAAAATCAACATTCCCAGAATTATAATTTTTAAATTTGACTTTATTAAAGAATGACATCATGATCTTAAGTGTTTATAACACTTTATACAAGGTCTCCTTGGTCCCAAGGAGAAATGAGAGAGCCCTAAAGGGAAATATACACCATTTCTATTTCATTTGACCTCATGAAACCACCACAACATAAGCTAGTTCCTGTTCTGATTTCCACAGGATAGCAGCTATAAACGGCCATTCCCGCTCTAGCCTCGGATCCCACTCGAAAGTTAACGATACACAAGAATCACAGCTCATTACGGAAAAAAAAACCGGAACGCACAAAGTCCCCTGTCCTGAACGCTTCCTGAAAAAGTCTCTCAAAGACTCTTGGAAAAATACGTACTGAGGTTGGACAGCAAAGTTCCCGTTTATCTGAGCTCTTTATGACGACCCTGGTGTCGTTCCTGTCCCTCGACATGATTTGGCAATACAGAAATTACAAGGTATTAGATCAAGTGCATTAACAAACCTTCGCTTTAAACTACGGAAACACATTCCATTACATTAGTGTCATTATCCCGAGCGACTTACATCTATCTTATTTATACAACTGAGCAGTTGAGGGTTAAGGGCCTTGCTCAAGGGCCCAGCAGAGGCAGCTTGGCGGATTTGACCTCACAACCATCTGATCCGTAGTCCAACGTCTTAACTACTGAGCTACCACTGGCCCGCTGTCCGATCTTCCGTGACAGAAAATCGATCAACACCTTTTGACGAATCAGGCGCAAGAATTCAGGACTGTGGTTTAATATGTCCCGAGAGGGAAGGCTGAATTTCCCAAGCTCAGTTCTCCTGTACTAAATCAGCTCTGTAAAATGACAATAATTCATCACTTCTAGTTAGGACATGACTTCATCTATGACTCAGCTGGGCTTTTTTTTTTTTTAAAACATAGTTACATATTTATTCTGAACTTTAAGTTTCATTCTTTTCATCATCATTATTTTTATCACTACTATTATCAAGTCTCGATCTTAGAACAAAGACGCCACCAGAATTCAAACTTTCGTTTTCAATTTCACTCTTAATTTGACACCACAGCGCTGCCCGATGCTCAGTTGGTCAGCCAGAAGCAGTTGATTCATTTTTGACAACACCAAAGATTTACATTAATTGGCTTCTTCTAATGTGTTAATATTTCTATAGCAAGAACTATTCAGATATATCTTTTGCTAGATGGCATTCAGGTCAGATATTTGGAAGGAGTCTCCGGTGTGGGCGTTTTGTGACATTCAGAAGTCCGGCTGTAATAAAGTTTTCAGACAGGACGACTCTTCAGTACAGAGGACTCTTTTGATAAGACATCTTTTCTTACTGTAAACAGAAGCTGGTGAGGGGTCGACTGTTTACAGCTGCTACAGCGCAAGTGAAGAGATCTCACAGGCATCAAGAAAAAAATGTAATCAATGGCAAACCGCTGTGATGTAAAAGGAATAAAATGTGTGCTGTTATTGGAAAATAATGAACTTCAGCGTGGTCAGAGGAACTCTGCTTAGTCTCAGACTGCATCACAGGGATTCTTTTCCTTCACCGGCATGCATCATGTCACATTTTTTCCTTAATTAAAACAAACTGTTTGGATTTCTAAAACACTGTCTGGAGTCAGAGCCATAAATCTGAGTGGCCTAAATGTGGTACCACACATACACACACACGTGCATACACACGCGCACACGTGTGTGTGTGTGTATGTATGTGTCTGTGCGTGTGCATATGTGTGCGCGCACACACACACGCGTACACACACATACACACACAGCAGCAGGCTGAAGCACATTAAGGCCTGGTGGTCTCCCACAGCACAGCTGCCTCACACTGGAACTAACATTTATCCAATTAGTACATCGTTTTCAGCTATGCATTTCTGTATATGTAAACTTTGACAACTAAACTGAATAAATCTTTGTTGCGCCTGTATCTACGCCCAGCTGCTAGCCTTTTACAGAGTGCCAGCAAGCAGCGCAGAGAGCCAAGAGAGAAGATTATGCACTACAAAGCTCTGCTTGTGAAGAGCCACAGTGTGGAACAGAGACGCGACAGCGAGAGCCCGTGTCTGACCGAGACAGTCTCTCAGGATTTCGGGGCAGAAGCGTCAAACACTTCAAGGTTTCGAGCCGAAACAAAGCGAGTCAGTTAAGGGCCGGTTAATGTTCCTCGCAAGACATGTTCTGAAAGTGACTTGAGCATGGAATAAAGTAGCCGTGTGTATTACTGACATGCGGAAAAAGGGAAAGCTTTTGTGAAAGCACCTGCATTCACTGGAATGAAAGCAACAACAGGTGAAAGAAAACTGGTTATATCAACGCACGCATGCATGATTCTGTTGTATGTAATCAGAACATAACTACAGCTCAAACAAGCCATTTCCTGACCTGTGCTTTCCCAGGATTCTCTGTGTGTGTGTTTGTGTGTGCAAAATCTTGGCAGTACTGCTAGACTTGGCGCACATCATACTTGGTAAATCACCCGCTCAGACTGCAGGCTTCGCAGATTACTTCTACTGAGCAACCTGTGCACTTACACACAGCCAACATCAGCAAGTGTAAAAATACACACTCACATATACATACATATACACACACCAAAAAAATGCAGATACCGCCTGATGCTTCAAAGTTGTTAATATATTATTATTTTTCATTTCAGATTACAGTATATGTTAATTGTTTAGAGCAGCTAGCCATGCGGCGGACACCAGAAGCGTAAGAGTTGTGTGATTTTCAAAGAGTCTGTATTGTGGGTCAGTCTGAGGGTGGACTTAGCCACTGTATGATTGCAATAATAAAGTATTCTGTCATTATTCATCACAACACATAGATCATAATACAGGTCAACCCTGCTATAAACACATTTAACTGGGTGTGTGCACCAACAGTCCACAACCAGAGACAGAACACTGCTGCCAAGGACTGTCTGAAATCTGGGAGAAAAAAAGAAAAAAAAGAAAGAAAGAAAAAAAAAAAGCCAAAAAAAGAAAGCAAGATTGAAGGTGCTTTTCGTCAAGGACAAACGTACACTTACCCTTAAATATAAAATACATTAAACACTGTCTGTGGCGTTGCGTTGGCCTCCTAGGTGTGAATGTGCATGTATACATATGTGTGTGTGTGTGTGTGTGTTTGTGTGTGTAAAAATGGTCATCCCATCCAAGATCCATGCTCTACCATCCAGTGTTCTGATCCATTGAGCAGAATAAACTGCTTACTTAAGATGAACGAATAAACAACTAGAATCCTAGTCTGAAAAACATGATTTTTTTTGTAAAACGGCGGTACATTTCCCAAAGCACTTTTATTTTGCTCTTCTAAAAAAAAACACAACATTACCTACCAATGTCTTCGAGCAGAATGTTATCAGGGTCTACACAATATATCATGTGTTGATCATGACAATAACCCTTACACTAACCAGCTCTCACTGTGTGTATGTGAGAGAGAGAGTGCGTGTGTTTTCACCCAAACCCTGATGATGGTCTATCTGGATGCATGATCTTATCTACACCCATAATGCCAACAGTATTCAGTGACAGACATGGTAGTACATTTCCATGTAGAAATAAAAAAAAAAAATTAAATTTTTAAAAATGTACGCCTGTCCTTGGTGAAAGGTCATGCCCTAACCTTTGCTACTGTAAGACACACAAACACACACAAAGAGATTGCACTTACTGCCTGAGTAAACTATAGCATCATTTTTCATCTCACACACACTCACGTGAACTGAAATCTCTCTTCAAGCGCTGCATGTGTCAGACAGGTCTAACCAGTTACACCAAAGCAGAAAGAAACAATCATAAAGGGAAAAAAAAACAAATCACTCAGGCAGCCTGTCTCCACCACACCACTCACCTGAGGCTTTAATCGATTGACGTGTAATAATCTGTACTTCACTCATGGAGTAAAATTAGGTCAGTGAACTGCTTCTTAGAAACAACTACACAAGTTTCAAGGCAGTGAAAAAACCCACGTGACCAAAAGTCATCTAACGATTACGCGAAACAGCTCCCTTGCCGTTTACATGACTCATGTGCGATTGTCTAGAGTTCTGACGTCTGTTTCCTGATCGTAGGTGATGGACTGATTGTGCTTCCATCGCCTCTTTGTTCTGCATGGTTTGACCGAGATTACCCACGTTTCCCCTTCACGGCTCCAGGAGGCCGCTGGGAGCGCACAGCAAACACTGATGCCTGAACTCGACGCCTGCGCTATTGCAGGGTCTTGGAGCTGCTGGACGTGAAACCCGTCTGCACACACCGCTTCTGATCATTAATCTTAACTACCACTGCATCTCAGTACCTCCCCCACAAAGCAAACATGCACACAATTAAAAAAAAAAAAAATCTTTTCATTTCTTTCCTGACATCACTAACACTTTTACTCTCCATGTAGTGGTTGCAGTATGGCATTGCGTGAACACACCGTGCATTTAAAATGATAATCAGTCATTTATCCAGAGTATAATTCTCAAGTGTAGACAGTAGTGTCTAGTGGAAGAGACAGTACAATGCCATAAGGTCGCCTACATATAGCTAAAAACACACAGCCATTCAAATATCAAAACTATTTTAATCCTAACTACACAAACTGATTACACGATCGCAACATAGCAATCCGTAACATTAGGCTTTATGTTGAAATCATGCCCAAGAGCACCAAAGCTCACAACCAGTTCTGCATGGTTCAAGTTTTTATAACTGCATGATTAAGCGAGGCTTGTCAAAAGTAAACTGTGGGGCTATGCGAGGGGAAAATAATAATGAACAGGGCTTGGCATTAGGGGTGTAACGCATGACGTGACAGGCATTCGTGTGTGTATTTAGGGCCCCACATACCCATATCTGTATCTGTACTCAGATTTAAATCCAACCTGGGAGTGGCCTAAACCTGATTTTTTAAAATCTCATTAAATATGAATTGTAACTATGCCCTTCAAACAATGAGGGAAAAACCCCAGAGGCAGAAATGCCAGCGTTGTCAGCATGGTACATGAACTCTAGCTTTCACGCTTCCTCAACCAGATTTACGTCACTCAATTTCTTAACAGGGCCGACCGATATGTCAGCGTGCGGATGTTATCGGGCCAACATGAGCCACATGCCGATAAATCGGTATCGACGTTTAGAGCGAACGATAAATTACAGTTAAGAAAGAAACAGAGTCAGAAGATGCTGGCAACAATCAGCTGATCCAAGCAGAGTCGAGCAACGACGTGTCAAACAAATGAAGGTGAGCAGCTATTTTTTTTTCCAGAAATAAATCAGTTTCAGTGCCCATAAATGAACGGCACGGAAATGCGCACATCGGTTTTTTTTTTTAACTGAAATAAGGTTTTGTACAGTGCCCATATAAATAAATGAATAAAGCATTTCATAGTTACATTAACACTGTATATATGCTATATCATCACTGAAATATCCGATATCACTACATTTGAGGGATGATGATGATGATGATGATGATGGATGAAACATTTAAGTACATAACCAATAAATGTGCGATTCCAGATGAATATTTATGTATATAGTTATGCATACAGGCTTGATTACAGGAATTCTTTAGTGTACAGTTTTTTTATGTACATTTAGACCTGTTTGAGTCTTCAGAATATTTTGGTACATTTCAGTTTGAATGAAGACGAACACGAACAAATCGGTTCCCGACCAAAAAGTTTGCCAAAATTTTGTATCTGGTCACAACCACATAATCAGGTGCCGAACAAACACAGCCTCGGCCATTTTCCCCTTCCGCTTTGTACGCGCCAATGGTTTCCCATTTTCTGTTTGCGTATTGTGTACCTAACAAAGACCCACGTCCCTTTAATCGGTCTCAGTCAGACAATCGTTCATTGGCTGTACAGTAACCTCCTCCCCACCCATCTTCCTCCTCACTTCCTTAATGCCAGAAGTCGACTCATGCAAGGTTAGTT
>JAQLOM010000038.1:9017889-9028561 GCA_030068315.1 Chrysichthys thysi | reverse complement strand
TTGTGCAATCATACGCTGGCTAAGTCCACCCTCAGACTGACCCACAATACAAACTCTTTGAAAATCACACAACTCTTCTGCTTCTGGTGTTCGCCGCATGGCTAGCTGCTATAAACACTTAATCTACTGTCATTTGCAATGAAAAATAAGAAAATATTAACAAGTTTGAAGCACCAGGTGGGCATCTGCATAGATTAAACGTCATGAGGGGTGTCTATTTACTTTTGAGATGTCTGGGTACAGTCCCTAAAATCTCCAAGTGCATACACAACACTATACTCAGTCCAGCCATCAGCTGTAGTACTCATCAACACGAAGACTGTACTCGATCGTCTCGGAAGAAATTCACAAAATCACTTATTTACAACTTCTTAAAACATAAGATCAAATCTAGTCCTCCTGGAGTACAATCAGTATCGACAGAAAAGGGAAATCGGCCAAATCCTGCTAGACGCTGCGTAATCCTTCCTCACAACCACGCGTCGTATTTCTGCAGGTCAGACAGACATGCCAACAGTGAGGGGATAAGAGAGGATTCTGAGAACAAGCCAAGCATTTCAACAGATCACTTGCATTACTTGGGAAGAACACCAACATGGTAGTTATCGTGCGCCACCGATGCAAAGTCTTCCCAAGACGACTTCATGCAAACTTAGCACAATAAATCTCGTGCTACATGCTCAGAGGTGAGAAAGGAGGATGTTATGCTATCGGAAAACTGAAGGGGCTACTGGAGCGCGGCATGATGACAAGCAAACATCCTGTCCACATGCCTCTTTATCTAAAACCGTGCTCCGTGACGGCCCCAACACGCATCTAGGACCATCACAATGCAACCAGGGTATTTTTAGCTTCGGAGTAATACAAAACAATCTGGCCTTAAATACCTTCTGAATAACCAGACTGCAAACACACACAGAGGAAGCACCGAACAATGATTCGCTCAGACAATAGACCCGGATGAGAAAGTCCACTGTGAAAGAATGACTCCAGTCCCTTGAAGGCCCTTCTTCATCCCTTGTTAATAAAAGAAACAAATAAACTGTTCTTCTCGTTAATACTTTGCTTCATCTAGGCCAACAAACGTCACCACTTCAGTCAAAAGCCTGGTCTTGCGGATTTTTTTAGGAAGTAATTTATGATGAAAAAGGGAAGTCAGGAAACATTACAAGCCGGTCGCCACATGGCACAATTACAGCAAACTATTAGGCTAAGCCAAACACCCTAAACGCACCGTTTGCTTGCCCGCTAACCCATCCTGCGGTTACTCGCCAAGAATCATACAGAAATCCAGGCAGCGTTTAATTTACGCACCTCTTGTAACGTTTGGAAGAATCTTCTGTCCGAGAGTCCAACCCTGTCTCCGCCCGCTCCCACTACATACGCTCACGAAACGTCTAGTTTGGTAAACTATTTGTGCGTTCTTTGAAAAGTGTACCGATTTGGAAAGTAATCTTTCATGTTACTGTGCAAAATTGGAACAGCTGTCGATATCGGTCATTAAATAACCTTATTATGACCACATTTTTTTTACCCAACGTGCACGATACATAAAATGGAGCGTTCGACAGAAGCATGCACGGTTTTATGCCAACAAAAATGCAATACAAACTACAAAAAAAAAGGATCACAGAACAGACAGACCGTATTAAACAAAAACACCCAGACAGAATTGCATTGTAATGCACTGGCAGTTATACGACTTGACGTGAGCTTTCACGCACTGGGTCAGTAAACACGACACGCAAATGTCCGTACTGCTACTGCTACTAGATTCTTAATTCGCAAACCAGTGGATACGGCAGCCAAGAAAATCCTGACTCATGAAAACAGTAATCTTAAACATTTTTATCATATTTCTCAAAAGCCTTGAAGACTTTTACACCCCCACTCTAAGAAACCATTGCTCCAGGGCATGGTTTCATTCATAGTCATCATGCAACGCAACAGCTGAGCTGGGTGACGACACGTCCTCAGGTATGTCAACTCGGCCTCTGTATCCTCTCACTGTAAACCCGCCCGAATCTGCCCAAAAGATCGCACTTCTAACGTCACAGAATTACACAACCACTTACAATACAGTTGGATCCGCCTCTGCCTAAAACCGTAGCAGGTATCCATGCTTACGGCGTCCAGTGTACAATGAGAGACAACACAAAACAGCACCCGTTTTATACGTGATCACGACACGACTTCCCTGATTTATTAGCTAGCAGCTAATTATTTGCGTGTCTTGGTATCCAGAGACATTTACCATCATCTTAAAAGATACACAACTTGTAGCGTGGCGTGCTCTTGGCAAAGAAACAGGAATACCAGGTTAGTGTGTCCCAAGAGCAGTTTCTCACGTACCCACAGCCCTCTGTGTAGTCTCTACTTTTCTCCAAAGGACGACCAAAAGACAAACCTTTGGTTTTTCTCAAGGTCTCAAGTGCGTCTTGCGTGACGCAGCACTGCCTGCGGTGAATTAATTGCATCTGTAGGCCCTCTAATACAGTTACAACAAAATGCTCTGAAAGACAACACGGTCACGAATCAGGAAGCCCTGAGGCACTAAAGTGCACAGCCTAAAGTGGTGAGCCTCTTTTGGTTTGATAAGTGGATGCGTGGTCAGGACGCCATTCCGTGCCCATCAATCTGCCTAAGGAGGCTAACTAGTTATGCACTGGGGTATAATGGGGAAGAGCACCCAAAGCCATTTACCCAAGCTCTTCACTCAGAACATCTGAATATCCCACATCATCATGGGCACTAATGAGGAGTCCCACATGTTCACGTTCGCAGCTTAATGGACCCCCGGATGAGCCTCTCCTCTTGCCTGGCTTCCAATTACCATAAGGATAAGTATCATCCAATATGTCCTTTATTGATTTTCCACTTCCAGACACAAACCCATTCTGTTCAGACAGTTTTCTGAGAAACTGCGGTATCTCCTTAGCATTTGCTACCGTAGCGTAAAATGACAGCACTTTTTTTTTTTGAACGAGCTATTCTTACTAAAACCACTAAAGTTCACTGTATTCCAGGCCAATACAATCGTCTTCTGGATAATTATAGGTACACGGAACCAGGTTGTGGGCACCAGCGGAGACACAGGGCCGGCCCGTTTGGATCTGCACTCTCCTCTCCAGGGTTTCTTTAGCTGCAAGCCAAAAAGAGCCACTCGGGCACAAGAGATAGATTTCACAAGGTTGATTTGCGCACACACCCACTAGATCATCATTAGTGTGTTGGGATTCAGTGCTTGGACAAGCCCACATCTGGACATAGTGAGTACCAGCGATGCAATATATTTAAGAGTGGCTGCCATGGTTGGTTCAGAGCCTGGACGCGAAGGTGCCTAGCAGCTGGCGGAGCCTAACCCAGACCCGCCTTTGGACGCTGCTGAGACCAGAGGTGAAGATGGTGCCCGGTGAAAGTTAACTTGAGAGAAACTCCTTCAGGCTCGGCTGCAGACAGCATCCTGACGCATCTCAGACGAAGATCATGAAGGGTAATCAGTCATTGGGCTACAAGCCATGTCAGATGGAAGCCAGGATCGTGTCCTTAAGACGGGCAATGTTGAGACGGTGAACACCGCCTTCGGCTGTCCGGGAATTCAGATACTGCTTGCACAGGCTTGGTTCTTGTAGCATGCAGAACAACCATTCTGGACCTCTGACCCACAGGGAAACCCAATCCGGGTTTCGGCACCCAAAATTCAGTGCAGCACACAGTATGGCAAGTGAAAATTCAATTAGACGGCAGGAGATACCCTGAAGCCATAACGCAGACGAAGAATCTGACCAGGCTGAAGAATGATGTGTGAGCAGAGGGAAATCTGACTCTCGTCCCAGTAATGAGGCTTAGTGGAATCCAGGTAACATAGCGGGCTCAGCGGTCAGGAAGAGGGAAAATACCACTGCTACTCAACCTATAGGTCTTTATAAGTCAACTCAAGTCAAGTCATCTTGACTTATTAAAGCACATTTAAAAGACAGCAAATGTCGACCAGCGTGCTGAACCGTACCCCAGAAAAAAAACACGTTTCAGGCTCTTAGCATAAAAAAGAAACGGGATAGAATTTGTCTTAATGTTGTGCTGCAAAAAATATTGTTTGGGGCTGGTTTGGGTTTTCATTGTAGGTCTATGCCAGACTGTGACATCATGGTGAATTAAACTCATAGTGTCAAAGAATCAAACTATTTTTGGATGGCAGGAACAAATTGTATTAAATTGCCCAGAGTTTGGTTAGGTTTTGAGGTGAATGGGGGTTTAAAGCACTAACGTGACTTCACATAGACTTGTAATGAACTACGGTCATGACCATAACTAACGAAGGACGTGTTGTTGGGTAGTCAGAAGGTTTAAAATTTTGTTTCATTCAACTTTTCAGATGGGGCGTTGGCTCGTATCAGAGAGATAAAACGTACTGTTCTGTAAATACACCAATTCACAGCAAGCTGACCTAACATTTGCCCAACTGCCAAAACATCCACATGGTACTGTCTTAACGCCAAGTACAAGCTAACAAGAAAACGTGCAACCTATATCCTTGCTACTGGGTCCACAGCTGCCTGTTCAAAAAGTACAAGACGATCCACGTCGAGAACAAAGCACAGAATGAAAAACGGTTCCTAGGGGGAAGCTTTGCATTCTGAGAGTTCAGCATTATGTTACTGTTCCCCTTATTGCCGTGACTCAACTGAAAGATGACGGTCATGTGAGAAAGAGGAAACGGGGAGAAATTAGTGCAGGTCAGCAAGTTTCGGTCGGAGTCGCGTTGCTTAATTTCCTGAAGCACGGACAGAAATAGACGGATCCATCGGTTGTTTGGAAGCAGATCCTTCGTCCATCTTAGAGCTATACTGTTAACGTAAACAGAAATACCTCTTCATTACATTCACCAAAGTTACTCATATGGATAAATTAGCGGCTCTATAACACCATCACGAGTTCGGTAGTGAAGTAATTAAACACTTCACCCAGAACAAGATGACATCTTTGCTGTTCGTATAACTGAATCACCAACGCATCGGAAACTGGTCAGAAAATCAGTGCATTATCTGTCTGAGAGCAGAGCTCGGGATCACGAGATTAACAATACAAGTCTGCACTTCATGGGAACGAACAAACAGCAGGCAATGACCAAGCACGCGTTATCGTACCCTCGGAGAGATTAACTAATGTGAGCAGTTAAGAGGACATCCCTCACTGCAGTATGTTCTGGACAGCAGGATATTAAACCTCCACTCACTTTCACTCGCCCAGTCCGGCTCTAGGGGCAGTAACATGAACACCAGAAAGCTTTTAGACACATACTCAACAATAACAAACTTATCTCTCTCACTGATACCTGCAGGGTTGGTTGTCCGAGGTTTCCACATTCTCCTGAACCGGTAGTCCCCACTCTCGCGCTCATCTAACTCCTTTTGTGTTAACAGCCATTGTGGCGTAATTACGGACTGGTCAACACTTTCTCCAATAGAGAACTTGGGCATGGCACTAGTGTCAGTGGGTGTGTTTAAAGGGGGGGGGGGATACACCCTCCCTGATTTGCCTATTGACCTTTATATTTAACGAGTGACCTTCGGTGATGTCCAAAATCAATTCAAGTGGATTTTTTTTTTTTTTTTTTTTTAATTTAAACAATTTTCTGACCAACATGTTCATATAATTTCACTTCAGTGAACGGTTCCCCACACTGCCCGGGATATCATCCGACAGCCTGCTGATAGTGGCCCCAGGGTGTTATCACTACCTGCTACCAACGGAGCGATGTAGCGGCACTTTCTTCCTTTAGCGGGATTTCTGCAGGCTTCAACGAATTCAGTTTCAGCCTTTTTACGACCGTTTTATGACCCTTCGGAATGAAATTCAAGACCGATTCGACGCCCACACGGAAAAAAAAAGTACAGTTGATCCTCTCATCACACCACATGAGGACACCACATTAAACAGATATCAGATGCACCGGGAAAAATCCGCTGGTCTGAATACACAATCCATTAGCCAGAATGTCCGGTACGAAAGTTAAAAATCCCGGGTGTTGCGAACTGAGTCCAGTAGTTCAGCAATTGTCCGCTAGACGGCTGTGGCGTGCGTGCCACTAGTTGCTTACAAGCGTCGGGTGAGCTGTGGTCGTTGTGAAGCTATACTGTTTTTTCCATGATTATTTGGTGTTTTTCACCTCAATGTACATACCCATTTATGTTGCTCTGTACGCTGCTCGTCATGTGTACAGTACTTGGGTAGCACTTTTATGGACCTTAGTGGTGTTTTTCCTTGTATTTCCATTATTTTAACCCCCCGCACTAAAACACTTCATCATCGGACTATTCCAGTCGACGGACAACCTCTTCCCCGTATTAGTCCATTAATGAGAGGTTCAACTGCATACAGAATTTAGCAGAAAATCATAACTGTTTTCACATGCACAACTGTGTGCGAGTGAGAAAAAGGGATTAACACAGCAGCAAATCCTATACAACAAGGCCACGACAAAAAGAAAACGATTATTCCTAGTACCAAGCACAACAACAACGGCAGGCTGTAGCGTTTATTTCAGCGGACAGTTCCACCTTGGTCTCATTTGGAGTTGGACCATTGAAAGAAACAACCACAACATGGAACCAACACACACCGCGCCATCGGAGAATTTCAAGCCACCTAAAACATCTGTCCCGCATAAAAATAAACCCAGACTCATTACAGAAGTAGTGTTACACACACGGCGACATTCAAGGCCTAAACATGAGCCATTTAAACCTAGGACATTAAATCTTAATATCTTAAAGACTTTTTAAAGCCTCAAATTCAGATTTTTACATTTTAGGACTTTTTATGACATTTAAAGATTCTGCAGAAACCCTGTTTAGCCTGTCCATGCTCATCTGTACACACTTCTCAAACAGATCAGATTCCAAAGCTTTCAGCAACTTTCAGGCTAATATAAAGCTCGGAGAGATCACGATATATACAACGTGTGACTATTTAAAAAAACAACAAAAAAAAACAACTATCGTTTCATTTCATGTTCCATCATTTATTTCATTGTGTCGCAAATCACACTCTTCACAACAATATTCTTCTGCAATATTGGACGGTTTGTTTAGGATGCGACTGTCGCTGTCCTTCTCTATGACGAGCTACCAGGCGCTGCTGAGGCCGCGTCTGCTCAAACCGGCTTATTAACTGAAGAACACAGGTCAGCCTGTCTGCCCAGGCCGCGTCATAGGAAACAACTTGTTCATTAAGAAAGTAACATCATTAAGACCAGGGTGGGTGTGGGTGTGTGTGTGCATGTGTGTGTGTGTGTGTGTGTGTGTGTGTGTGTGTGTGTGTGTAATAAGGACACTCATTATTAGTATTTTTATCACTTTGGATCAAATCTTGGTAACTTTTTTTTAAATTTTTTTTTTTATAATGGTGGACATCTAATGCTAATAATTTTACCACTGCAACTCACTCACTCACTCACTCACTCACTCACTCACTCACTCACTCACTCACTCACTCCTGTTTCCGGGTCACGGGGGGAAGCTGGAGCCAGTCCCACCTGACTTTGGGCAAGAGGTGGGGTACACCCTGGGCAGGTCGCCAATCCACTGCAGGGCAACACGCAGAGAAAGACAACCAACCATTCACACTCACATTCACACCTACGGGCAATTTGAGTAGCTAATTAGCCTAATCCCCTCTGTGCATGTCTTTGGACTGCGGGAGGAAACCAGAGTACCCGGAGGAAACCCACACGGACACGGGGAGAACATGCAGACCCTACACCGAAAGGCACCCAGGTCGACCCCGGGGATCGAACCCAGGACCTTCTTGCTGTGAGGCCACAGTGCCAATCACCACACCACCGTAGAGCAGGGATACCCGACCCGAACCCGACGGGTCGGGCCGGGTTCGGACAAATATTTCGAAGTGTTACTCGGGTTCGGTCACATCAGCACAAAAACGTTTGATATTTAAAACAGTAAAGTTACTTTTTGTTCCCAGCCCGAAGCGCACCTCCTTTCAGAGCGCCCGAAAACAGGTACGCAGAACGCGCGCTCTGTGTGGGCAGATTCATGACAGAGAGTATCATTATAATCACTTAGCAGCGCCTGGTTCAGCCAAACATAAAATTCCAATCGTGTTCACGTCGGGTTCGGACAGAAACATATAAATGCATGTCGGGTTCGGTCACTGCTCTGTCGGAGGCGGACCGGGTTCGGACAGAAATAAGAGGCCCAAACACCACCGTGCCGCCCTATCAACAACTCTTTTCTGATTATTTATTTATTTACACTCTGGATTTACAGATGACGTCTGTATCGTGACGTGCATCGTGATCTGAAATGACCTATATGGGGATATGAGATTCTGGTCATGTCACACAGCCTTATGCTAATATCGTGCTTATCCTATCGTAGATCACCAACTAACTGAGCCAGGTCATGTAGCTGTAACTCATGACACCTGCGTCATGTGGCTGCAGTGCATTCTGGAGGCACATGCTCTGTTGTTTTGCAACATTTGCTCTGCTGATTAATGAGAAACAATAACGGTCAGGTTTAATACGTGAATGTTTGCGCTTTTTCTTCTCTGGGGCATCAGCGTGACCCACAAGCGACGCATGACTTCTCACATGAAGAGTGAAAACACACCATCAAGTGACAAACCAGGTCTGAACACAACGTCACTCTGAAACACATTAAATATGTTATCATTAAAAAAAATCGGGCAAGAATTCAACACACCCAAGTAACATGCTAAAATCTCTCAGTGGTTGAATTTCTTTCAGCAGCAAAACTAAAAGTTATCAGTTTCACTGCATTTTTCAGTAGCGAGGCGGGAGCGTCTTCAACGTTCAAGCATCCTGACTAAAAAAGAAAGAGGAAAAAAAAAAAGGGATTTTTAGTCATTAGTCAGCATTTTTAATCTGTCATGTCATGCATTTATTGTCGGTTGTTTGCAAACACAATTGGATTGAGGTTACCAGTAGCTAATGAGTCCGCCTCCGTGCCTTTGCATTCTAAAAATATTTGTTTTGGGGTTTTTTTGGATGCAAGTTACATAATGCTGCCCTTCTTTCAGCTGTCTATAATTTGATCCAAAGTCAGAGACAGCTTTGTTTTTCCCTCCAGTTGTTTACACGCACACACACGCACAAGTGTGTTTCTGTCGGCCGACAAGTACAATGTTACGTTTTGACAACTTGATCACATAAGCCACACTCGTAGTTTATGCTAACAGACATCAGCAGTACAACCACGTTCCTTACATCGACTTCTCTTACAAACAGCAGCTCACCTAAATGACGTGAGTTACAGTTAACGAGGCAGCAACTTATTACAAACTGGAGAACTTAATGGGCTTAAAACCTGAACTACAACCGTTTTCATTTCAACTTATGATGGATGATGGAGGAGTATTTCCACCAATCATGAGTGATCACGGTGCGCATGACGTGTCAGTGTTTAAGCCGATTTTATGCTGAACAAACTTATAAGTAGCTGTTATATTTCTGTTAGGCAATATCAGGACGCTAACATGAAACCATGACAAGCCTGTTATAATCAGACTTGTGCAAAGGAAGCTACCATAATGTCATCACCTATTAAAAAAAAAAATATACAAGATATCAACAATGCCCTATATAAACAAACAGGTGGACAACACACGCATGCATGCACGCACGCACATGCACTCATGCACACTGAGTGAGCTTTACGTTCTTCTCAGAACAACTCCATATAAACTACTAACTGCTTCGTCCTTCCTGGTCTTTAGCTGGCACTACATCAGAGGTACTCGCAGATTCCCGACTACTCTGCAACACCACCTGTGCTGAACGATGAGTCGGTAAACGTTCAGTCCTCCTGGAAACAGACTCATCAGCCCACACTTAACTCACCTGAACTGCAGCACGCAGGCACTAGGTCAGCCAAAACAAACTCACAGTACACTCAAGTTACAGATCTCGGTCCTTACAACGATCCCACATTGCCATTAAATCTTTCAAAGTCCAACTTCAACACCAAAGCCACAGGAGTATCAACGCTAAAGCACTGGCTCTCAACGCGGGGGTAAAGGCAGCCCCAAAGGGTGTGAAGTGGGGTTTCCCTTATTCAAATATCAGTACAGTGGTGGAACCAACAATCCACCATCAACTGTCTGTCTGTCTGTCTATTTATTTTTGAGCTCATAGCCAGGTTAACTGTACCGTTAAACTGAATGAGTTTAACTCAAACCTTTAATTAACAAGAACCAAATATTCGAAGAGATAATTCATCATGTTAATACACTAAATCTGTCCTGAGCAATTTAGTTTACAGTTAAAAAGGAGAAAAGAAAAGAAAAGAAAAGAGAAGTGATACTAGTGATCATCATGTATCAAATACAGCACAGCATAACGTGACACAGTGAAATGACTTCTCAGCATTTAACCCGTTCTCCAAGTGAAGCAGGGGGCAGCCGAACAGCGCAGCGCCCGGGGAGCAGTGCTTGGGGACAGGACCTTACTCAGGGTACCTCATATCTCTTTTCCACTACACTGGTGCCGGTGCCCGGTGCCGGTTCTGATGCTCGGCCGGTGCTGAACAGGGAACCACCGAGAACCGGCCCGTATTCACACTAGACAGGAGCTCAGCGGGAGCTGCATGATAATACGTCACAGGCCACGCCCACTAAACGGAAAAACAAC
>JAQLOM010000038.1:8995635-9012221 GCA_030068315.1 Chrysichthys thysi | reverse complement strand
CCACCACCGCCGCACCAACGACCAACATCAGCGGCACCACCGCCGCCGCACCAACGACCAACATCAGCGGCACCACCACCGCCGCACCAACGACCAACATCAGCGGCACCACCGCCGCCGCACCAACAACCAACATCAGCGGCACCACCACACAAACACCACCATCACCACCACGGCTGAGTGGTCTCCCTGACAGTTTTGTTTTGTTTTCTTTGTTGTTTACATAAAGCAGACTTTGAGTGCAATGTGTGCCGTTGTCTGAGGCCCCTTAGCTGAAGCCTGTCCTCTCCGAGCAGTGTTTCCGCTACTAGCTTTACTCATCTTTTGGAGAGCCTCATATTCCTGCAATGACCTTGCACTGATTTGACAGCCTTAAACACACCGCCGCGAGCGGCACAGGGCTGCTGGCCGGTTATTTACCTGAATGCTGAGTGAATATGTTAATCCCAGGGTCGGACGCGTTGGCGGTGACGGCGAGCCTGCACGCTGGGGTCCCGGTGTTCGCCGCTTCCCGCGGTCTCCTCCCGGAGCTGCTCCCGCGGCTCCCTTTGCTTTGGTGCGGCTGCGGTTGCTGTGAGTGGCCGTGCGGTGGGCTTTGGAGTGCTGCCGAGGCCCCCTCACCCACTCGCCCTACCTGCTGTCCCATTTCACCAGCGCGTCTGAGTGAAGAGATCCGCCGGGACCGAAGCAACGAAACACCACCGTCCACCTGGATCACATCCCCCTGAAAAGACCCAGCGGAGCGGCCTGTTGACGGAGCTCTTCACCCCCCCGCTCTTAGCTCTTAGCCTAGCCCGAGAGCTAGCGGTCGGTCGGTCGGTCGCTGTGTGTGTGTGTGTGTGTTTGATCCCACCCACCTCGCCTCAACTGTGCACAATGTGTCACTAATCAGTTCGGCTCACTTTAACGGCACCAGTCGATATCTCGGCGAGCCCGGAATTCTTGCTCTGGTGATCCCGGAGTTTTCTCCTTCTAAAACAGACCCATAAAGGGTCGAGCTGTTTTGCTGAAACCACTACGCGCCCCCTCCGACGCCGCCATCTTTACCGCAGAATCAGTGGCGTGCAGTTTACGGGCCAATGAATCGGTGGGGACCGGGAATGGGGAGGGGCTCACACACGGGGCGGGGCCTATATACAAACAGGGGGGCAGGAAACTCAACTTGCCCCGCCCATTTATTCAAAGATGAGAGAGATGTCCTGTTTTTATTTAGGTTAGTAAGCTAACCTTATAAGTTAGTAAGTACTTATATACAGTACATGTGTGTGTGTGGGTGTGTGTGTGTGTGTGTGTGTGTGTGTGTTTTTTGACAGATGCACATGGAATACCCCAAACGTCAATAGTCATTAATAAGCTATATATTTCATCAAAAATATAAACTGATAGTTTCAAACGTCAGTAAAATAATTAATAAAGGAGTAGTATTAGTTTCTAAATCCCTCTTGCGTTTTAGTATTTGTCTTTTCCATTTTTTAAAACTATTTTAGGGTCTTAGTAGATCCAGAACTTATCCCGGGAACTGGGAACTGTGGATGGGACACCAGTCCATTGTAGGACATCATATCCACATGCATCCAGACAGTCCTTCACACCTGGGGAAAATACTTAATTCATTTATCAGCATATTTTTGGACAGTGGAAGGAAAAACCCAAAAAACCCAGAGGAAACTCACATAGACATGGGGAGAACACGCAGAACTCCACCAAACCAGTAAGCTGGGCTCAGGGTCAATTCGAGGACCACTGTGCCCTGCACCACACTATTTCCTAATTTACCCTACCCTAACCTAACCCCGAACCCTTACCCTAACTCTCAAAAAACATTTACTAATCTTCTTAAGATAATGAAGAGATGTGTTATTTATCCTGTAAGTATCTAACGCCTCATTGGCTAATGAATGTGGACAAGTGGCAATCAAATACCTAGGATTTGTATTAAAATATATAAAAACAATAAAAATATCATTGTGCCTTGAGTTGGCTGGGACACTGGCTGAGCGACATTTTATTGTTAAGAACATAAACACACATAAATATGAGAGAAAAAACCAATATCATAGGTCAAACATTATTAACCATATAACACTGAAAAATGGCTAGAAGACTACGAGAACATAATGTTAGTTACAAGAGCAGAAATTAAGCCATTTTGCCAATAGGACATGCAGTATATGGCCAAAACTTTGCACACAAATGGCTTAAGGGTAATGGTCAGCTGTCCACAAACTTCTGGCCATATAGGGAATAATCTGTTTCAACAGCACTAAAAGTTGTACTTGAATCTAGAAATTATGATACTGAAATTATTAAGTATGTATAGAATTAATTTACTATGACTAAACTTATTATTAGGGTGGCATGGCGGATTAGTGGTTAGCACTGTCACTTCACAGCAAGAAGGTCCTGGGTCCGATCCCTGGGATCCACCTGGGTGCCTTTCTGTGTGGAGTTTCCATGTTCTCCCCGTGTCCCCGTGGGTTTCCTCAGGGTATTCCGGTTTCCTCCCACAGTCCAAAGAGGCTAATTGGCTACTCTAAAATGCCCGTAGGTGTGAATGTGAGTGTGAATGGTTGTCTTTCTCTGTGTGTCCCCCTTTCGGTGGATGGGTGACCTGTCCAGGGTGTACCCTGTCTCTCGCCCGAAGTCAGCTGGGATTGGCTCCAGCTTCCCCCCGTGACCTTGAACGGGATTAAGTGGTAGAAGATGAATAAATTTATTATTATAAATTACTAAAATTATTTTGAGCTACAGTTAGATGGTTAGGGGGCCATCCGTTGTTTCCTTTAAAAATTATTGCCTTTCAACATTTTAGATACAAATGGCTGTTAGTGCTTGGCCATTTTTCTTCTCCATAGGCTCTAGCTATTTTATTTGGACCATACTGTATGCATAATGCAAAAATATTAGCCTTGCATGTTTTTGTTGTATTAAAAAAGAACAAAAGAAAGAAGCAATAAGTGTTTGTTGTTTGCAGTCTCTAGCATTGGGATTCCCGGTTCATTTCCGAGCTTGGGTTACTGTCTACATGGAGGTTTTATACATACATATTCTTACTTTGTCCACATGGGGTTCCTTTAGAATATACAACATATTGTATTATATGATGAATATTAAATTGTCTACACACCCCTGTTAAAATGGCAGGCTGTTGTAATGCAAAAAGTCAAACCAAGGTAAATCATTTTAGATCTTTTTCCAGCTTTAATGTGATATTGCAACCAGTGAAATCAAAGTGAAAACCAAAACAAAATGTTTCAGGGATAAAAAGAAAAAGAAAAAAGCAGTTTCATAACGTGCACATTCCCAACTAATGTTTTCTTAAAGCACCTATTCCTGGTAATGCAGCACTCTGTATTTTTAGGTAAGAGTCTAACAACTTAGCATATCTTCATTTGGCAATTTCATTCCATTCTTTCTTGCTGAAGTGCTCCATATATATTAGATTGTCTGGTTGTCTAATTGTTCTAGTCATTCCACAGATTTATGGGGTTTCAGCTCTTGACTCTGAATAGGCTTTTACCAAGTGCTCTTCTCGTTCTTCTGCAGCTATTCCTTTTGTTGTCTTTGTCATTCTTTATCTTTAGCTGTCTAGCAGGTTGTATGCCACCAAAAAAGATTCATATTTAGAGCTAATATTGATTGCCTCTATCTTGAATAGTGCCCCAGTCCCAGTTGAAGTGAACCATTGATACAGCCCGATGCTCCCACCACCATGCTTTATAGTGGGTATTGTGTGCTTAGGGTTATAAACTCTGCTGAATTGTATTAAACATATATTTTAGAATTATGCTCAAAAGCTTCTTATATGACACTTCAGTCCCTGAAACCTTGCTGCCGTTCATCTTTGTGCAACAGCTCAAAGACTATTGTCAGCGGTGGATGCTAGAATTCTTATGTTGTGCTGGAGTTGTTCATCATGTGGCTTCCAGCCAGAACAACTTAGTGGGTCCAGTTAGAGGAGAATCTGCTAGGGGCGACCACTTGGGCATTGAGAATTGCATGATTAGTGAGGTGCGTACACAGGGATGTTCATAAATATCTGAGGGTGCCCATATTAATACATGTCTGGGGTGAAATACATAATGTTGAAGTGGCCCTTAGCCCCACAATCTCCCATCCAGACTCTTTAGGAAAGAAGTGGCCAGCGGGTTAAGAAAACGTTAGAATCTATGCAGCATAACATGGGCTGGGGTGTGTGCCACTCCGGCTGGGAAGGCGGTGCCAGGGCCATCAATGTCAACTCTGTGTAGCAGTGACTTGGAGGAGGGGAGGGCGCCGCCCCCAATCTGTCTCCATGGGGATTTCCCTTGGGAGTTTCCCTTTGGAGCAGATGTGTGAGGAGTTCCTTAGACATCTGTTGGACCAAGTTAAAAAATCACTTAGATTCAGATAATGCACTATATTACCATAATCACCTATTCTTACTTTTCAGTCTTCAGGGCTACGTTCCAGTGTATAATGCAAAAGACTCACACAAAGTAAGCGACCATTCCATAGTTGATGCCAAAGAGCCACAGGGAAGTGCTTTTCCATGCTGCTCATCATAATCCCATGGCAGGGCATCTGGGACAGGATAAAACACTCACCCATCTAATGGCCCTTTTTTTTGGCTGGGCATTTGCGGTGATGTATGTAGGTGGTGTGCATCATGCTGGCCATGGCAACTGGTGAATCCGCCAGCCGTCCCAAAAGTACTATTGCTCTTGGCATTAAATTCAATCTCAGTTCCCTTTGAACCCTCAGACCATTAGAGAGGTGCACACACTTTGTGTTAATTCTGGTGAAATATTCAAAGCGAGATCAGAAAACAGTGCCTCTAGGCAACATCTCAGTACACAAGTGTTGCAGAAGCACCTTTTCATGTAACCTCACGATTTGTAAATCCAAAAGACTGACCAAGGAAGGAACTATGTTCATGTCATGGACATTACATGAGCTATATGATGTAATGGGGATTAAATCAATTTGCACTATGACAGAATTTACTAACAACAAAAAGTGATGGAGTGCTCAAGCAGCTTAATCAGACATAAAAAAAAAGTACATAAAATATTTGTAAGTTTGTACATGATCGTGCTTGGAAGTTTGGAAATTGGGACACGCTGTTCAAACCTTATTTCAAAATACTCTCTATATAGAAATATATAAGAAAAACACATATAAACTTAAAGGAACATTTATTTAGGATGGGACAAATCCATGTGGTTCTGCGACCTCACAGAGAGGCATGGGGGGCCCATTTCGGATGTCCGTTGAGCTCACCAAATATGGTTCTTTGCCTGATAAAGAGTTCAGTTCCAATCATTCAAACCTGCTATCCACAGTGCTAGGTGTCATGGGATTAGTCACCAGGAGTGTGCAGGTCAAACTGCAGTGCCTCCAATCTGTTGGGTCAGAATAATAGCCTGGTTGCCAACAGGAAGGATCCTGGAAGGACGGTGTCTATTGCACCAACTATGCCCTGTGCACTGTGGGCCACCCGGCAGCTGAGGGTGGTCATACCCAGATAGACATTGGGCTGCTGGGAAAGCGTCCTTGGAAGGGCTCCGCTGGTGAGTGTACTGCCCGGTGCTGGCCTATCTGGTCTGTTGGGTATGGTGGCGCAAGCCTGTCTGGGATTGCCGTTTCTGCATCGGTGCATGTCTGGTTTGCTGGCAGCTGGAGATTGTTGGAGCTAATCAGCACAGGACTTGACTGTCACCGGGACACTGCTCAGCCACTGTGCTTCATTACACATTCAACATACAGTTATATACTCATTGTTGGAGTTTGGTAACTTTTGGAGCTTTTGTGTGTGTGTGTGGTTTTCTTTTCTGTATGTCTCTGTCTTTCTGCATTCTCTTGTCTTTTTTATATCGTCTTGTCTTGTCTATTGTCTTTATCCTGTCTTAAATCATTAAAAAAAAAACAGCGCTAGGTGTTTAGCTCAGATGGATCTTTGGCTAATATGATATGATAAATAATATGGAGTCTCCGAGGTGACATGGTGGCTATTTTTTTTTTTTTAACAGGGCACAGCCATATCTGGGCTCGTTGCACACTTATGCAGTCTTCATAATGTAGCTCAGACGTTTCACTCAATAGACACATTTCACATTTGACAGTCTGAGTCTGCAAGAACTCCCACCAATAAATGTCAGGGAGAAATATGTAAGAATTGTATCTTGCATCTATGGCATGCTTTATTGCAAGGCTAACATATAGACGGACAACTATTCACACTCACCTATGGGCAGTTTAGAGTAGCTAGTCGACCTAATCTGCATGTGGAACACCCGGAGGAAACCCACAAGGCACAGGGAGAACGTGCAATCTCCACACAGAAAGGTCCCCCTGTCAACCTTCTTGCTGTGAGGTGACAGTGTTAACTACTACACGACTTAATTATAATTTAAAATAATTATACCTGTTACGATCCCTATCTTGTGTTTATGGCATGTTTAAAAAAGTCATTAAAATAATTCTACCTGTTAATTAGCAACTGTTACACAGGCCTATATTATAACATTATGGATATTTTTTGAGTGATGTAAAACACTAATGTAAATATATTTCGACTGATTTCAAAAACATAAAAAAAAAGTTTCAGATCAGAGTTCAGACATTGATAATTGGGCTTACCTTACCTTGAGGCCTGTAACAGCCATCAGGGTTGCTAGGCATGCATGACAAAAGCAGCCCAATATCCAACAGACCACACACGAACTCACTACCAGGTCCACTTCTTCTGAATGCAACTAACAAGTAATATTACATTAGTGATCCAACAATCCATCAATCCATTTCCAAGCCGCTTTATCCTATTCAGGGGGGCTGGAACCGAACTCAGCTGACCTCGGACAGGTAGCCAATCTACCACAGATAATAATGCTTATACTGGACTGTATCTTATTCAGGAATACAGGGTGAATTGGCATCTTTTGACCACTAGATGGAAACAGTATGCATTTTTGCAAAAGTAATGCATTTGAATGGATTTATCTAGGCTTTTAAAAAAAAACTACCTGAGAGTAAGACAGCACATCAACACCACTGAATAAAAAGATCTTCAGTCCAAAAACCTCCACTTATTATCTGAAAAGATTCAGCATTAAACATTTGAAAAAGGAAAAGTTGGTCACACACAGCTTTAACGTAACACTAAGGTTTTAAAACTTCCAAAGATTTAAGTTACTGTCATATTTTCAGCAAGTGATATGAATTAGCAGGTGGGGGCTAGAGAGCAGTAACCACTTGATCCTGGTCGGGGCCGTGGTGTATCCGGAGCCTTTCCCTGGGTAACGCTGGGTGCAAGGTGGAACAATTCACCCTAATTGGAATGGCAGTTCATCAAAGAGCACTGTACACACACATATTCGCACACTCATTCCTCCCTCGAGACAATTTAGCAAAGCCAATCTGCCTGGATGCAATTTTTGGATAGTGGGAGGAAACCAGAGAACCTGGAAGAAACCCATGCAAACACAAGGAGAACCTGTAAACCACTTCATTGACAGTAACCTGAGCTTAGGATCAGACCTGAGACCCTGGAGCTGTGAGAAGGCCACATGACCTGCTGTACCACCATGACAGCCTTCTGTTTATGATGTTATAACCTTCAAATGCTAAACTGTTGGTAAAAAATATTATGCAAGCCCAAGGTATTTTGACATTGTGGATGACAGCAAAAATAAAAAAGTTAAAAGTTAGAGAGTTTTAAAAGTGTTCCTGGACAAGCACCAGACTTTGGGACTAATTTTGAAGCGGGATGCGGATCAGGAATGACTCAGACTTGATTTATGGGTTGATATGTTGTGGAAGGTCATACGGTGGCCTGAAGTTAGTTATTTTGTGGGAACAAGAGAACAAGTCATTATACATAAGAGAAGACAAGAATGATTAACTCATGGCCTCAATATATTAATCCCTGGTCACACATTATTAAAAAATTAACCACAATGTCACCTCAGTGGCTCCAGACCTAACAAAACAAAACACTAAATGTGGCACTAAAACACTAAAAATAACATTTTAGCTAGCAGCAATTAGTAAGAAACAGCCACCTGGGTTGCCAGGTATTCACGAGAAAAGAAAGCCAATATTCACTCAAAGCAGCGCGCGCACACACACACTTTCCAAATACAATTAACAAGTAATATCACATTATTGTATTATATGTATATTGTATAATATTGTAATATTTCACTGCATGAATACTTGTTTGGGAAAAAAAAATTTGTGTAAAGTTTTCTGTGTAAACTAATGTGAAGCAAAATACTGTTATTAAGCTAAGTGCTCTGACGGGTCTGTATTAGTTAACCGACTGACATTATATTGTGTAGTAATGTTATAATTACTCAAACTCAAAATGATTACACGATTCTGCTCTAAATGACTAACAGCTCTATTCCTTATCATTTATTTTCCCCCCACTTTGTGTACGGTGACTGGGATGCCACAGACATCTGAGTTCCTCATCTGTACAGATGCCAAAATGTGATATTTAGTTCACTTTTTTGAACTAAATATACAAAAAAAGTGTTCTTAAAAAATGTTACTGATCCCAGCTTCAACTGTGGTTTTATCCGGGTCAAGAGTAGAACAACTACATTTCAATTGTGAAACTGCTACAACTGAGGTTTGAAAACTGGGATGTGTTTTCACTGAAAGCCTGTTCAAATTATTCTATGGTTTTCAAACAATATCAGAGCAAATACTTTTCTCTTTCTGGTCTGTTTGATTCTCATTTTTTTCCTGATTAAAAAAACAAACAACAAACAAACAAAAAAAACATTTCCTGTGTATGATGGTTTCACAGAAATACAGGCTGTACTGAAATCTTTTAACCACTAGATGGAAACAGTATACTTTTTTTTGCACAGAATTGCATCCGAAATGAGCTATTTTCACGAAGCACTTTGTAAAAACTGCACGTATGGAAGACGGCACATCAACACCATTAAACAGATGCTTGGTCTGAAAGCCTCCATTTATTTTCTGAAAAGATTCAACCGTAAACGTTTGAAAAAAACAAAAAAAGTGGTCACAATTCTCAAAAATCGGTTGTATGCATAATTCAAGAACGTTACGCTTTTAATAATGGGAGCGATCATGAATAAAATACTCCTTATAGAAATACCAGTCACCCCTTCTTAAATACAGTGTTGTACAAAGGCATAAAAATCTAGAGACAGTGAAATGGTCCTAAAAGTTCTTTTTTTCCCATCATACATCACATACGAGTCAGGAAATAAACTGAGATGTTTGCTCGTTTGTCTCAGTAATGTCTTGTTTCATGCTGGAATGTTCTGTACATAGTCATTTCTTTTATGCATGTGAAATTGTAAAGGCACTGCAGAGTGCAAATGGATTTGCTCAAGCCTTAATTACTATATATATATATGTGTGTGTGTGTGTGTGTGTGTGTGTCTGGGTTGGGGGGGGCAAAGTAAAGGAATGTAAGATAAGGATCTATAAATAGTGACTAAGAAAAGGAAAATGTTCTGTGTGTACAGGCATGTTGTGTATGTGGAAGACAAATGTCCCTAAAATGCTAGAAATATCTGACAGCTTTTATACTGCAGGGACATTCGTTTGGTCTCTATAAAACCAAAGTGCTTAAAAAATTACAGCTTTTATATATTTAAAAAAGCAAAATAACCCAAAGCGTGAGAATGTTTCATTTTAGCTACTTGAGTTAAGATTAAGATTAGACTTAGGTGCAGGCACAGCTTTCATTAGCTGTATCGGTCCTTACAAGGATGGCAAGACAAGTGTGTGTGTGTGTGTGTCCATGCTAATAACAGTGAAAGAGCAAAACCGAGTGTGTGAGATAACATGCAGCTGCAGGCTGAAAGAGTTGCCCTGTCTCTTCTCCTAAGAAGACACACAAACACACTTACACATTCATGACTTCACACTGCTTGTCACTATGGTAACAAGGGGTATTCTCACACCCAATAAAGGGTACGAACACAGAGCACAGACAAGCATCAACACTAATGCAAAATGTGATGACGCCATTAGATCAAAAAAAAAAAAAAAAAGTGCTGGTAAAAGTCGCTATTAACCATTTCATCTTATAGCTCGGCTGTTATGCTATTTTTTATTTTTGCAGCTGTGCGACCTTTAACAACACCGTGCTCTGTAGCAGCACTTTCATTTGAACATTACCAGCATTGTATCACATAACACCATAATTCATGATACTATATCCATTATTTGTGTGTATAAGTGGAATACCCTGTTTCGTCATTAACACTGTTCAGGTTGAAATGTTCTTTTTTTTTAGATGATATGAAGGACATAATACAGTGTAACGCCAGAAACCGTCATCGATACACGGTTTCTTCAGGCTGAGACACATTATTGAGAAGACTAATGCAGAGCACGTTGGCACATGTTACCTGAGTATGTTCATTCTGAAGTCCATTAGACATTCCTCTAGAAAACCATTCCCACGGTTAAAATCTGTTCGCCTGCTGCAACCTCCAGCTCAGAGACGCTCTTATTGATATAATAAACAGGAAGTAGCTCATCGGGCGCCATCTTCCTCAGCTATGAGATGTAGAAGCTTTCACTGTTATTCAGTTGTGACCAATGTGTGTCACTGTCACATTCAGGTCCTGTACAGAGTGATGTATGAATGAGTGACGCCCATTATGAATTAGTGCACGAATCATCATGCATGTTTAATCAGAGCACACGCGTCCTTCCAGGGGAGTCAGTGCTAACGTGGTCGCTGTGCTGCTGCTGCTGGAAGACCCGGGGGAGTTTCTTCATACTGTGGTGGAGGAGTGAGGGGTTCGATGTTGGAGACCGTGACCTGGGGCGAGCTGCTGGAGCTCTTCCTCCTGGCTTTAATTGGAAGCAGTTTGATTCCGGAGCGGTTGGTCCTGTGGGGGAGGATGTGAGTCGAGTTCAAATTGTCTGCTCCATTCTTGTCTGCATGGGGACCAGGGCCCTCCACCTCGTCCTGTGCTGTCTCTATCAGTTCATCGTAGGCCGGCAGATGGGTGGTGCTGTTCTGCCGTGGAGAGAACTGGCTGATGGGGTACTCAGGATTTCCAACCACCTCCTCATAACTGGGTACTGTGTACTGCTCGGGTTCTTCTGGTTGCCTGCACATACAAATGTGCGCGCACACACATACACACACACACACCATCACCATCTTCAGTAACCCCTTTATCCTAGCCGACATACAAATGAAGTCATTTTCTTAACAAAACATTTTAATATTTTCCTTAACAAGTCCTTAAAATTGCATAACCTTTGACATTTGCAGCAGTACTTGTTTTATTCTGACAGCATGGCAGCATCGTGTGTTTTAATGCAACACTGTGAGCTATTAAATATTAATAAATAGAAATATGAGACAGAGGATTCTCTATGTCTTTAGATGGGACTAAAGTGCAACCAAAGAACTACCAGAAGCATCACTGATGCACATGTTAACTAACAACTTACAGCTGGGAACTAAAAAAGTGTCAAATCTCTTGGTATCTCTTCTATGAGAGGTAAGTATGGAAACCTGTTTCCACCACATTAAAAAAAAAAAAAAAAAAAAAGTTTAGTGCGACTTTATTTCTCAGAATTTCGACTTTTTACCTCAAAGGTCCGACTACATTTCTCGAAATTTCGACTTTGTAATCGAAATTCTGAATATGAGAAAAAAGTCAGAAGGATGAGGGAAAAAAGCCAGAATTGTGAGAAATAAAGTCACAATTGTGAGAGAAATTAAGTCGGAATTGCAAGAAATAAAGTCGCATTTAAGCTTTTTTTTTTTTAAATATGGAAGTAAAGAGCTTTCACAGATAACAGAGAGAGAGAGAGAGAGAGAGAGAGAGAGAGAGAGAGAGAGAGAGAGAGAGAGAGAGAGAGAATATTGCAGTGTATTTACTATAATGCTGTATTTCCCCTGCATTCCTACTAGCAGTTTAGGATGATATCTCAATTAGTTTGTCTCTGCACTGTCCAGTTTTTTTTACATGGTACCATGTACTAATGAATCCTAAAAATGGACAGTAGCCAAATGTCATGCATTTTACTGTGGAATTTAATACACATCAGTGTGTTCACTTTGTTAAGATGTGTTTCAATAATTGTAATAAAATCCAGAAAAAGAACAGACTTCTATCTTGACCTCTTCTGTTTTTTTTATTGTTGAACAGTAACTAAATGCAGACAGAGAGTGAATTTGTGGTCCCACTGACATCATCCTTAAAACAAATCCTGGAGCTAAACAGTCCTCCATCCAGATTTACTAGTTAATCTTTTAATCTTTACCTGCTCCAACGACATTCCATCTGCGTGAACCAACATGTAACGTTATTATATCACTTTGTACCTTACTTTATGGTAGTGGTTACGTTTTCAAAGTGGAATCTGGGGACCCCCCGGGGTCGGTCAAGCACAGCTATGGGGTGTGGGTTTTTTTTTTTGTTTTTTGTTTTTTTAAATGTGTTACAGGGGTAGAAATTACAACTCACATTATCAAAGTTATTATGTTTAAGGGCAGAGCCAGGCCGAGTGTGTTCTGTCAGTGGAAAAAGGAAGAATATTATTTAGGGGGGAAAGTTCATCAGAAGCATAAAGAGGGTAAATAATGTGGAATTCGTTTCACACTTAAAGGGGTTCTTGGACCTTGGGTGTTTGAGCACCTCTGCTTTATGGCACTGGGCAATGATAGCTATGTAGATATGTTTGTACAGCCAATATTGTCCAACATTAACACTTTGTACGATGCTTATTTAATAGTCCTGTATATTAATGCTCGCTTCCTAATAAAAATAAATCACTTCCTTCAATGTTGCATATAAAGTAGAGGGTTCTCTAACACCATGTGACCTTTACGTAACCAACATATAGATGACTTCAGGAACAATATCTATGCCAAACTATGCTAAATCCCACCAACTAATTGGTCTTACATGTTGGAAGTAGTATAACAGTTATGTTTGACTACACTGAATCTTGTATGTGTAGTTGCATCAGAAGAAATTATAAACACTATACTTTTTCTTAGGGGTGTGTGTGTCCTCACCTCTCTCCCTGCTGTCCTTGCTCTGTGTTAACATTGCTGTCTAGTTGTCTCTGGGCTCGGCATTTGTTTTGTATGCCGAGGAAAAGTGAGAGCAGCAGCATGGCCACTCCTGTGCCCAGCAGAACAAAGCCCACTGATGATGTGTTCCTAACTTGCTCGTTTGAAATCTGCGAGTCGTTTACGGTGGCACCAGCAGGCACCACGCTCCACAGGATCATCACGATACCCAGCACGAGCAGCCCCACACCCAGCGCCGCCGTGGCATACTGAGATGCCGAGCTGGAGCCGCTGCTGTTGTTGCTGGAATCGGGGGGAGTCTGGCTGCTGTACGACATGTCCAGCGATGAGCTGTCTCCCGCTCTGTTGGATGCACCCTCTTCCAGCTCTTTGCTCGCTCTTCAACTTGCACTCGATCGTGTTTAGTCCTTGGCTCTTGGAGTGGTGTCCTACACAGTATCGCTTCCCAAAGGTGCCATGAGGTGAGATGGACTGGAAACAAAAAGAAGAGAAGCCATGAATAAAACAAATCAACTGCTTTTTATTTAATACACTATATATTTACTGTCAGCTCCATGATTAGTACCATGATTATTATGACTGTAATGATTAGCATCCTTGGCAAAACCCACACTTAAAATATGAGACCACTGAAACAAGCTCAGTCCATTTCCCCTTGCTCACCACTTATTACACCAGGTAAGTCAAACATATCACCCGTAGACCTAGTCCAGGTTTATTTGCTTGTTTATTTTTAAAGCTAGTTTCTGTTATTCCACTAGGGGGCAAAATAGAGTAATGAACTTGGAGCCATAAACAGCTACAGTGGACCCTTGCATTGGGAGCATAATTCATTCCGGAGATGTGCTTGTAATCCAAAGCACTCGTATATCAAAGCGAATTTCCCCACAAGAAATAATGAACACAGATCATTCGTTCCACAGCCCACAAATATTTATATAAAAATTACAAAATATAAAATAAAAATACATAAAACTGTCATGAATTTGTCCGTACAAAGTGCGTACAGCGCACTCCCAATAGTGGTGCATGTCGGAGAACTCGCACGCTAAAGCCTACTTCCTGGGTTTCCTCTGCAACGCGATGGCACATCACATGGGTGGCGACAGATGTACTGGATTGGCTTGATTGTGGGAGCTATAAAAAGTCTCATGCATTAGTTGCCATTTTCCACGCTCTTGCCAAGCCTTACTATTCCCGTGTTTGCTTTCTCCGGTTTTGACCAAGTTTCTGTCTCTTGTTATTCATCCCCACCACACCTGGCAAAAACAAAATAACCTGCACTTTTTTACGTTTAAAAAGACTTGTGGCTGGTGTGAGGCAGAGGGGAGAGTACTTTCACTACAACTCACAGAATCACTGCAGTCTGGCAGCTCACTGGGTTCTTTTTCTTTTTCGTGCGACTTTAACAAGGAACCTATCCAATGATCGCTGCTTTTGCCTCCTTTTGAGGATTTGGCGGAAATGCAACATTGCATTGTCATTAAAAAGATTCATCGCTCGCACTGCTACAGGCTTATTCAGGTGCTATTTTCTATAAAGTTTTGCACTCTTTCCAACATTTTACTCAACTCCCTGATCTCATTTGAAGTGAGGAATCAGTCTTTTTCTATGCTAGCGCGGATGTTGACGATACGAGTGCACCACAATCCCGCAGTGAGAGAGGGAGAAGTTGTGATCACGTGAGGCTCGGAAGACGAAGCGTATGCATACTACTCATATTGCAAGACATCGCTCGTTCATCAAGTCAAAATTTATTATAATTTCTTGCCCATCATGCAAAACACTCGCAGACCAAGTTACTCACAATCCAAGGTTCCACTGTACTTGCAAAACATGCTAATGATACATAATTCTTCACTGGCAAGCTAAAGATTCAGTGCTGTAACAATGGACATTTTTTGCTTGAAGTGGTATAAGTGGTCGCTTAAAGCCCTCAGACCACCAGGGGCTGCTTGATTTTTAAAATACATAAAGTGTTATGTGGCCCTTGTGGGTAAAAAGAATAGAAATTGCAATTTATGGAACTAAATTTGGCAACAAACATCAGACCGTAAAATGTCCATATCTACCTGTGATTTAAAAAAGCAGAAAAGGAGAAATGGACCAAAACACTGAAAAGAAATGAATACAAATTTTATTTATTAAGTAAGTAAGCTGTTGCTTAGAGCCCTCAAATGTTCAGAAAATGCCCTGGCTGAAACCATGTCTCTTTCCAAAACAACTAAATTGGCTTTGTAGGTGATATCCAGTAAGCAGTGGATCAGCATCAGGTGTCCATCAATACTGAGGGTGTTGAAATCAGTATTATACTGAAATATGAAAAAGGTGCTAGTGTACTACAATGACCTTTAAAAATGAACACTCATTAACATTGTGGTAATTGATACTTTAAGGTATGTGTATAGCTGAGCCGATGAAGTACATATTTATTAACTATTATTACACGGCTCATTTGAATACTTGATTCTGATTGGCCAGTTACGCCATTCCTATATAGTGCTATGCATAACTGACTGGTGCCATGGATCACATTTATAGCAGTAGCAATGAAATCATTTTTAAATCAATACAATAATTAAATTAATTAATATTTTGCATCAACTTATTGATGTTTTAGTAAGGAGCTATGTTAGAAGTGGGATAATGTATAGTGTGCCAGCCATTACTGCAAAATAAACCCCTTCCAGGTGATTCAAAAAAACCTCTTCACGCTTCACATCGGGGTACTGCATCATCCTGTTGGGGTTTATTTCCCAATAATGACTGATGTACATTATTCTTTACATATAGAGTTTTTAAGTTTTTTTTTCCTTAAATAAAAACAGTCCTGCTCCAGGCTTGCAGCCTCGTAGGTCAGTGGTAGCTCAGTGCCAGCTCAAGCTGTTGGCCTGTTGATTGGAAGACTGTGACTTCTATTCTCAGCACTACCAAGGCGTTACTACCCTTAAAACTGAACTGCTCAATTGTATAAATGAAACATATGTAAGCTGCACTGGACGAGGGTATCTGGCAAATGAACTGCATGTTTTACACCCTCCTAGGGCCTGGCTAGTTGGGTTTGACCTCTGCATGCTTGTATTTTTTTTTTTTTTGATGCTATCACTACAACCAGTACATTCACCCCTGCTATAGACCAATCCAACTGGAAAAGTTTCAAATAAAAAAACACAAAGCAGATGAACCCAAGTACACTTGGCTCTAAATTTACTGCACAATAAATATAATACAGTGGCACCTTGACTTACGACCGACCCAGGTGACGACATTTCCGAGATATGAGGTTGATGTCGGGCTATTTTTTACTTTGGGATACGACAGTTTTTTGTGATACGACATTGGCGATTTCACCATGTTTTGTGCGTCCCGCCGCCAATACGCGTTCCCGTGTCCCAAGCTGACCTACAGATCACGTGTCGAGCTCGCTGAGTAAGCATCACCGCAGCACTTTTCGCTTCGTTTTGTGCTCTTTGTGCCGTTTTGGAACTTTATTTGTACTGTACCCTGTATTTTCATCATGGGTCCTAAGAAAGTGAGGAGCAAG
>JAQLOM010000038.1:8917670-8928201 GCA_030068315.1 Chrysichthys thysi | reverse complement strand
TCAGAACATTTTGCTTTCAATTGAACACATTCTCTCTCTCTCTCTCTCTCTCTCTCTCTCTCTCTCACACACACACACACACATCCTGATATAACTGCTGCTTTGATGGACGGATAACAAGCAATGGCTCTTCCACAGCGAGGCAGGAAAAAGCGAGAGAATAAAGTGGTGTGATGCTGCAGAGTGACATTTCAAAGTGAGGAGGAGACGACTTTACACTCGAGAACAACATCTCTGTCAAGCCTCCAAAAAGACTCGTACAGATGATGGCCTTCAGCTCTGGAAGCGACTCCGAACAATGGCTGTGCTGCATATTGGCATTTGAAATCTTCCATAACAGTGGTTATCAGTCAGCTTGTATAGGTCACACCACTAAAAGGAAGATTACCAGAGACGGGAAAGCATGCGCTACGTTTACTCTCTAACTTCGATAACTTGTTAAACAAACTGCAGTATTTTCTTGCATAGGCAAGTGTGATTTTGTCTAGGAGACGTCACACCCGCGTTCTGCTAATTGAACCGGTAATTTCACCCAGTAGCTATTTTCCCTGACTGCGCCTCCACTGAAGCGGGTGCAGCCGTACAACAGAGGGAGCGACATCTGGATCCAGCATGGAAGGCATTTATTTTGCTCACCTTAACACTAACACACCTGGTTCGTATTTTCAGTCACTTTCTCAGTGTGTGTACGCACTGTATTCCCGGTCTTTGCAGGGTTTTGACATCAGTTCCTTTTCGTTTCTTCTGTTTTTGCTCATCTTATCGCTTGTCTTTTGATCATCGCCTGCCTGACTACGGTTCTGCCTGACGCTTTGGGTTTATGAAGAAAGATTTTCCTCGCTCTTCTCTCCACCTGCTTTGGAAACTGTGACACAAACACGAGGCCAAAATGCTATTTTTCTTAAACTCAAGTCTGGTCCCCGTTTTCTTACAACCCAGTTTTCCACCCCAAGACTGCACTTTTTAAAATTTGCCTACTTTAGCCACATCCTAACTAAATACAACAGATACTGTAAATATGCAAACGGGAAACGTCATCAACCCTACATATGTCTGCCCCCTTTTCCTGGAAAACCCATGTTGCATGTCCAGCATTTGCATTTTGGAAGTGGAACTGAACGCAGTCGCAAACATAGATGAACGTAGTGATGAACTTGGTGAAACGTCCCAGTGCAGTTGTAGGAAATATAGGCAGTGGGCCAAATCAAATTAGTGGATCACTAACTAACAGTTGTACGAGAACATTATTTCTTCTATGATGAAACATAAATCAGTTAACATAAGAGCGCCTTTAGTTGCCACTAACAACGTAGAGTTATGTAAAGAGAACTTTATTGAAAAGCGTGATCATTTTTGGCTAAAGGTAATGTCCCACAACAACAGGAAAAACAGACAATTATAAACAATATAGTGTTTTGGCATTAAGGAGGCGATGACATTAAGTCTTGCATGGCACATTTAGATTGGATGTATATTAAAAAAACAAAACATAAAACAAACCACATACTGTACTTAACTGGTGCTTGTTTGCATTAATACGTAGATTTCTTTGCCGTTCGTAGAGAACTGACAAGTGCACAATGACACCATATCAAAGCACCATCAGGGAAGTTAAAGCTACAGATTGTCTGAAGGGCTTTCAGCTTCACCCTGTGCAATCTGGGAAGCTTCAGGGCTAATCATAAAAAGCTGCTATCACACTCAATTAACTCTGCGCTTCAGAAATTGAAGGATGTGCTGGATTGGACATATTGTCACGATATAATACAGTGTGATAAGGAAATCTGAAATGCTGTTAATGTGCTGAAGCAGAACAGAAAGGAAACAACACCAACAAAATATAACATGAACAGATTTCCAGGCCACTCCTGTTTTAAAGGTAAAGATTCGACGCATAGTGTGTACAGGGGAAAATCTGAAACCAGTATTTCTACAGTGTTTCGAAAAATTACTGAAACATTTAAACACGTTTAATTTTGGTTAGGATCACTTAACCCTTGGATGTTATTTAATGAATAAATGTAATATGGTATAAACAGATTGAGTGTTATACCTAGGGTTGGGGATTATTTGAATTCTATTCATTCCGGTTCTGCTTATAGATTGCGGTTCTTATTGGAGCCCCGTTTCATTCCCTTAAAACAAAGAGGTAAAATAGATAGATAACCAAATATAACTTTTGGATGTTGACTGTTTCAGGACGCTGACTTCATTACTGCATTGAAGAGACTTTCTTCCTAAATTATAAACATAATATACATACATACATACAATATATATATATATATGTATATATATATGTATATATATATATATATATATATATATATATATGAAAAATGTGTGTATGCATAGATAAAAGTTTAAAAATTTAATACAAATATTCGTGTTAAATTAAATAACTTTCTAAAAAAATGTGTGTGTGTGTGTGTGTGTGTGTGTGTATGTATGCATGTATGTATGTATGTATGCAAATTATTTATTTATTTATTTATTTTTATACATGAATATTCATTTTAAATTATATAACTTTCTAAAAAATCTTTTATTTTGAAATCCTGTTTGATGACAAGCACAGCAAGCCACAGGAACTTTGATTTTGAAATCCCCTTTGGGTGAGCTAGCCGTGGTGAGCAAAGTTTCCCATTTGCTGGCCCCAGACTTCTGAATAACTTGGAGCTTCGTAGCCTTTGTTTGTTCGACAGTCTAAAATTTTTAATAAAGGGTTACTACAGAATCCATAAGCAATACCAAACTTCATTTTTTAAGGTTACCCAGTACTCTGTGTTCCAATATCCATACTTTCTGTACTTACTGTATGCTTAGTTTGAGTACGTAGGGCGTTCCCATTACGATTGCGGCGAAAATAAGTGTACTGAAAGGACCCGGATGGTGCCATCATAACCGTCAAATCTTGGAGTGTGGAACAATGCGGTTCAGTTTGTACTAAATATATACACCAGGTGAATGTTTTTGTATCATAAAATATAACAGTTAAATATATTCCAGTATGCAAATGTCATTTTTCACACTGGAAAACAATTGTCTTTCATATTTTGCTAGGTGCAGGGGGTTAAGGGCATTTCTAAATTGCATATTCTTTTTTTTTTAATGAATGTTTTTTTTTAATAAACGTCTTACAGCTTCTGGGCCTTTTTCTGTTGTCTAGTGACATTTTTGTGCCAAACCAATCAATCTGATGACCTTTAAATCAAGACTGAGGTGGCTTTCAAGCTAAACTAGACTCTTTACCTCTATGTGGCTGTAACTTCATACTAATGATTACCCTGCGTGCACACACACACTCGGTGACCACTATTACTATCTTGTCGTTCCGTTGCCAGACTGTAAACAGATATTAACTCCCTCTCTACATCTGTGTCTAACATCACGACACACTGCCTAAAACACACTCACACCCACACCCTGTGACAGGGTATATTTTCTGACCCGAACATTACCACAAACATCATTTCACCACTCTCCAGTCGTGACAACCCTTATTCTTGATTACATATGATTACCCGTGACATTTCAACATGGTCTCAATAAAGACACGTTAATTAAACTGCAGACGCGAGGCCGCTGAACCTCAGGGAAGCTGAGAGTTGAGTGAGTACAGAAAATGATAATGAACCAAAATGACGTAGAATAAAAGGAGAACGAAAAGCATGTCCGGGGGAATGTACAACATGTAAAAAAAGATGAAAAATGCTAATCCGGTAACGTGTGGCCATTTTATCAAAAACAAAAAAAACAAAACATTGCTGAACATTCAGTGTTCTTCACAGCCTCATACACACATTTATAATAGCTACTCACACACACTCTACATGCGTACACATGCAATGTTAACACTCATCTACTCACTTCTATCCCTTGTCACAGCAAAAAGCACTTATTCCCAGTGGGGAGAGCAAGACAGAGAGAGAGACAGACAGACAGAGAGAGGTTGCCGTCTTGTCAGGCCCTCTAAATCCTCTACGCTGACTCTGGAGATGCAATCTGACACGTCCTGAAGGTTTGCATGTGTGTGTGTGTGTGTGTGTGTGTGTGTGTGTGTGTGTGTGTGTGTGTGTGAGAGAGAGAGAGAGAGAGAGAGAGAGAGAGAGAGAGAGAGAGAGAGAGCAAAATATAGACTGTTCTCTGTTCACTTCACTATAATATCTGTTTTCATTCCACATGCACCAGCCAAATATTATAAGAGTACTACACTACCGAAGTCCATCGTGTATTGAATAAAACACAGCAGGACATACTGTTTTAAACAAATAATCCTCTGCAGGGTGTGGTTATTAGTTTTATAAGGCTTAAACCATGTGACTGTCTGCCACACAATTCCCTCTGAGTTCGCCATAGACATGACAACTCATGAGACCCATCACACTAATAGAAAACAGGGATTTGCCTCGTTGCAAAAAAAAAAAAAAAAAAACTACTGTCAAAGTCGTGCCTTCCAACCAAACCCAACGACACTTAATCCGCTGTGAACAAACGTGTGCTTCCTTAACGTTTCGGTATTGAAAACCGTATACAGTTAGTAAACAAAAATTCATCTGCTGATTGATCTTCAGCTTTATCCTGGTCAGGGCCATCTCAGGAACACTGGGCGGGAGGTGGAAATGAAGGTTAGTCCATTGCAGTGCACCATGCACGCACGCATGTATTCACACGTAGGGTCAATTTATCGCCACCAATCCACCCATGGGCATGTTTCGGAGAGGTAGGAAGAAACCAGATAACCTGGATGGAAACCTCACGTAGACACATCCAACACTACAACCTCAAGGGACCCTGGAGCTGTCAGGCTGCGTGCAGTTTTATCACCATGTATATTAGCATTTGAATACATTAAAATACTGCTTGCACCAAGGCCTATGAAGCACCAGCAAGTTTTGTCCTGGAATAATAGTTCATAGAGGTCAGTGATTAGCCTGAGGCCACCAGAAGCTTGATTAAAGGTGTGACGGAACCAAGAGCTCAGAAACCTCAACTGCATGAAATGCACTTTTGAAGGCCTGCATAAAAATCTCATTAACTTGACAAGGAACAAATCTGTCAGCCACGGTGTGGGACGAGTGAGAACAATGGCTGAATAAGAAATATGCACATTCTCAAAATACTGACATCAACCGGAAAGAGCTAGGTTTGTAGGTTCTAGGTTGCAGTTATGCATTATATTACAGTGCAGACCTTGAGATAAACACTGGACATCATCCAGAATGCCTCCCACTACATTTTCTCTCATTCATTCCTCTCTTTGTGTGGCGGGGTCATTTGACTCGATGGAAAATTAATTAACTTATTCCAGTCAACACGCCTAAGTGGATACAGGCTCCTTGCTTGCTATCATCAGATTCAATTTAGACCTTTATCATCAATTGTCATGGTGCACCATGCTTAAAATGTACTTCGGTTCGGCCCAGAAAACCAGCCATGCCTAAGAAATCAGGCGAACCAAAATTCCCGTCCACACTCGATTAGACCTTCAGCGACACCTATTTTCCAAATGCACCCTCCTATTTAATGTACAATCTCTCTTCCTTCCTTCCTTCCTTGCTTGCTTGCTTCCCCCATTGTCTTGCGCTCTCTCATGCACTTTCCCTCGCTGTCACAGGCAGCCAACGCGTCTTTTTGGTAAAACTGGCCAAGATGAACAAACAGCCCATTGAGGTGATGAAAGCTCCCTGGCCACTGCAGAAGCTTTCTTTCATATCTAGCACACAAACAGTGAAACAGCTGATTGATTCACAATGTGTTAGTAATGAAACAACAAGTGCCACGACAAATCCCTCTCGTGCCAGCGTTTCTTGTCTCTATTCCCTTCTTGCACACAGAAGACAATAAAGCTTGCGGGGAGTTACATTGACTGAAGTGACACTGCAATAAGAACTACCCCATTGAGCGCCAAGATGCTGTGGTGGAGAAAGGACATCCAAGAAAGGGCGTATATTTTGACCGAGGAGACCCATTCCTGGCTCATTATCATGAGTGTGTTTAAATGAACGTTGCAGGATTTTGTAGCGTGTTCTTAATTATTGCAAACAGTGATTTGGCCATGTTTTTCTATAATAAGAAAAGTACACTGACTCAAAACACACTCATGATTAGAGCTTAAGGGCACTTGTAAAAATCCTGCGCTCGTACACAGCCCTGGCTCTGTACATGGGAGACAAACGAAGTGCCCCGGAACGAACCACACCACACTATTCCAGGCAATCAGCAACAGGGGGCATACGTGCTCATGCACAAAACAGTGGGGAAGAAAATGGGGAGAGATGGGGTGTCGTCGCCTTGGCAATGCACGTCCGTTGAGTAAGTGGGAGGAGCTTCTGAATCACTCTGATCACTAAAGGACCTGGTGCGTGTGTTTGGCTGTTGAGTTCAAATATCACCGATCTTTCTCCAGAATCGATGACTGTGCCTTTACTATAAAAAGTTAAGTGTTTTTTTTGTCTCGAAATGTGTATAATTAATCCTTTTCAGAGACAGGACTCCTACTCTTCAAGAAGAGGGAAGAATCAGTAATTACGTAGGAATAATGGTGCAGGATACAGTAAATCCTTCAGGAGAACATACGCAAGCAGAATTACTTGAAGATACTTGACGTTTGACAAAACTACACTCTTAGAAAAATGCTACATCGTGAATCGATTCTTTGTCGTCTTGTCCCTTAAAGCATATTTATAGAAATCAGTTTCCCTGTCGGATAGTGTTCCTAGTCGAACCACTTTAGCCAAGACTGTACTGTACATGAGGGCAGTTTTTAGTAAAACACTCTGTCTTATATCCGTCTCTTCAGTTTTCTAGCAGGGCAGCTGAGACAGTAGTGCAAATCATAGATTTGTTAAAATGTATTTATTCTAATGTATCATTTCTATGGCAACCATTCATTCACAGGGCTTTTAAGGTGTATGCTCCACATAACCTCAAGACTAATAATAAACAGATTTTTTTGGGGGGGGAACATGTTATTTAATGGAGATAAATGTAGAATCGTCGATTTGATGACGTTTCCTGTAAGTCTCCAGTGTCAGGGTTTGTAAGGTTCAGTGAGATTTCCCGTCAGAGGACCTGAGGTATAATGCCACGATCAGACTACAAAATACAAGCAGTCCTCAAGTTACGATGGAGATGCGTTCAGCCACACCCATCATAAGTCAAAAATATCGCAAGTCAAACAACACTGTGTTTAACCACTTAGCCTAGCTTAGATATCTCAGCCTCGCTTAGCCACGCTTATGTAACCAGATTAAAATTATATGTTTATAATTTATTGTTTTTCCTGTTTGTTTTAAACTTCAACATCTCGAATGTTCTTTAATTTGATTAGTTAAAATATTTGTTTTCAGACCACAGTCCCATTTAAGAAAAACGTGCAATTTGGAAGCGTGTGTATTCTGGGAACTTTCGCTTTAAGAGTGCTGAATTTTTGCTATTGTTTTCTTCCTGAATTACGAAGTGAGTGTTTAATGCTGCTCATGCTGAAAAGGAATTGTAAAGTTTTAATATGGTAAAAATGAGTGATTGTGTAGTCCTGCTGTGTTGTTTTAGTTTTAAAGAATATGTAGTCATGTTATCAGCTGAAGTTCAGTTGTTTTAATATTTATTTTGTAGAGTTTCGTGTCATGGTCCCCGGGGCTACGAGGTCTTTATGTGCTCTGTTTTGCTAACAAGGAGACTGATATTTTATGCTTTGGAGCGAGTTAACGTTTAAGCAAGATTTCATGTAAAACACTATCTCTGTCAAAGGAGACAGTTTGTCAGAGAGATCCACACACCTGTATGATGTGAGCCACAGCACTGTGTCTCTGAGCTCCGTCCAGTCGCAACACCCCGCTACACAAATATTGAGCTCCGGCTACAGACAGCCGCCGCTGAAACTGTTCCGTTAATGATCACGAAAAAATCCAAGGTAATGCACTGTACACAGTATACCGATACACAAGGCAACTCTGTGAGTTGCGCGACAGAGTGAGGCATCGCGCGAGGTGAGAGATCCGAGCATCGAACACGCACTTCTGGGTGTCGGCAGTGTACTTCTGGGTATCTGCCGTGTACTTCTGTGCATCGTCTGAACGTCGCGTATGTCATATGCTGTTACGCTGGCCTGCCGGCGATGCCTGCCCAAAATTTTTTATGTTTTCTAAATATTTTACAATTTTTAGCAGATCACAATCGTCATTGTAACTTCAAAAAATCAAAAATCGGGCCATCATAACTAGGGAAGCACCTGTATACAATTTTTTCACGCAATATATTTTTGTCTTTCACGATAGTCCACCGTGATAAATCAGACAATCACAGGGTCATGAATAGTTTGACGCCCACCTGGCAACCCAGCAACTTTGACCCTGACCAATCATCATTCACATCCTTGCACGTCGTCGGGGAGGAGGGTCTAGAAATGGTCAAATCCAGGCTACAAGGAACATGAAGGAAGATGAAGGAACACGTCCTAGGAGTTGTCAAACTAGGGAAGAAAATACAAACCCTTCTGACATGCTAGATTTTTCATCTGGGTGTTGTGAGATGTCCCACTTTAGACATCACATCAGTGTTCTTCGATTAATATCACACTACAAGGACTGTTTGTTCTTCCTGACATTCATATTCGAGCCCCATGACAATATGGTGTCAAAATCGGCCTGAATTCGTCTAGCCTGATCCCAGCATAAGAGGAATAAAACGCTTTGGGATGGTACCGCCATCACTTTGCTGTTTTTTTTTTTTTTTGTTTGTTTGTTTGTTTGTTTGTTTGTTTAGAAAGTACGACCCTGTCATATTTCAATAACACAACCCAACAACTTACCCATGAGATCCATTATGAGTAAGAAGTGAGCAAACAGGCTGTTTATTTCTTGGTGCACAGGAATTCTTCTCTGTAGTAAAAGGGTTAGGCAGAAATTAGCCTGGACACATGTTATTCCTTTAGGCTCTTAGTGATGGTCATCCATGGGTGTCTGTGGTCGGTCAGTGAACACACAGTTAACCCAATAACAGCCTCTTTTAGGGCTTTTCAGTTAGTTAGGGGCTGTTGAAACCCATGCACACAAGTGCACAATAAACCTGTTATACCTAGACCTTGTAATGCACGTTAAACCCAACCAACCCACCAACCCTGTACAGACATTAGTGCGTGTGTAAACTGCACTCTCATCCTGACCCATGACGAGGTCCTCACTGCTACAGCTGGAGTGTTTAGTGTGACGTTCTGGGGCTTTTTCTGCACATTGGTAACTTGTGTGAGTCCCACATCCCCGGTGTGGAAAGGCACACTCGTCCAATAACAAACAAAAACAAACGGATCCGGATTCTGCTGTGATGGACGGACGGACGGACGGACGGACACGCGCTCGTGATGACATGCAGGAGCCTGTGAGGACGTGTGAGCGATCAGGGGGACAACTGAGAGCGGGGGGCTCGCGGAAGGTGAGCGCGCGCCCTTACCGTGGCAGCTGCGTGGCTGTCTCCGTTCCGCCGTGTCTCGCGCTCCCGCCGCTTCTCCCGTGTCGTCACGCGCCACCGCTTCCGCGCGCAGCTCCGTCTGCTCCTGACTCGCGCGACCGACAGTGGCGTCTCCTCCGCGCCGCGCGAGCTGCTCTCCGTCCTCCATCCTTTCCTTTCCTTTCCGTTCAGAGATCAGCCGCTGCCGCTCATCAGAAACACTTCTCGTTTGGAGCGGATTCACAGCGCGACGACCTAAAGCCCCCGTCCAGCTTCACGGCACCGGGAGGAAAACGTCTTGAATTCCATGATGACGTTAATCTGACAGGAGGCAGAGCGCGCGCGCGAGAGAGAGACAGAAACAGGAACCTAACCGCTCGGTCGCTGCTCTCGCGGACAGAACGACGCACTGGAGGAAGGATGACGAACAGCTCTTTAACGGACCGTACCATCTGCGGGGGGGGACAGAAGGGCACATTCAGTGCACGTCATTTTAACGCAAACTGAAAACGTTTACTAATAGTATTATTATTATTATTATTATTGTTATTATTATTATTATTATTATTATTATTAACGATAATATTAATAATAACAGCTTTTATATGTAACATTCAGGAACATTTATAAGCAAAAATTACGATAAAGTGTCAGGAGACTCATGATGACTACTTGAGTATGATTTTTGCTACAACGCCATACAAACTACACGTGTTCACGCGCGCGCGCACACACACATTCATCACCGCAGGTAATAACTGTGCTTGTTCCTTAGGGAAGCATAAAGCTCTCCAGAGATCTGCCGAAAGTCCTGAGCCTCAACACCAGCAGTTTAGAGTGAAAACAACTGCGTTATTACAGACCCGCATGCAGGACACACACACACACACACACCTAGGTAATGCTACCCTAATGAAGGTTTACCCTTGAGCTCTGTTGAACTGTGCATGTATCTAGCTGAATGTGATTATGTATAATCATAATAAATAATGCTTTTTGTGGGATTGCACATCGCCTTCGGTGCTTTGCGGTTTGGGTAAATTTGTCAACTCACATACTCAAGGGTATACAGAGCATTCAGAAA
>JAQLOM010000038.1:8868469-8880732 GCA_030068315.1 Chrysichthys thysi | reverse complement strand
GGAAAACATACGCTAAACTGTCCAAAGTTCTTCCAGCAGTCATGAGGAGGTTAATTGTTGTCAGTACTATCTGAGATATCAAATCGATGTCTGAAGTCAAATGCAATCCACGATGTTAATCAATATCCGAGGCTTCAATCAAATGGGGTGAATTTTGCAGTGTAGCTGCATGTAGTTGAACTTCCCTCAATTGGGCTACAATTATTGAGAAAAAATCAAACAAGCTGCTCAAATAATCTATTGATGTCATAATTTCTCATAATGCAAACAAGGCTAATACATCAAAACAAGAAACAAGACGATTTCAGAAAAATGCCTCAAGTTTCCCACGGTATCCGGCTTCTGTGACGAAAGGTCAGCTCACTAAAATGGCGCCCACAGTGTCGTATTTCCTGATTATCAACGTATTTTCCGGCCAGTAATCTATCTTCCGCGTAGTGTTTTAGGAATCTTTCTTTCATACCAGACATTCTGGCTAACAGATTATGTATTCAGACCAGCGGATGTTATCCGTTGCATCCGATATCCGTTAATGCAGTGTCCGTAGTGAGAGGATCACAATGTGCAATTTTTATCTACATAATTTTTTATCTACATTTTGACTAGTGCAATATTCCGCTTGTATATCATCATAGCACCTCTGCTGTAACCTTTTTAATTATTAATTTTTCTGACTTTTGCTGTGTGCATCTGCGATCTAGCCCCAAACGACACCTCGTTGTGCTGACACAATGATAATAAAGCATCTATTCTTCAACTGTAATCACAAAACCTGAGCATCGCCACCATATCCCTCCACCACCAACTACGTATCCACCGCCAAGATAAGGTGCTTGAAAACCATCTGTTTATTTCATTTAGTTTTATTTTTCTATAATCAAGGTTATTTTGATTTCATTCTATGTTTCCTTGCCACGCCTACACCCATAATACACTTTTAAAAAACATTTTTTCGAAGGCTGAAACGCATTAATTGTATTTACATTCATTTCAATGGGAAAACATTGATTCGGGACGCGAACAAATCGGCTCGGAACGAGTTTAAGTAGGTGAGCCGAGGGTCCCCGGTATGCGCAAAGTACACGCCGAATGCTTCTTGACACAGCCATACTCTTTAGTGCAGTAAGTAGGCAGTATGGATTCAGCCTTGTGTGTCCTGTAGGAGACTGGAGCGCTCGCGCATGCGCACTTGGCCGCGTGCGCTCTGCTGCAGTGACGGTGTGGATCAGCGGTTTAGCTTTTAGCCACCGGGCCTCGTACTGCAGCACCGCTCGGGCCGAAATCCTGCCCACATGTGACCAGATACCAACAAAGCCGGTAAGAAATGCACAGGTGTGAAATTCCTGACCTTCTCTAAATTAATGCTGTTAATAAATCCAGACCATGCTCGCCCACCGCTAACGCAGAGCTAGTGTTGTAGTATAAATAACCCCGTGTTTATATTACAGGGCGATGACATTTGTTTATCTCGTGCCCGTCTCACGCGCTTTCCCATTATCCTGCCTTATTTCGGGGAACCACACCTCATAACGTCACCTGCGCTGTCTGTCGATGATTTTGCAGTGCATGAAACAACAGATAATCCCGCCAGTGTGTGTGTGTGTGTGTGTGTGACCGTGACCTTCCAGACTGCGGTGCTAGAGCCGCGTTTATTTAAAGGAGCTGTCTGGGTGAAACGCGCGCGCGCGCATATGTATGTATAAACACACCGCCGCAACATGTGGGCTTCACCTGGGGAGAATAAATAAAGGCATCCTCTGCTCTCAGGAGCCACAGGGTCACTCACTTTAACTCGCCTTCGACACACCTAGTTTAAAACGGGATATTGTGTGTGTGTGTGTGTGTGTGTGTGTGTGTGTAAGAATATATTTAATAAACAAATCTGCCAAATTTGCATCCCAGTCGGTTTGTGTGTGAAATTTTGCGGTGGAGTGTCCAACGCGTGCTCGCTGATGGTTTCTGGGCATACTGTCATAGCTCGGTGTTCATATGAAGAGAGTTCAAAATCAGTCTCTGTCTGCGCCTCGGGGGTAAACAAAGGCTTGGGCAGATTTATGAGCAGGCGTCTTTGCACATCGCTTCAATAATGATGAATAAAATGCATATTAACTCCCCCCTAAGTGCCAAAGTGCGTCTGCCCCGTTTGCCACCTTACCCAGCACCACACCGCGTCGTATTTTAATCTGCCGGGTACTACAGCAGGCTAGAAATATGTCCTGTCTGCTGCCAAGAGTTGAATTTAGGTTTTGCTTGGGCGGTGGGTTCATTTCGATATGGAGCATGACTCTGTGGTATAAAAGCATGTGGCTGATTACACGAGGCATAAATGATAGATTGGGGAAGCAACGACAGCAACAAAAAAGGGATTTTTGCTTCAAAGCGGCGCAGGAGAACAGGTGAAGTGTTTGATGAGGCTTGGATCGAATAGAAGGGTGTGACTATGAATTCGTCAAATCTTGTGGTTGTTTAGAACCTTATGCAAGTGCGATGATGTATTCTGGTGTGTAAGACTCCATATAGGTTACTCTGTTTGGCACTGAGACCCATACATGCATGCACAAATACATTTTCATACACTGTCTGTGTGAAATATGTGAAGTATGGAATGAGATATTGATGGTAATTATTCTGTTTCCCGGACAATAGGAAATCTCAGTAAAGGCACACAGGAGGCAGAACATTAACGCCAAACAGGTGGTTGACAACAGCCAGTGCGGCAGACATGGGTGATTCAGAGAATGGTAAACATTTATATTGATGTCAACAATAATAATATACAACGTAGGGGAAAACAATCATATACAAATATATAAATGAATGTGGTACTTTTAATTGCTGCATGCGGTAAACCTATGTATGTTCTCGGCATGTTCATTAGAAAGGATTTATAAAAATTTTGATAGGAGCTGATGTGCATTTTTAATTTGTTGCATTAGTGAAAGCAGAGGAGCTGCTGTTTTCGTCAGACGAGCAGCAGCAATATGTAATTCTGCACTGCCCCGCTGATAGCCATCAGCATTCTCTGACTGGGGAATCTCCTCCAATACATGACTCACTAAAGGAGAACGAGAGGGAGGTAGAGGGAGGGACTGATGACATGATGGAGCAGTCTATGGAGGACCAAAACATCATGCTGGCACAGAGGACTGGCAGACCTACCATGGAGGCAATACCCCTGCAAACCACTGATGTAATACAGCAAAATATACCCTGTAAGAGCGGTGAGACAGAACCGGTGAGACAGAACAATAAATCAGACTTTCCCCTGTGCGAAGCAGATGCTGACTTGGACCCAGATTATGACCCTAAGGTTAACCCTGATGGCAACCACCAGGGTTCAGGCATGTTCTTCTGTCAGCACTGTCAAAGACGCTTTACTACCAAGCAGGGCCTGGAACGGCACATGCATGCCTTGTCATCCTGCCGCACACAGTTATTTAAATGCCGCTACTGCCGAAAGTGCTTCAATACACAGTTCTGCCGACGACGCCATGAGAGAAGACATAGCAACACCAACAGAAGGACAGGTCTCATATCTAGCCCTGCTCCGCAGGTTGTCGGAGAGACCCAGGGTACAGTCTCTTCACAAAAGGAAGGACAACTTGCCCCGACTTCCCAGTCAGTCAGAGACTCTACTGTTTCTGATTTGGAAGGAAGAGGTGACTCAGATGAATTTGGAGAGACTAAGTGCTCTTTTGCTTGCAAGTACTGCAAGAAAGCATTTGGAACTCACACCAGCTTGCGAAGGCATGAGCGCAGGATACACGAGCGCCGTCTGTTACCCAGAGGGGTCCGTCAGAAAGTTGTAAACTCTCAGGAGGTTCGAGTTCAGCATTCCAGTGGTTTGCCAGAAACCTCTTCCAATACCCAACACAATGATGAGATCAGGCACGAAGAGGAGTATATGGTCGATATTTCCAGCAACATCTCTGAGAACCTCAGTTTCTACATTGATGGGAAAATCATCTCCACCAGTGCTGTCACTAACTGCGAAGTGATGGAACTGAATTCTTCTGCTGCCGCTGTGATTGGTCTGGATGCCTTTATCGTCAACCCAGCTCAGATTACACAGGCCCTTAAAATAGAGTCTAATGACTGCAACATGACCTCTGACCTCAGTGGTCAGTCCTCTGGCAGACGGAGAACATCTACCCCACCTTTATTGCCACAAATCAAAACTGAACTGGAGTCTGAATCTATCTTAACAACGCCGTCCTCCGCCTCAGAAGGCACATTAATTGGCACTGTTTTCCCCCGGACATTAGAGACCATCGTTTTACAAAAAGAGAAAACTATTTATCTGTCCCCCAAGCTAAAGCAGCTCCTACAGAACCAGGAAAGCAGCAAGTCATCATTTCCTCTGATCAGTGAAGGCCAAAAACTTTGCCCACCTTTATCATTATCACTTTTACCTGCAACAAGCAGCAGGTTTAAGAGAAGGACAACATCCCCTCCTAGCTCTGCACAGCAAAGCAATGCACCAGTGCTGAAATCTCCCATTGTACAGGAAACAGATTCTTCTCCACCTAAAGTGCCAAAGACAGACTGCACATCTGCTGTGATAAGCTTATCTAAACAAGATGAAAGGGAAACTGCAAATCCAGCTCCAAACATGACTGAAAGCATTCAGGAAGTTGTGCCATTGGACTGCTCTGCATCAGGGACTGGCGGCAGGTCGTGTAATCAGCAGCCACTCGATCTCTCTAGTGCTGTCACTAAGAAAGACAGTGAGGTCTTAGCTGATTGTGTCCTGGATCTGAGCATGAGCAGAAAGAGTACGGAGTCTGACCCAACTGGATGTTTAGCCTTCCAGACATCAGGTAAGAAGACGAAACCCAACTCAAGCATGTTGGAGAAAGTATTGCTGAGCCAATATGCTGTAGTGGACGGTCCGACGCCGGCTGATGGAGTTCTCAATGCTCCTTTAGCGACAGATCTAACAGCAACGGCTGTGTCTGAGCCAATTCCAGCTAACCCTGAAAGTGTTACGTTTGAGCTGCCTTCACCCTCTCCTCCTGCACCAAATGCAACCCCGTCTCTGCCAAATTCTGCTGCACTGCACACTGCCTCTCCAGCCCAGCCCCTTTCAGCTACTCCAGAGCCTACAGGGATATTCTTGTCAGCGCAAACATCCATAACCAATCAGGAGATTCACCCTATCTGCTCCACCGCTCAGTCCTCCAGTCCTGTCGCGCTCAACACTCCTATAGAAGTCTCTGTTGAAAATTCTTTGGCAGCTTTTAATGTGTCTCTTCCCAATTGGCTTAATTCTACCCCAGGAAGTGTGACCCATGCGCTCATCCCCACAACCCCAACTCTCAGTTTACAAGGTCCTCAGTTTCTTACAGATGCACCTGTGTGTGAACTAGCACAAAGGACCTTGGTGATTGATTCTGTCTTGTCACCCGAAGCACATCTGATTTCGCCTGTGTTGGTAAACCAGTCGAACATCGGTTCTCTGAGTTTTTCTCCAAATGTTGTTGTTATCGAGTACACTGTTGCACTGGAGTCCTCTAATGCCACCCCTGTACCCCAAGCTAATTCTGTCCACGCTCTCTTTGATAAAACACCACCAGATCACACCGAGGCACAAGAACCCCAGCATTCATCTCAACTACAGACTGCCAACATGGAGCCAACAGTTCCAGAACTGCCAGAGCCGGGGACCGATGAGGCTCAAGATCAAGTATTGGACTCATCCTGTACTGGAGAACCATTAGAGAATTCTGTAGCTGCAGTACTGCCATCACTTGGTCAGAGTGTTTCAGAAAAAATAGAGACAACAGTAGAGCCAGCAGAGAATTCATCCTCCAGTGATAATCCAAACGAGGAAAACTCCGACATTTCCATACAGCACAACCCTATGAGTGAGGGGCAATCGCCCTTGCTCCCTCTATGTAAGCGCTTTATGTGTAATGCCTGTGATGAGCCCTTCCAGTCCATGAAGGGTCTGAGTCAGCATATTGGTGAACACTCGGACACTTGGCCATATAAGTGTGAGTTTTGTGTGCAGCTGTTTGAGAGTGACACTGGTTTATTTGAGCACCGATCCAGTTATCATGGCATTGGTAAAATCTACGTTTGCAGAATATGCTGCAAAGAGTTTGCCTTTCTTTGCAACCTAGAGCAGCATCATCGAGATGTCCACCCCGGTCAGGAGTGCTCACACACTGAAGTAGAAAATGGTAAGTTAAGACCTGAAAACCACAATAGTCCAGTACGAGCTGATACTGTTTCCGCAGTGTGCCCTACAAAAGATAAACATTGTCAGTCCTTCCAAACAGCTCCAAAACCAGAGCCTGACAGTAACTCTGAAAACACTACTGAGGAGTTATACACTACCATCAAGATTATGGCATCTGAAGGTGTCAAGCCCAAAGTTACAGATGTGCGGCTTGGTATTAACCAGCATTACCCAAGTTTTAAGCCACCTCCGTTTCCATATCACAACCGAACACCAGTTGGACCAACCACCACCACTGCAACTAACTTCACCACTCATAATATCCCGCAGACATTCAGCACCACAGTTCGCTGCACCAAGTGCGGCAGGGGCTTTGACAACATGCCTGAATTGCACAAGCACATATTAGCATGTGCTAATGCTAGTGACAAAAAACGCTACACTCCAAAAAAGAACCCCATTCCACTCAAGCAATTTGCAAAAGTGCAAAATGGAGTTCTGCTGCCAGCTAGAGGAGTCAACCTTAGACAGAATGTCTCACATAAACTTGGACAACCAAAAAAGCTCCAGTGCCAGGAGTCAGATGCTAAGACAAAGCTGAGCGCTCATAGTAAGAGGAAATCTATGTGGGTGCAGAAAGGCAGGACAGTAGGGCGAAAGAGTTCACAGGAGGAGCTGGAGCTGTATGTTTGTCCTCATTGTAGCAGGGAGTTCACTTACCATGCCAGCCTGAAGAAACATATTGCTTTCAGCTGTCCAATGAAACCTATTTGCAGGAAGCTTCCAAAAAGAAAAAGTAGCATTGCTCCAACACAGGAAAACCATGGACGTGTCCGCACACGTGTATCAGATGTATTAATGAAACCACAAAGGTTAAATCAAGGACCCAAATCCTTAGCAAAAACACAAACCAATGAGTCTGGTTCAGCCAGCAATGCGAATCTATCAGTCAAGGCTCACATTGGGAAAGGGAAAATTACTGTGCGTAATTTTAGGCCTAAAACATCTGACATACTCTCAAGTGCAGCGGTTCACATAAGTAAAAAAAGTAGACTCATTCTCATGGAAGCGATTCAGTCACCATTGGCATCAAAATCTTTGGTAGCACTGGGAAAATCTCAGCAGCAGAGCAATGGGATACATGGCATAGAGAGGAAAATAAAGCAAAGAGATGTGGAGTTGAAGTCTAGCACAGAGGAACAGCTCTCTCTGCGAGTGAGAGGTCCTGTTACTCGCAGTCTACAACAGGTTACATCTAATGTCACATCTAATACTAACAAAAAGGCTAGCTCGGCTAATCCAGCCAAATGCATAGTCCAGACAGATGATCGGAATGGCGCTGCACATCAGGTAGCTGCAGAGTCAAAGAAATAAAGTCAAAACATTTTAAGTAAAAAAAAAAAAAGCCCATAAAGGCATTAATAATGAAACTCTTGATCTATGACAAGGTTATCTGTAAATATTATCCACTGAAGGTTATATGTTTTGTAATAGAAAACTTTAAAATTGTAAGGAGACTGTAAATGAGAATGATTGCGATTCTTAACTGTGCTCAAAACTAGTGTCCTTTTAACAAGGGCACTTGTTTATAGTGAACTAACACTACAACGTATGTGGCATACATGCATTCATAAACATCACCTAAAATGGTTTTAAACCAAGTGGTTTTTACATTCTTAATCCTTAAATAGCCAACACTGCACATTTGAATGTTTTCCTGTTTTATTAACAAACTACATATGACTTTAAATTAAGTATTGTGAGATGAGGAAAGCAGTAAGTAGTAAGATACCCTGTAGTTCTAAGTTATCACATTAACTGAGATCATTTGCCAAAACAAACATTTATAATTGAAGTCATGATCTTATTTGCATAATGCAACTCGTGCCACTAGGTTATGGAATATAGACAGGAATATGTCTAAAATATGTATGCTGTGATAATGAGGGCCTCCCCTCAGTGTTTTCGTATAGAATATTGTAGATATATAAAGATAATCTGTCATCTAATCTCTTTATCAATCCTAAAACCCCTAAATAAGTCTAAATAATGCACTTATTTTGTATAGTTTTTCAAGAACAGCTTTCAAACTGTTTCCATATGTAAAACAAAAATATGATCAGTGCAGCAGATACAGTCTGGGTTCTTACTCCTACTCAGTCTTCATGCACTGAAAACTGAAACTACTAACCCTGTGTAAAAACCCTAACTGAAAACGTTGATAGACTTGATGAAATTCAGACAAGCTATTATTATTATTATTATTATTATTATTATTATTATTATTATTATTATTATTTTCATTATGCACTTTATCACAATTACTCATGTCAGACTGCAGTAATTGGCTATTGTTGAAGACATGACTGAATTACTGAATATTAATTAAGGTCAGTTCAAACAGAATAGGTATAGTCCTCATTAAGCAGACTATATAAATTTTGTTCATTATTAATGCACCACATATCTGATACGTATTTTCATACATGTAAATGTGGTGGCTGGTAGATTTGATTTGCGACCCATTTAAAGGCACACTTACTATTGGGCAGAGGGGGAAGGCACAGTGTTAAACGTGAAACAGTGAGGAAAACTGGGTCAGCATGCCACTTTTACCACATCACTTGTGTTTGTCACCGTAAACGGGCAACGTCTGAGACAGGAAACATGCAGTCTGTTCTGAGACTATTAAGCACATACTATGAGCTCTGTGTAGCATTTGTTGTGTTAATTATATTGGTGTCCTTATATGTGTATGTTTTAAAAACAATTGTTCTGTGATTTGCACAATCCATGTTTATAAGCTTATAAAGTATTGAATTTTGGGAACAGTACCATCAGTACCATTTGGTGGGGGGAACCTCGAGAAAAGCCTTAAAGGTTTCTGGTGAGAATGTAGCTTGGCTTAGGCAAGCTGCTTTAAAGATTAATCATATAATTCACCTTGGCACTGAAGGCCTGGTGTTAGATAAGGATTGGTTGAAATATCACTAACAGCAGGGTTGTTTTTTTCCTGTTAAGTTATAATGGGTAAGTGAATGATAATAAGGGTTCACGGTTATATGTTTACATTAGGGCCCATCACATAAAAAAGGCCTGCTGATTAGCTGACAGTGTGAGTTAATTTTTGTATATAATAAAAGGTTAGTACATTCAGAGTACATAAGCATTGCCATGCAGTCTCAAACTTGAATACGGCTGATTATTAAATGCCAGTACTGATCCCATTCCGGTTTGAGACGTAACGAAATGACTTGACCCATTTCACGAATGCTAGTTTTAATTTCAAACACATCCCTGCACCTTGTAAATCAGTGTATACCATGCTCTCATCCTACCAAACTAAAATCACATCTCTCGTGTACTTAACCTGATGGAGAAGCTGTGAATAAAAAGGATCTATAAATCCGAATTTCCTTGTGATACGTCTGTAGAAATCCGATGTTAACACCCAAAGCATGTCTCTGTTTGAGCCACAGTGCTTTTGAAATGCTGTTATGTATGTTGAAATAAACTGCTCTGTGATAAATGCAGGGAGGCCAGAGTTTGTTTATGCGGCATTTTAACCCTTTTCCCACCTTCTAAGAACAAAACAGAAGATTAACCAAATAATTGTGATGATAAATTCAAATACAATCAACAGTTCTTGTTAAAAAACAAAAACAAACCATAACCACCCTGGTAACATGTCTTTTAATGTCTGAGGGATGTTCTGAAGGATTGTACATTGAAAATCATATCTTTAATGCATGCTTTTTGTTGCCAGCAGAGGGCGTGCTACATTGCTGTAATATACAGGAACCCAAACCACTTTCGTCCATTTTCTGATAACCATCTGAGCCACCGTCACAGGCCTCTATCTGGTTTAGATACACATGTACATCTTTTCATATGCTTTTAACCAAAGTGACTTCCAGAGGAGCCAGGATGCAGTCAGAGGTTGACGCTTAAAGGCGCTCAGAGTGATACAGGTGGTGCATCTGACAAGAACCATATGCACGAATGTTGCAGCACCAAAACCACAGGCGTGACACAAACACTGGCTGCAAGGCATTCAAATAGCACATGAGTGTAAGTCAAAGAGAGCTCCCTTGAAATCCTAAAAACAATATCACTATACATATAGCTGTAAGGGATGCCGGATGCATGTCAAACAGCATCACCAAGGTAACAGAGCGCCCCTCGATGGCCATAACCTAGTATTCAGGGTGCGCGTGCATCCAGGGCCGCCATATTGGGGGGTCTTCTGGGCGATTCTAAAGTGTGACTGACAGGAGACCTAAATAATTATTCGAACATTGGGGTTTTTTTCGATATTAAACCATTGACCTGTCGATATTTGATTTACAATATACTAATAAATCTAACACTTTATTTTTCTGTTGTTTTAAAAAAAAAAAAAAAAAAAGTAAACACCCAGAGGGCCTCTGTATTGTCCAAACCCTCCCCCATTTTTACATGAAATGGTTCGGTCCTGCCCTAATCCAGGGGAACGGTACCTGTTAGCAACGAATTGCCAGTGAGGATTAGTGGTGGAGTATCATGTTTCAGCTTCCTAAAGAAAAAATGTGGCTTCCAAAAAACCTAAAAAGAAGTAGAGGATATACAGGAGAGAGTATGCTACCCATTGTTTCTACAAAGAAATGTGGGTGTAGGCCGTGAGTGGTGGAAATGAACCTGTTAGCTTGGTCCATAGTGAAATGGGCTACTTTGCACCCCTGAGTGTTTACATTTCACTTCTGTTTAACAGACACTTAATCCGTGCAGGTAAACATTTAGTGAGCTGTTCATACTAATTTAGTTCCTACTGTAAGGCTGAGAACAGACAAAGATGTGTCTCAGAGTCATAACTGGATTGCTGTTGAACTTGCTGTGCACTATCAAAATCCCAAATGAAGGAAACCTACTGATTTGGTGACCACTTGACCTTTCCTCTAGCGCCACCATCAAGCCCCCCCTCCTTTTTTTACATTTCCACTTTTAAAACTGCTTAATTTCTAGCTGACATGTCCTTACTTGAGGTATCTGCTGCTGATTTTATTATTTTTTGTTTTATCATTTCTAAAGATGATGGTGTTAATTTATTTGAATTAAAGAGGTATATGTAAGTTCTATAAGGAAGTAATTCATTAATGTTGAGAATTTTCCATTCATGAATTTTAACCCTGGAGCACCCCTGGGGTCATATTTGACCCTAACTTTTATTTCACCCTTATATTCAAGCCATTCATTGGTTGGTGGACATTGGTGGACATCCCAGGAGGTCTCATAAGGACAATTTCATAACATGTAGGAAAAGGTTAATTTAAAAAAAAAACTGTTTTGGGGTTCACTGAGTCTGTATCATTTTAGCCAATAGAGATATTGTTCCTATTATGATAAATTAGTCTGGGTTTTCCAGGGTTACAATTATATTTAATGGGTAAAAGATGACCTTTAAAACATTTCTTATACTGGGTATCACTCCTGCATCAAACGGTGAATTCCAGTGTATGCACAGTGTTGCGCAGTATTGTCAGGGTTGGTGTGGCCTGTGGTCATGGGGTGGCGGGGCCCAATGTGATATCTTTTATATGGGGCCCAAAATCCCTTTCTCTATAAAAAAAAACCCTAAAGAGTCTCAATAAGTTGATCTTATATCTTTTTAAATCTGAAATAACCAAGTTAAAAGACTAATTGAGGGGAACTAAATCTACAAAAAAAAGTGTCATGCATTAGAAGCCTTTATCTGGAGTAGCAATATGACAGCATATGCTTTCACATGATTTACAGTGTTAAGCATGTCTGAACTTAGCTATACTACAGTATTATCTGTTAACAGTGAATTGGTCATTAGAATTATAGGCTAAAAGCCGAATCGCACACTTATTTAAAATCTATAATAGCAGTTTAATCAAAGAGCTGAGCAGACACTATGACACCGAGTCGCAATATTAGCTTTGATGGGTATCGTACCATGAATTTTAGCTCTGGTCCACATCTGAGCTGAATTAAAGGAGTTATTCTCCCCTCCCTGATGGATGTTTACATGTCCCGCTGCCTGAGTAGAGCAAAAAACATCATCAAGGACCGCTCACAC
>JAQLOM010000038.1:8833102-8847357 GCA_030068315.1 Chrysichthys thysi | reverse complement strand
AGGGTGTATCCTGCCTCTCACCCGATGTCAGCTGGGATTGGCGCCAGCTTCCCCCCGCGACCCCGAACAGGATTAAGTGGAAGGAGACGAAAAAATTGGAGTCACAACTGCGACTGCCATACAGAACCCTATCTGGCCTATGATTCTTCTGAGATTAAGAGTTAAAATTTGTATTTCATCAGAATTAGTAGCACAACTGATCTTATAAGTATACACAAACATCTCAAAAATAAACAGGCACAATCATTTTTGACAAATTTATTTCTAGAAACTTCCATCTAGCTGTTCTTGCATAGTAGCCAAGTTGATGGAGATCCCTCACAGAAGTACTCCGACTCACTCAGAGTCGCTCTGCAACATCAGCAGCCTTACAACGGGGATTTTTTTTTTCAACAGTCCACTTGACAGTGTGAAGACACCTGTCAGAAGGCAAAGGGCGACCTGAGTGGGATGCTGTTGATTCCTTTCCTTTGCTTTTGAATTTTACAATCACTCTGTTGACTGTGTACAAGAGGAATCCCGAGGTTTTGTGCAATCATACGCTACCTAAGTCCACCCTCAGACTGACCCGCAATACAAACTCTGAAAATCACACAACTCTTTTGCTTCTGGTGTTCGCCGCATGACTAGTTGCTCTAAACAATTAATATGACGTACTCTGAAATGAAAAATCTATTATATTAACAAGTTTGAAGTACAAGGCGGTGTCTGCATTGATAAAACATAATAAGGGACGTCTATTTACTTTTGAGACTGGGATCCATTTGAGCCCGACAAAAATGGAAGGCTTAAAAGCTGTTTCTCTAATCCAAAAGGTTTCCCTGTGCTCATCCTATGACTTATTCACAATATACTCGTACCGAACATCATTTCAACACCCTTAATAGTGTTTGACTTTACTCTAGTACACCTGTATACTATAATGATTTACAATTACACTATCCGGTGTCTCCCAGAAGCGTCTGGTTCCTCTCATGGTTTCTTCCTTGTGTCACCACAGAGGTTCTCCTTGCAATGTCTGGCTTGCTCATCAGTGATCCAAATACGAGTCTACATCCAGATTTCTATAATGCTGTTTTGTGGCACTGTCTATTGTTAAAAAGCGCTATACAAATACAACCAATCAGAATTGACTTTCATTGGAAGCGTATTTTATGGTGCTTGCATTTTCCCCAAATTTTCCCAATCTTCAGTGTCTGCTTTATTTTCGTCAGGGTCGCTCAGGGTTAAATGACTTATTTCTTTATACTGTGGGGAATCTCAGCCCTCTAGCTGAACTGGCTGTTTCATCTGAGCTTTAGCAATTGTTGCTAATCTCTGCACGAGCCCAGGCAAGTTCATTCACAGAACAGCAGATCAATAGATACATTCAATAGACTTTTTGAACTGGGTTTAGGATGTGTTTCTCTTATTATGGAGATACTTTCATTAAAACCGACGCATGGATTTCCTTTAGTGCAGGTTATGCCGGGGCATGAAGTCAGGAAAGGTTTAGTGTGTACTTAAGAATAGCTCCAGACACAAAAGTCTGGGACAAAAAGGAATGTCGAAGAGTTCAGTTAGGTATACGAGAGGATTATGATGCTAAATAAGATGGGTTTAGTAATTGTGCTCAAGATATGTGGCTTCGAAGGGAAAGAGGTCGCTTAAATTTATAACGAATCTAACTGACAGATGTAGACACTGAAATGCTATCAACAGTGAGGGTTATTGCACAAAATGTTAACAAATAAGTTGCCTGATACCAAAGAGAATGATTGCTCAATTTTGGGATAAGGTCTTAGCTTTTCATTATCCCTGCAATTCTTATGTTACAGGCTTTTGAACTACATGCTGGCTAAAGGGACACATGCAGTGTTAGGAAAAAAAAATACTTAAAAAGTTTTGAGGGGATCGATCAGATGAAGTGAATGGAATTCGTATGTTTTCATTAGCGTATAAATGCCTGTAACTATGAATCATTGCGCCGCTACCGTAGCCCACAATGGAAAAACGTCTAGAGAGTACCTTCTGCATTTTGTGTTTTTATAAGTGGCATCATGAATTCGGAAGGGAGCACCAGAAGGATGACAAAGAAGAAGAAAGGAAAACAAGGAAGAAAAGGGAGGAGGAATTAGTGTTTGCTGGAGTGGGCTAACAAGTCGGAGACCCCACAGTTTAAAAAAAAAAATGGAGGATTATACTTATTATTAGTATATGAAAAAGCAAGCAGGTGTGAATATAAGTACTTAGAAATATGCTGTGGGGGAATGGAGGGCCACCATGTGTTCTAATACATTAGGAAAGGGAGGGGCTTTCAGTTGGTTGAATCCTACACAGTTGACCTATAAATGTATTTTTTTCATAAATGGACTATTTCTATTGTCTATATTTCTAAAAAAAAAAAAAAAAAAAAAAAAAAAAACTCCATTTACCAAATGGCTATCTTTGTGTTGTGTATATGACCAACATCCTAGAACCTGTGTTTAAAATGGGCCTCCGAAACACTGGGCATGATCGTGTAGCTCTCAGCAAGGCAAAAAGCAGACATTTTAAATAAGCAGTTCACAGCTTCTGATACAAAAATGCTCCATAAAGCAGTCCAAACTACCCTAATAAACAACACCAACAAACTGCTCTAGATTTACATTTACAGCACTTAGTATATACCCTTATCCACCATGACAAAAAGTCCATGATCTTAGATCATGATTTCATGAAGCTAAAACCCTATTAGAGAGGAATCAGCAGGGCAAAATGTGAAAGCAGTGGTTGTTTTAAACTGTAGATTCAGTGCTTGCTTTAGTGCTCAAGTGTCTAGTGACTAGGTAAAACATCAGTGTTGGTTTGAAGACAACAGCGATTCAGCGGTTTGGGCAGCCACAGGAAGTTCCATTCCACCACCTGGGTGTTGGGCAGAGAAGAGTCATTGGGTAGGTTTGTATCTTGAGGGCTGGGAAAAGTAGCGCCATGGCTGTGTCTCGAAGGCAACGTGGTACAGTGCTGGGTCTGATAAATTACTTTGGAGACATAACGGTTTGTTTTAGGATTTGTTTGCAAGCTTCAGCATTCTAAGCCTTATGGAGGCAGATACAGGATGGCAGTGGAGAGAACACAGCAATGGGCTGACCAGGGAGAACTTCGGAACTGAAAACAAGTCATACAGCTGCATTCTCAATCAGTTGCACAGTATGACAGCGCACAGAAAAAGACCTGCCAGGAGCAAGCTGCATTAGTGCAATTTTAAGTCAAACACCTGAGCCGAAATACTTACATAACTGGGTAAGTAACACGAGCAGAAAAGGTTGTCCAGAACTACACCAAGATGTTTAGAGTGTGTTGTCCGAATCAGCAGGACCGGACATTAAACGGACTTCACAGTGTCAGCTTCCTCCCACAAAGTCCTTGTAATGACTGATTGAGTCAGTGTTTAAATAGAGCGGGTCATTGTCTGGAGAATTCACAGTGAGTAAGTGGCCATGCTGATGACGTTTCTATCATGCGAGTGGTGCAATGAGACTGGCAGGTGGGATCTTCATACATGGTGTGTATCTGCTTCATACCATTTTCTTCTTGGCTGTATACTGCTTTTTCACTCTTTTGTTGGTTTTGTGGATATGTCCAAATACATGCAGTATTGATATCAATGCAAAGACGGACGAGTTGGTTGCCTCGACCGCCATCTTTGATGTAAACAGCACATCAAAGCACAGTAAACAGGAAATCACATCGTTGATGTGCTTTGATGTGATTCTCTGGACATTGCCCGTGCTTCAATGGAGAAAAATTCTTGGCAGGATAAAGTCCATTTAATGTCTGGTCCAGCTGATTTGGACATTTGCATTCTTACATATAGTTCCTCTGGGTAATGTCTAGATAATTTCAGGGTTCCAGGGCAGGTCTTAAAACATTTACACACACTCTACTACACATCAAAGTCCTGTCTCATCAACATCAGCACAGACTTGCAGTTGTTGATTCATGATCTCCTTTGTATATTTACAATATCAGTATGTAGGATAAATTATTAGCCTCATAAATAATAAAATAAATTAAAAAAAACCCAAACAGGACATGTGACTGATGTTTATATAAATAGGCCGATTCTACAGGTATGCATGTAGTGATTGTACATAGAGGTGTGTCCGTGTGTAAATTTAAAGATTAATGGACAGGAATTTACCTTTTTGTGGTCCTTGCAGAGGAACCAGAGCATGGCCAGACAGTGAGAAAGCAACGCCCTTTGACCTAGAGTATGAGACATGGTGGTGCTGTAAGCAGGATGTGCATTTACATCCTGCTGCTGAGCCTCCAACAACTCACTCAACATCCGATTCACCTCCGCACACTGAGCCAAATCTAAATACATACAAACATCACATTTAGGTATAAGGTGATAAATGAAACAATGTACAGAGTAACCACACTGTGATATAGTGGATATAAAAAGTCTACACACCTCCATCAAAACTGTAGCTGATGTGACCAAGATAAATCATGTCAGATCTTTTTTGTTATATAGCAACTACCAAAGTTCAAGAGAAAACGAAACAGAAACTTTTTTGGAGGGGGCTTTAACAATTGCCTTGTTGCCTTTTATAACGGGTGTTTACACGTTCAACTCATATTCAAAAGTAATTATCATACATATCATCAATAAAATCATTCTGATGAATACCAAATAAAGATTATCTGCTTTTGTAGGATGTCTTTGTGGCGTTTTATAATTTTATCTGACTGCTGAATCCATGGCCCACAAAAAAGCTTTCAAAGCATGTACAGGATCTGATTGAGAAAAGGTATCGATTAGATGAGGTCCAAAAGTATTTCCAAAACATTAAATAGACCATGGAACACCATAAAGGCCAACATCAACAAGTGGAGAAAAATGAGGAAAGTCTCCAAAATTGACAAAAGGACAAAAAAAAACTCATCAAGGAGGCTGCCAAAAGACCTACAGCAATATTAAATAATCTGGCAAGTACTGGTCACCTGCTGTATGCAACAGTATGCATCTCTCGTATTCTTCACGTCTGGGATATTGGAAAGGGTTGCTCGATGGAAGCCCTTTCTCCAAAATAACCAAATAAACAAATAAACTTTAAAAAAAAACAAGCCTGGGTAAATGACTTTAAACCATGTGGCACAATGTGTTTGATTATAAAAGATATGTTTGGCACCAAAACAAAAAGGTTTTTCACCCAAAGAACACCCTGTGTACAGTATTGGTGATGGCAGCATCATGCTGTGGGCCTGTTTCTCTTTAGCTGGGAGTGGGGCTTTAGTCAATGGGAATCATTTGGTCAGCTCCAAATACCAATATATTTGGCATAAAATCTGCAGGCCCCTGTTAGACAGCTGAAGGAGAAGAGAAATTTCAGCTTCCAGCAAGAGAACAACCCAAAGAACAAATTAAATTCAACAAAGGAATGACTTCAGAGGTTGCCTGAAATTGGTCTGGTTTTTCAGGAACAACCCAGGAACCATCAAGGTACTGGCCTGCTATGACCTGGAAGCTGCTGGAACACTGTCTACAGTAAAGCATATTGTACACTGCTTTGGACTCAAAGAAAGAAGCTCCTCCTCCAAAATTGGTGCCTTCAAGTTTGCAGCTGACCACATGGACAAAGGAAAAGCCTTCTGGAGTAAAGTTTTATGGTCAGATGAGACAAAGACTGAGTTGTTTTTGCACAATGACCAGAAGAACAAAGGAAGACTGGAGCAACTGTTAAGCATGGTGGTGGTAGCATCATGCTCTGGAGCTCTTGTTGCCAGTGGAACTGGTGCATTGCACAAAGTGGATGGAATAAGGAAGAACCTCAGAATTCTTCAGCAGAACCTCAATCCCTCAGCTAGATAGATGAAACTTGGATACAACTTGGTGTTCCAGCAGGACAATGACCCCAAACACATATCAAAGCTGGCTGTAGAATGGATAAAGCTTAACCATAAAACAAGTCCTGAACACAACCCTATAAAAGAAATTTGTGGACTGTGCTTAAAATTCGGTGTCCATGCCAAGAAACACACAAATTTAACTGAACTTTACCAATTGTGCCAATAAGAGTGGTCAAATACCCACCCAGAATTCTGCCAGAAGTTACTAAGGCTACCAAAAGTGTCTGGGCAAGGTGAAACCTGCCAAGGGACATTTAACCAAATATTAGGTGGAATGTAAATATAATTTTGACTATGTATGGATAATTTTGACCCCGTTTGGATTTCGGAAAACCCAAAATAAATAAATAACTTGTGCACCAAATCCTTTTTTTTTCTTTTAAAGATTTATGGTATACAATACTTCACCAGAACGAAACAGTTCCAAGGATCACTGAAAACCCAATATTGCCATGAGATTGCCACAAGTTGGTAGACTTTTCTCCAAAAAGACCGAGTGCTGTTTTTACAAACAATAGATGCTTTCAAGTCTTAGTTAAGAGGTGGGCTCATTTGTGCAACCAGGTCAATGCAAGTTTCCCCTTTTTCCCTTAAAACATTTGTAATTCTTTTTTTGGTGTTGTTTTTTTCATTAAAGGTGGAAAAAAACAGACATGATTTCATGCTCACAAAAGCCTGCATGTTTAACAAGGATGTTTAAACTTTTGATATGATTGATATGTACGTTATTTTATTTTAGTTAGGAGATCATGATGAATCTGTTTGCTGAACATAAACGATTGCTTGACAGTCATTCCGGGTGGTTGGCCATGTAAACACCCTGAGGTCAGGTAAGCAAATACAATGTGACACAAGGCAGGGTTATTTCTTGTTCTGGAGTTTTGTAGGGAAAGTCATCTCTCTATCAGCACACAAGAGCCATGAATCATGAAAGCCATAACATGACCATGAGCCATGACTCATAAAAGTACTTTAAAAAACAACAACAATTGCAGTAGCATAAGAGCAAAACCCTTATGCTCACAGTATTGTTGTCAAAAAGATTTCAAGAGACCACGTGTGGAAAAACAAACATGTTGTCATGTAGTATACTAAGAAAGTGGCAAACCCCCCTTTTTTGTATTTTTAGTATTATATCATTCAGAGCTCTAACTATTGGCCAACAACTACTTTCAGTAACCAGGCAGACTCTCTGCAAGTTTTTGTTCTTAAGTTATGCAAAAGGTCAGACGTGTGACAGCAACAGGCTTAAAGACAAACTGTGCCCTCTGTTCTCATTCAAAATCTGGGTCATGTCCATCAACATCAGACAGTATTTAGGACAGAAAACACATCAGTGTACAGAACTGTAAAAAAAAATACTTAGTCTGATGCAGAACCAGTGAAGCATTTCAGGCCAATATCAGCCATAATTTAAAGCTCAGTATTTCTATGAGCTCAAATTTTGGAATAAAACAGCACTTCATTGTTTAATCTGTAGTTGTGACAGATAGCTCTGTTCTAGTTAGAAATTTGTTATGAGCTTATCTCATTTTCAGGTAAGAGTGGGTGAGAATCACATGATACCTACTTGGATACACACATTTTATATTTGTTCTGCATGTTCTGTATCACGAGATGATATTGTATCGTATGTTTATTTTTCAGTTCAGAGTGTGCCAAGTGTGTACAGATCCAGGACCAGCTTAGGCAGGATCAGCAGCTCAGTGTATGCAGTGGGAGTGGCTAACCACCAGACTGATCACAGCACAGCCTGCTTGTGGCAGACACTGCACCACGCAACAACTGGGTTGTGAGAGAGAGAGAGAGAGAGCGCGAGAGAGACACACAGAGAGAGAGAGAGATAGGAAAGCCAGACAAGGCAAGGAAAAGCAGACAAGGGGCATATATTTGCATCTGGAATTAAACTGTGTCAGGGAAGGTTTTGCTTATTCATCAGTATGGTGCAGCATTGCTGGGGTTTACTGTACTTTGGGTTAATGCATCCAAACATGATGAATAAAGTCCTGCTCACCTTATTTTCTCCCTGCTTTTAAGTTCAAATATGACCAGGTGCAATGCTGGATAAAGTCATTTTAATAGTAAGCAGCTGGAATGAGGATATAGCTGGGATTGGTAAACACTTTCAGGCCATGACCCTATAGTAATGTCAAGATACAAGCAATGCCAAGGACGATTAGGAGAATGAATGCACTTTTAGTGCCTGGACTGACTTCTGATCCAACGACTCATGCAATACCCATATGCAAACTATCTTAAGCAGGCTGCAAAACATTGGGGCAACATTTATGTTGGATTTATATCACATAAATTTAAAATAAAATGCACTTTAAATGAAAGGAGCTGCATAATTAATAATGCTGCATCAATATCCGCAGATATTGTTCCTGAAAACCTTGAAACAATGCTTGCTACTTAGCTAATCGTGCAATTTATCATTTTGTTGCAACACACAGGGTATTATCAACACTTATTCGTGTAGACACAGCTAGAATATGCAAAGAAACTCAACCTGATCTCAGGATCTCTTTGCCAAAAGCTGCAAAATTATGACACTGTGAAAGGAAAAATCATGCATGCACCATGTAATTATTTAAAATGTAGCATATTTCAAATCTGAAAAATAGGAGAGAGAGAGAGAGAGAGAGAGAGAGAGAGAGAGAGAGAGAGAGAGAAACAGACCTAATGATGCCTATGCTTACTGATACACTGCTCTCTGTGCTCATCTTGCTTCTGATTGGTTATTTTGAGAAAGATCTGAGATTAGGATGAGAGATCAAGCTCACCAAAGTACTGCTCTGCATCTTGTCCTTTCTGACTGTGAAACTCAATCATCTTAGACAGGTGAGCATGCCACGTACTAGCAACCTGCACGCACACACACACACACACGCATGCGCACGCACGTACACACATACAAATTAAAACAAGCAGAAACAGGAAGGAGAATATTATGGACAGTTAGTAGAAGGTGTTGATGTACCTCTGAGTACAGTGAGAGTGTAATATCTGTCTTCTCTTGTTTCACGAACACATTTGCCATCAAGTAATAGCCTTCAGCCGTCACCACACTGTCCAAACCAAACTCCTCGCTTGCATAGTACACCTGCACGCACAAACACATAATCCTCTACACAGTGCAAACTCTTCATTTAGATAACACACTTCTATGCCCAGACAAACCCATGAAATAGCATAGACACTCAGCTGAAGACTAACATCATTGGCGAAATGCAACAGGGCAGAGCTGTAATCTCCTGTGGTCGAATACAGGCGGCCCAGGGTTCTGTGAAGCAGATGAAGAACCGTCCGACTGCAGCCCGGATTTTTCATTACCATCCACTCTGCCTGTGATAGATAGCTTCCAGCCTGAGACAGAAAACCTAAACCTGAGGAAAAACAAACACACACAGACACGTTCATAGAGAAAAGATGTCTAGGTCAGAGCAGGAATGCACATTGGGAATCTGTTGATCTGAAAATATAAGATTCAGATTTAAAACAAGACTCTGACACAGAAGCACCTGGGTCTGGATACAGACAATGCAGTGGTAGGAGTTACTACACAGTTTGTAGCGTAACCTGGAACTAAAAAGAACTTAATTGGGATTGTATGTCTGGAACCTACACAAAAAAGGGTTTGTGTGTGTGAGTGAGTGTGTGTAAATAAATATATTTACAAAAATGAAAGGTTTGCTATTGTATAAAGTATTCACTCCCAGTGCTACAAAACCCTTAAACTGGATCTGGCCCACTACAAGTCTAACTGTACAATGAGGGTCACCTGCTCTGAATATATGAAGGAGAATCCAAAACTAAAGGCACTTTTCAAATAATGAGATAACCTGGAGAACAAAACACAAAGCCAGGAATGGAGACATCCATCTTCTACAGTGAAGGAGACATTCAAAAGTCAGCCCTCCCCCAAGAAACTCTTGTTAAGTTTCTCTTGGGACATGAAGTGGCTTAATGTGGTGCATTTACAAGCACATGGGCAAACAGCAAACAGTGCAAATTGCCATGAACTTAAACCTGCAGTTCACAGCAAAAGAAGAGGAATGCTGTCCAAAACATGTGGTCTTGCTGCACCATGACAATGCATGTCCTCATAGTAGCAGCGACAGTAGAGACAGTGAACTGACTTGGGTTTAAACGCCTTCCACATCCTCCTTTCAGCCTGAATCTTGTGCTGAGTGATTATCGCATCTTTGGTCCACTGAAGTAGGCGCTGTGTAGTCGCAGATTCACCTGTGATGATGTAAAGGAAGCTGTGCTCACCTGGCTTTGGGAGCAGATGAAAAATGTATTTTCTGTGGGAATACAGAAGCTAGTTAAATGATACAACAAAGGCGTCTTCTTGCATGGGGACTATGTGGAAAAGTGATATGCTCAGTTTCTCACAGTTACTTCTATTAAATCCATTACATGTATTTTGCCTTTACTTTTTGATTCTCCCTCATATAAATGAAAGTGTTCATGGAAGACCTTCCTGCAGAGCACCATGAAATTCATCATTGGATTTATTTGCCTAAAAGCATGCTGGAAACCAAACAAGCATGTGAAAAATGGTTCTCCTGTCTGATTAACCCTTCCAGTGCAGGAGTCGACTAAAGTCGACATGTAGGGGTTTGGGGCTACGGCCATGCATACCCGTCAACATAAATAGCTCAATTGTGCTCGGTAGGTGGCGACATTTGAGGTAATTTTTAGTAATATACTGTTACTGTTGTGTGTCAGAGTACCATCTGGAGCACGTCGTTGACAACTATATTACGATATGCAGTAAAAATGCCACAGAAAGGAAAGTTTAGTAAAGAGGAGGTTCTGAAATTAGTCATGGAAGATATGTCTGAGCTGTCTGACAATGATTTTGACGATGCAGAGATGGATAGCGAGAGTGAAACCAAAACTACAAGGGCTTCTAGCAATCTTGAAACTGAAACTGCAGGGCCGTCTACAAGGGGGAAAACTTGACAAGTGTCCACTCGTTATGCCGCATCATGTAAAGATAACACCACCTCAACAGTTTCTACTGGTGCAAAGTCAAAGCGACGGCCCAAATTTACGCACAAAATATGCACTAGGGGCAAAGAAATTTTTTTTTTAAGCACTGAAAGGGTTAAACCAAATGTGAAAATTTTGGCCTCTGCACAAAATGCTACATTTGGCAGAAACCCAAAACTGCACATTGTATTGAGAAAACCATCTCCATTGTGGAGCATGGTACTGGTAGGATCATGTTGAAAGTTACCATTGGCCATTTGGTTGTGTCTCTGATTAATATGCTGTCACTGACTTTTGCTAGACAGCCTCTTCAGAGCTGCAAAGACTTGGTTGTGACCTCTATATTCTTTCTATTAAAAAAACTATTTAATAGTGTGCAAAAGTTTGTGGGTGGTCAAAGCTTTGGATAGTTCTCATAACCAAACCTTAATCGATACTTTTCTAGACATTTGTCAAGTATTGTTTTTGATAGATGGGGTTTGTTTTGGCATCATTGCTAGGGCCAGATGTATTTATATTGCTATCATGTGACACTTTAATTGCACACAGATAATTATGTAACTCTTGATGGCAAATGGTTGTATCAGAACTAATTTATGGGTTTCACAGCAGTATGAGTAAATGCTTATGCAATCCTAACATTTACATTTATTATTTCCGTAGATTTGTGACATAAAATCATTCTTAAGAGCTTCAAAATCTTCAAGAATCTTTATGCATGGCACTTTGTAGGCTTCTTATTAATAACACAGCTCAGACCATGAGAGTAATCAGACACAAACTGGAGAGACAGCTATGTATCTTAACTATGTATCCTAGTTTTAAAATGCAACCATTTAATTTGTCCTGATGAGTTTACATAATATAGGACAAAAATGAGAAGTAGCACCAGCTGAGAATGCACTTCAACACTGCAGAACCGCACTCTGTAGGATCAGGATGAGACTTGTCTGTGTTGGCTCACCTATACTCGCTTCAGCAAGCAGCAAGTAGGCTGGCACCAGTTCAACATCCTCAGAGCCGTAAATGTCGATAGCACAGCGCAGGGAGAGCTGAGCTGCTGGCATTGCCTCGCTGCATTTCCCTTCTGACACCCAGCTCTTAGCTGCAGCACGGGAGAGCTCCATTACGTGCTCCTAATGTCAAACATCCACCCTGATTAAAACATGGCTTCTGGAGGCAGCAGTATAGAATCTGTACAGAGATACTTAGGGGAGTGTGTGAGTATATGCAAGCTGCAATTTGAGCACACTATCATAATGGTGTACCAGCGTTTTCAGAGTCTGTATATGATGGAAATCTCTGTCAGCCTTGAAAGAGTTGAGTGGCGCAGTAGTTCGTATGGAGATCAGTAGCTCACACACTTTCTCGTGGATGCTATTCCAATCTGCCTGCTGATGAGTCACATCACTGCAGAGAGACACAGAATGAAGCGATATATTGCTGGTTAGGCAACAAAATATTGACCTTTGCAGTCCTGATATCGCATAAGGCTGCAATATGCAAATGAACCCATCACTAAATAATTTATTTTGTGCTAAACATCCCGGGCGGCACAGTGACAAAGCAGAGAGGAGCATAATCATATCGCAGTTCCAGGGTCTGTGCGGAGTTTCACAAATTCTCCTCATGTACATGTGGGTTTCTGGTTTCCTCCCATCTCCCAAAAACATGGCAGTAGATGTGAACGAGCAGTGTGTGTTGCCCTGTGATGGTCTGCCATCCCACCCAGTATACATTTTACCCAGTGTTTTTGGGCTAGGCTCCAGATCCACCATGACCCTGACTAGGATTAAGCAGTTACTGCAGATATAGGAATGATGGTAAACATCTTGACTATCGTAGATGCCACAGATAAATAGTTTCTTTGGGAGATGCATTACAGCAGCCACGTGATCCAAAAAAAGGTCAATAAAATTTGATTGCAGAAATGCCCGAATTTCTTGAAAAGTATTTAAAAAATCTATTTGCTTGTTGCAATCAGCAATTTATCTGCAGCTGACTGATTGTGAATGGCTACACAATATATAGCTGCTTATTTTGTTGTCAGACAGGTGTTTATAACCTCATGCAGTTGGTAGCACTTCAAAGCAACTGACAGATACAACCAAACCGTAGTGTTGGCATCCTATGAAAGAATTGGAACAAAAAGTATATAAAATTAACAGTAAACACAATTAATGTTCTACTCAACAACTAGATACTTACTTGCTTACTTTGCCTCCAACAAAAACAAAGAATTATTTTTTTAAGAATAATAGCATTTCCGTTAAAAAAAAAAAAAAAAGAATGGCAGAAGTTTGGCACCCTAAAGAATTTGGCTTGAATAAATTCGTTGAACAAATCTTAGTCTCCTGAAACTGTGTGGTTTTTTTTTTGCCTTTGGCCATGTCCTGTTTTCATTTCTTATGTAAGAAGCTGCACATGTAAAATCCAGGTAAAAGCTGGAGGCTGGTGAAGGAGGAAAAGAAGAAACCAAAATTGAATGAACAACACACAAATTGAAGCACACAAACTTTGTCCCAGGAACCAAAAATAGAACCATTTGTTATTAGCAGAAAAGGGGCGAATGCACGGGAAAAGTCCGTGATACCCACAGTAAAACACTGGACCATTATCTCTGTGGGTTGTTTTACAGCTAGGGGTTCAGGGGCTCTTGTGAAGATAGATGGCATCATGAAGTCAATCATTAGCTGTTGTTTTTAACCTGCTGCCCAAACAGTAGTGTGAAGAATCAGTAACTGCCATGAAACATACCTTTATGCAGCCAGAATGTATGCATACACAAACAAGTTGTAAGAAAAAGCTAAGACAGAGGCAAATTTTGTTTCAGTTAAAAGTGCTTACATGGCTCCCGGCAGCACCAGAATCATTGACACCTTTGATACAGATAAAGCAGAGGTTATTAAAAATGTCTCTGTGGATAATTGGCTTAATCTTACAGTGACAATATAAGAGAAATGCTTCATTCCAAAAATTTAACAAAACCAAGTATTGGCACCCCTGCAATTTAGTATTGCTACCTCCCTCAGATAATAGCAGTTTTTCCTATAATGCTTGATGTGACTGGAGAATACAAAACATAGGATCAGATTCTCTCTGCCCTCTCCTGTGGACTTTCTTCTTCAGCACACCCCATAGTTTTTTGTTTGCTTAGTGTTTTGTTTTTTGTTTTTTTTTAAATGGGTGGCACTGAAGCTTGATTCTGTGGCCATTTAACCATATTTGTGTGTTATTAGCAGAGATGTTTTAGATCATTGCCCTGCTGAACATTTTTTTTTGCCAGAGACAACCATATTTCAGGGCGGCACGGTGGCTGAGTGGTTAGCACTGTCGCCTCACAGCGAGAAGGTCCTGGGTTCGAGCCCCGGGTT
>JAQLOM010000038.1:8820169-8831477 GCA_030068315.1 Chrysichthys thysi | reverse complement strand
TACTTTGCCTAGAAATTCTACTATTCTTGTACCTGACTTTTGCACTTGTACGTCGCTCTGGATAAGAGCGTCTGCTAATTTGCTGTAATGTAAAGTAATGTAATGTAATGTAATGTAATGTAAACAGACCATCAACAGACCACAAGAACTAGCAAAGGATACATCATCTGCACATTAACCAATCCCTGTCAAATATCCACAGTTTTCTGACAAACTTCTATAACAGTGCACTATATAGTGCATAGTGTGTAATAGCTGACTATTTTACTCGTTCCCTAGACACATTATCATGCCACACCTGTGTGTCTGCACTGGATCATAACAGAAGGCCAGGATCCAGACTATTTATTCAAAGTGCTGCAGAAGAACAATTTCACTGTAATGCACACAGCTGACTCACAAGCGCCCCGGTGACGTCAAAGGCTTCCTGTGATTGGCTTACAGCCGTTCACGTGACCCAGGCCGACCCTCGTGGCACCCCAGTCACGTTGTCATTAGATTTGCCATGTCGTAGCCACGCAATGAGTAGAGTGTACGGTTTATTGTCCACATGATCTACACTACGTTACACAGATGTAACACACTCCTGTTATAGGTGCCATGTCAGATGTAGGGGATTAATGTAATATCCTCCTCTATGTATGCGAAAGCATGCGGTTGTGTTTCCAGAAGATCCTTCAAGCAAAGGGTGTGCTGTAGCAGCGGTTCTGGCGCATAACTGTCTCTGCTTCACGCCCCTCCATTCTGTCTGTACTCGTTATGCGCAGAAAGAGCGCACACACACACACAGCGGGTTTAATGTCAGCCCCGTTATTTCCCCCTCCTGTTTAAAAGGACGCAGCTCTCAGCAGCTTCCCACCCCTTAATTCCACCTCCGGCTGTTTGAACCGATTTGACCTTCCTGTGGCAGGAAAAGAGACGCCGTGCAATGGGCCAGAAAGCGGTACGGCACGCAAGGTTGCGCAGATCTGGCGCCACCTAGTGCCCTTCACAATGGATGCTGACCACGTTAAAAACACCACCAACAACAACAAAGTCTGTGAAGTTGATTATTTCCCAATGACACAGCACATTGTAATAAGGACAGGCTGGCTGTACGTTATTTCTACTAAAGAAAACGATAATTTAACAGAAAAAGTTGATTTACAAATGATTTTAAGGATTTCAAAATAATATTACTATTGCTTCCGCCAGTGACGTGGACCATAGCAACGACCTGTCATGCATAGCGACGGTGTGTTATATAGAATTAAAAAAAAAAAGAAAAAAAAGAAAAGAAAAACGTGGAATGCCGTAACTGCCCAATCAGAATCGAGTATTCAAATAAGCCTTGTAATAATGACATTTAATGTTGTGGAAGTTGGGAAACAAGTTCCATTCCTAGCCAAGCTCCCAAGAGTAGTAGCCAAGGTCCAAGATAACTGTTATCACTTATGTTGAAGCAGGTCTAGTGGGCTTTATTGTAGACTATAATAACCGTTCCCTCACCAGCCTCTTTTTTTCTCCAGAAGGGAATGCAAAATTATAAATAAATAAAACAAACACAGCTTCTCATTTCACCGAAACAGCAAATGCTGAAGACCTACTGATCTGACGTCTACTTACAGAAAACTTTAACATATTACGGAATTTTTTTCTTTGTTAAATGCAGTGTATACTTCACGTGAACTAGCTGTTACCATAAAAACGATAATGCAGCAGAACAAGGACGTGACTATAAATAAACCTGTGATTTCAATTACAACCCTTGTTCTGTCGATTTGTGCTACCTATTTGACTTATGTTACTTAGTTTAGATTTAAAGCGACAGTCAGTAGGCTTTAGGATCATATTTAAGATTTAGGATTTAAGCTCATCTTCAAGCTTTAGGATTTAGGATAATCTTTAAACTTTAGGATTTAGGATAATCTTTAAGCTTTAGGATTTAGGCTCATATTTAAGTTTTAGGCTCAACTTTAAGATTTTGGGTATTACGCTCATATTTAAGTTTTAGGCTCATATTTAAGTTTTAAGATCATCTTTAAACTTTAGGATTGAGGCTCATCTTTAGGTTTTAAATCTTAGGGTCAAGGTTGGGTTTAGAGCTACGGCTAATATCGTGTTCATTCTCTGTTACAGGGTCTCATATTGATTCGTGCTGTGGTGGCATTTTTCGAGAAAGGTTAGCGCAAATCGTCAGAACACCCGTTGTTTCTGACAAATGATCCTACCTGTCGAGGTGTCCCACCAAGAGGTTCTGCGCATGCGCACGTCCATTAATTTATGGGTCATATCTGTTAATGCTGTAGACGTTTTTTAATCATAATTCTATCAAGCCTATCAAAATAGTTCACCTGTAGTTTTATAATGGAAGCGTTTTCTGATGTGGCTACAGTAATGAAGTAGTCAAATATGACAAAATCCCTGTGCTGTTAAAGGATATTAGTGAACCTGAACCCTGAGCAGCGCTGTGGTGAAACACTCACCAGTAGAAAGTGACACGGCATTTCGTGCACTGGAGGGAAGCTGGTCTCTGACAAAGCTCGCACAGTTTCTTCGTTCCTTTTGGGTTTGCAAGGGGGAAAATGGACACAGCAGACATCTTTAAAAAAACAACAGTAAATTATCCGTTTGTTTAGGTAGCTGCACTGACGTATATTGCGTTTCTAGTAGTACTTTACTGCCGTCAGTCTAGATATAGTGTTCGCCAGCTATTTATTCCACACACAGATATTGCAAAAATACCAAAACAAAACAACAAAAAAAAAAAACGAAAAGGTGTCAAGACTCCTGATAGTCTATCGAGAGAAAGTTAATAAAGCCAATAGCTATAAGCGGTGTGCGTTTATATTCTGTTGGCTAGTTCGGTTGCTGCATTTGTTTCTTCCGCCGCTCTAAAGTTCCCATGGTAACGACCTTTACACCGGGGAAAGCGGAAGGGCTACGAGATGACGTTTGAGCCCCCGGGACATGTTAAACGAACAAATATGGATGTAAAGTGAAAGCCATTTTAAACACAGGTAAAGGGTCCTTCATAACAGCCTGTGTGCATATTTCAACTAAACTTAAACAACTTGGCAACATAAATACATACAGCACTGAGAAAATAGCACAGCCGCTCCCAGCTCATTATAACGACATTTACCTTGAAATGTGATCGTTACACCACCTGGGAAATGATATATGATCTGAACAGAGTCCACGGTGAATGTACAACCGTTTCCCAAATGATCATTTTAACGAAAGTATTAATAAAATAGATAAACAAACAAACAGGTCTGTGACGTCCTCAGGATGCTACTTGAATGCCAGGACCCAAGTTCCCCAGCAGAACACTGCCCAGAGCATCACCTTACCTCTACCAGCTTGCCTCAGTGCATCCTGGTGCCACCTCTTTCCCTGATGAGCAACACGCACAGCCGGACATCCACATGTTGTTAAAGAAAAATGATTCATCAGACAAGGCCATCTTCTTCCATTACTCCATGGTTCAGTTCTGATGCACATGTAGTCATTCAACAGAGAACATGTCCTTTACAGTGATGTATAGAAGGGCCTTAAAGGGAGACCTCTTGTTTAAAATAAATAAAAATAAAAAATTAAATAAATAAATAGAAATAATTTTAAAAAAGGAACAATTTTCCTTACAAACTACATTATTGAAAACAACTTGAATGAAAAGCAAACTGACATATTTATACGAGTTTGAGTTTTAGTATTTGGCCATCGTACTTCTATGAATTATTTTTATTTATAAATCACATTTTAGATCACTGATATTATTAAACTACATTTAAAGGTTACTGTGTTTTTTTTTTAACTTCAGTTTAGATAAATAAAAACAAGTGCAATCTAGTGGTGGAAATCAAATACATTTCATATTAAAAGTACACACACACACACACACACCTCAATTGAAATTTTTAAAAATGGTTTATTGATGCACTACTGCATGTCAAACATACAAAATCTCACACCCAGATAACATTTAAGTTACTATATCAAAATGCAATTGACTAAAAAGCAAGAAAACATTGAAATCAAGGTACTAAAGAGTGTCTAACATACAACCAGTCTGTACTGAGTGTTCCCACGCACTCATTCGCTCTTCTACATCCACATACACTCCATTTCCAGCTTACATGAGTCTATGAATCAAAAAATCAATTAAAATCTAATGCTAGACACTAATTCTATATGATACTTTTATTTAGTTTTGGAATGAAGAAATACTTGGAAGTACGGCACATCTGCCTTTCAACAGAAAACGTCAAAGCCCGCTAAAAGTAACATTTATAAATATCCTTGCCTCAACTTCAATATTCTGTTTATACCAATTAAAAGTTCACACAAAGTTGAGAAACGGTGGTGTGCAACAACCTTCTTTCACACTCCTAGCCTATGCATCCTGAACACTAAAGTGCACACACAAAAAATAATCACATTGGCATTTGGGAGTGCACTGAAATTGAAATGAATTTCCCCCTAGTGAGCTTTACTACCAGTAAAACACCATGTGCTTATACTGATCCTGAGACTATACTACTTGTGCAAGGTCAACATTATTGTTTAAATGACACTCCTGAACTACACTTACGACACACCTGCTCACATTGTTCTGATTCGAGTCCGTTCTCAAACGTTACGAGAGCTGTATGGCGATATATGTGCTTTCGTCTAGAATATTGCTCAAAACAAAAAGGAAATGTCAGTCAATCTGACTAGACTTATTAGAAAAAGTGAGAATACTAATTTGTAAAAATGGTTAAAATGGTAGTATTTTGATAGGCTGTATCAGAAGCAAAACAAACAAACAAACAAACAAACAAAAAAAAAAACCACACCAAACAAAAAAAACAAAACAAAAACATCACTGGGCTCAGTTTATCAGAGGGCTTGCTTAGTAAAGCACCTCAAAAAGGCACAAGCATTACAGGAACCCTAATGTCCTAACAGCTGGGATATTCAATGAAAATAACTTTGCTTTGCTGTAATGTACATGTGCTTCTTCCTTTAACAGTACCACATTGCACAGACTTTTATGGAAACAAAGAATTGTAAATAGGCCATCTTTCTGAATGTCAGACAGGGACATAAAAACAAACAAAAACAAAAAAAAAAAACAAAAACAAAAAAAAAAAACAATGTAAAGAAGCCATTTTACAATCTGGGTTGAGGAGGGAAAAAAAGAAAAAGAAAAAGGATAAACACAAACAAAACAAAAAAACCAGGATCGCATGTGTGAAAGTGTATCGGTCAGACGTGTAACTAACGTTGTGGTTCTATCTGGTACACTTTCGGATTATTGGTAATCATTGGAAATCAGCAGAAATGGTAGGAACGCCAGTGACAAAACACAGAGAAGGTGAAAAACCAAATGAGTAAGAAATTCTCTGGATTTACAGAGTTTCTGCAGTCAGAATTAAAACTACTGGACCATATCCTTTGACGACATGTCCCATTCAGCAGACTGTACCGAGAGGTATCTTGAATTCTGTTCTCAGTTTCGCACAAACACTAGAAATCTAGCTTGAGCTCCAGAGAGAGAGCATCTGTAGCTGCACCCGTTTGATATTTTCTGTATGTGCTACTCAATGTGTAGTTGCACTTAAATGAGAATGGCAGTTTTTTTTTTCCACGCAGATCACTGTAATATACATTTTTCCTTTTATTGGGGGGGGGGGGCGCGTCACGACGACAAGCACAACCAATAACTGTGCTGGAGTGGTTGTGCTAACTTTCTTTGGTGGAAAAGGCAGAGACAGGACCAAGGTGGAGAAATAATTTACCAACTGTAATCCAACATGAGAGACAAGAACTGAAACCAGGCCCTGAATTATACAGGGCATGGAAAAACTCTCCATACACAGAGGAAATGAACACTTTTGAGCAAAACCTCTCTTTAGTTCCAAATCTTCCTCAACATGAATGCACACAATAGTCTCTCGGTTGACACATCTGGTCTTGTGCATCCAGTTGAACAGTTATTTAAAGGAGTCATGAGAATGATTTTAATACGCTCGTTTGTCAAAGGTGTTCGTTATTGCCAAAGGCGTCTTATGTGGGGGCAAAAAATAAAAACCAAGTACAAAAAAATTTTGGAAGACGTTTTGCTAAAGAGTCTCAACTGCCCCTGTGCATGGAGACTACTGAGACACCCTGTATATATGTGAAAGAACAGAGAGATCAGCGCTTGTGTTTGTGTGTATGTAATAGAGCTGGCTAAAACTATGATTAAAAACCCCTGTTGCTCATTCTCATTTAATGTGGACGGTCACTAATGAAAGACGCTGCAAACGTGAGCGTGCGTCGTGGTGTGCACGTGCACGTTACACAGTGTTCTCGTCCAGTTTGGCCACGTCTGCTTGCGTGAGCGGTGTGGACACGTCATTCTCAGCTTCCTTCTCTTTCATGGCGTTGTCCATGTTGGTCTCTTGTTCCTTGTCCTCACGCCCAGCTTTCTCCTCCTCCTCTTTCCTCTCTTTGTCCAGCAGACGGTAGTTGATGCCCATCCCGACGAACAGAAACACGCTGGCTATGGCAAGGACGATGCCGCAAGCAATGTACGTGTATTTGTAGTCGTGATATATGTCGTTTAATCTGCCTGCAAGACACAAAATACACAATCGTATTATTTGTAGGCATGGGCCGGTATCATAATTAACTCGAGGAAGAGTCAAAAGACGTGGTCCACTTAAGCAGCATGTTCATAATCGGAATAGGAGACATGACAGCTTTGTCAACGTCTAATTATTTTATGGACCTGACTGTATTTGACACCACACACATACCCAGCAAGGGGGGTCCAAGCAGCACCGGTGCACATTCCACAATGGTGACAAGTCCAACAGCACTAGAGAACCTCTGTGCCCCCACCAGGTCCATAAGCGTCTCGAAGAGCACAGAGCTGAGCCAGCCGAACGCTACGCCGAAAAACACTGCATAGACTGCGAAGCCTACGTAGTCCACAGAGATCGGTGCCAACACGTGACATACACCGTTATAAAGCACGGCAGCTGCAAAGAAATACTGTACACGTGGGCGAACCCAGCGGGTGTTGGCCACCAGGCCCATAGATGGCCGTGCCACCATGTCTGTGAAGGCCAGTATGGAGAGTAGGAAGGCTGCTTTGTCTTTATGGATGCCCATGCTTTTTGCATAGTTGGTGAGGAAGACGAGTGGTGCAAACAGACCGAAAAACATGATCACGTTGCCCAGGAGGTAAAGCAGGAAACCACGATGCTGAAATAGCGTCAGGTCGATGAAGCTGTTGATGGTCTGCATCACTGTTTTCCGTTCACGCTCTTTGGTCCCTTCCTCCTGTACAGCGGGTTTGGGCTGCGGTTTTGGCCCAATGGGTCGCATCAGTGAGCCGGCCACACAGCAGTTAAGCAGTGCGCCACCAAGAATCAGAAAACTCCCCCTCCAGCCAAACTGATCGTATAACCAGCTGTTCAGCGGTGCCAGTGTGGAGAGGAACACGGGGCTGCCGGCCATGGCGATGCCGTTAGCAATCGGACGTTTATTATAGAAGTATTTCCCGATCATCGTCAATGCGGGATTCAGATTGAAGGCCAAGCCAAGACCTGTGGGAAGAGAAGGAAGAGGACAATGGCATTGATTATGAGCAACAAAACGCTTCCCAACATACTTGGATGATAAATGTACCATTTTGGGAAAGGGATCTGAATAGCTCTCCTCACCCATATGATTAGCACACTGTAAACAAGTCATTCAAATTAATTGACGTTCTGTTTCGATTTTTAAACTAAACTGCTTTAAGACCTTCAATATTGTCCAGTTACACGAAGCAATGGTTCAAGAAAGCACAAAGCATTTTGAAAATTTGCAGTTTCCAAATACCGCACTCGGTGTCTGCTATAGAAAAATACTAATCAAGTGAGCAGTTAATATCAGTCACCTAGTATGTGAGATCAGTGCAGTGTCACTACTTACCTCCTATGACTCCCACACAGAAGTACAAACCCTCCACTGTGTTACAGAACGATGCGCCGACCAAGCCTGTGCCGGACAGACAGCCTCCGATGATCATGATCGGTCGGCTGCCGTACTTGTTTACCAGGATGCTGCTGATTGGTCCTGTTTAAATAGAGAATAAAGTGTTGCACATGTGTGATTTACGCTTCAACATCTTGGTGCTCATACAAAATGAATGGCAATTGGGGTAACAAACTGCAGCAACAAGCAACAGCAAAGTGGCTTCATAGCTCATGAACACACAAACCAGTAGAAAAGAAGAAAATGTTCCATTTTTATGAGGGATGCTGCAGATATAGTGGCTGGGTTTGCTTGGTTCAACTGTAAGCTGACTGATAAAAGTTCATACAAAGAGACTTTTCCCTGACATTAATAACTCCATATTTGACTTTTAGGAGGACATCCTCAGCATGACCGCACAGTTTTTCAGAGGTTTTTAAGTTTACAACCACAGCAGCCATGACACAGGTACCTCTGAATAGATAGATTCCTTAAAGTGCACTGGATGTGCTTGTATTGGTCTGGCAGGATGACCAGGTCTCTTGGAAAATGTTCACTACAAATAAAGGATTGTTCCCCGCCACCCCCCTCCTTCGGTCTACACTAGGTGGCGGAACAGGACAGCTGTACTGTAACAAAATGTGCTTTCAAGCTGTTAAGTGATGCAAGCGAGTGTCAATGAGTGCAACGTGTTCTTCCTGTGCGTGGGCTTGCATTCCTGCAACTTTGTTCTTTTCTTATTACCCTAAACACCTATAACTCCACAAAGAAGACAATTAAGCATCTACAGCACTTCTATGTTCTTACCAGGTTTAATTTTAGTCACACTGAGGAGGAGGCATGTTCTCCGTTTGTGTAGTGGTGTCTGCGTGCTCAGACAGTGAACGGCTCAGAGGTGTTTGTGCTCAAAACACCTATTAGAGACATCCATAGGGCAGAGAACTGGTCCGAGTTCGGCAAACTAGGACAACCTTTAACTATTGGCCAGTGAGCTAAGAGGAGCTGGGAAGGCAGCCAATCACAGGCGAGGATGGCTTGGGAAGTATCCAATCGTCCACCAGATACACTAATATATTCCGACAGGCCTCTGTAGCTGTGTACTTGACTACACAAATGTCCCATTACAAACCAGGACAATGGAAGCACAGATCAGTGCACATATGAAAACTCACCACCCCCCAGGACACACACACACCCTTCAGACATTTGAGGGCGGCGTGTGTGGTAGTTTCCTAGGCTCTTTTGAAGACTATAAACTACTGTCAGTATACATTCTCCCTCCCTCTCTCCCACACACACACACACACACACACACACACCCCTCATTACAGGCACCATGTTCTCATCCTGCCCTAATAAGTGTCAAAAGTGATTCAATCAAACCATCCCAATTGCTAAATTAAAAGTAATTGCATCGAGAGGGAAACTTCTGAACTGATGAAGTTGAGAGCATTACACTAGAACTCCCTTCTCCAAGCAGTTAAAATATGTTCAGCATGTAGGAGTCACCGGCCAAAAGTTTTACAACAAACGCCTTTCAGGTTTGTAACGAATGAAACAAGTGTTGTCAAGTAACTGTTTCTAACCAGCAAGAACAAGTCACTGCTGACTAACATGATCGCCAAAGACGTTCATCTCGCATAACACAAAGTATACGCACAAGCCAAGCTAAGCAAACTGAGAAGCCTTTAAGCCTCTGCAAATTAGCCTTGAATTAATTCTGCTACTTCTCCTGTAAGCTTAAGAGGAAAGCACTGTTGGAAAGGGTAGCGTATCCTCTTATGGTGGAGTTTCAAATGATCCGATTAGATTTTAGCTGTTAAAATCCTACGATCCGCGCATTTCAGGGATTTACACAAACACAGAAGTCACAATCCGATCGGATAAAGAAAGTACATTAGTGGGGCAGTTTCACCAAAACCCAGGTCATAACCTCTACCAAAAGCTGAGGACATATTTTAGGACGCAGGGCTGTTTAGACATTTTTCCATCCCTGTCAGGTTGGACAGATTCCACCCACTCCGATTTAGAGAGAGAGTGGGGTTTTGGCTCAGCTCCAGTCTCCTAAAGCAAACCATTGGCTTCATTGGTCCACGGACAGCTCTCATGTCCACACTGCACGAAGTAAATCAAGAATGCAGGTCTTTCATCTTATTAAAGTACCATCACATTGATTAGTGAGCGAGCTTGTGATTACCGTTTCCTAAGGTTATCTGAACCTTTTGGTGTGTCTGCGATGCAAGTCCTTTGGAGTGACCCAATCTCAAAACCATACATATGCAGACGTCACAGGAAGTTCACACCATCCTGCCGACACGGTCAATAAAACAAGGCGTTCGTCAAAATCAGTACGCTTAACCTGGTGAATGCAATGATGCCTTTATTGAATTGCTGTATTCGGTTCCCAGCGCTCCAATAGCGCGGCTGTAGCTTTAGCATTACCGGAGCCACTCATGCGTGTGACATGGCAGAGAGGCTACGTGCAGAAACCGGTGTGTGCAAGTTGCTACAACGCTGCCACTGAGTAATCGTGTGCGAGTAGTAACCATACTGTTTCTGCTACATGACCATTCATGTTCGTCTCTGGAGGCTAGTTTCACTGAAACAATACAGGCCTTTCAAAACACAGCAACTGTGCACAACATGTACAATCTTTTTGTTCCTCCCCCATACTTTACACGGCCTATTTATAAGTCAGACCATTAGTTAATATTTCTTATTAAGCAACAAGAACCCCTGTTGGATCCAGAAAGACCAAACCCTTTTTTTTTTTTTTTTTTTTTAAATTGTACTCCTCAAGAAACAGAGCCCATTTATGCCAATAGAATTTATTATGGAAATTGTAAGCCACTTGAATTCAGAGTTAGTAGTGTGGTGATGGAAATAATTATGCTTGTGTGTGTGTATACAAGTTTAATGAACAATTATGCGAGTTACATTCATATACTCATACTCAATTTGGCAATGATATTCTTTGGGGGGGTGACCGGGGGGAAAAAAGGCAACGTTTGTTTTTTATTCTTTATAAACTTAAATATTCCTTTCTTTAAATGAGGAACAATCCAAATGTTTTATTTTCAACAATTTTCATCCATTTGAGGTGGCAGAGATGAAAATGCTGAGGTTCTCTTTGGGAGGGACGAGAATGGGCAGGATCAAAAATGAGTACATCAGAGGTACAGCACAGGTTAGATGTTTTGGGGATCAAGTTAGAGAGGGCAGACTGAGATGGTTTGGACAAGTACAGAGGAGGGATAGGGAATATATCAGTAGAAGGATGCTGAGGTTGGAACCACCAGACAGGAGACCTAGAGGAAGACCAAAGAGGAGA
>JAQLOM010000038.1:8801927-8812986 GCA_030068315.1 Chrysichthys thysi | reverse complement strand
TATTTGGATTTTTTACAACATTATTGTTGAAATACACAGTCCTGAAAAAGGGGCGTTTCTTTTTTTGCTGAGTATAGAATGTTTATCTTCCATGCACTTACATTCACAATCCCTTGGTTTTTTCCTACTAAAAAAGAAGTATGATTCTCCATTTCTAAAATCCAGGTTCTCAAACTCGTCAGCCTGCACCAGCAAACACTGACTCCTCTTATTTCTTCTTCTTCTTCATTGTCCTTCCGGTGCATCCTTTCAGATTCATGCTGCCACTTTTAAAAATACAAAATGCAGAACGCACTCTCTAGAGGTTTGTTCATTCTTGGCTAATGTAGCGGCACAACGCTGTGGACACGCTCCATATATAGATATAAAGGATTCATTCTAAACATACAAAAATACAATGGTTCGTAGTTACAGGTAATTATACACTAATGACAACATATTATGAATTCCATTTGTATATTATGGAACATATACTCCATTTTCTGCTAATACATCCCCTCAGAATCCTCCATAGTGGACATTTAAGACATCCAATCAAATTCATATCAATGACAGACAGACAGACAGACAGACAGACAGTCAGACAGATAGAATCAACAGCAGATATAAATTACCCTAATAAGAAAAACAGAGTAGCAGGTCAATAGGTCAGAACAGATATGCAAAAATGGCAGTGGATAATATGTACAGCAGCATGCAACATAAATTCCAAACCATAAAATGAAAAGCTAAATAACCGTTCTGCAGAACAAGAAGCTGAATATAGAATATATATGGTAAACGACAGTACATACAAATGGTAGTGCAGTAGTGTATTCACCTGTAACACAGAGTCCAGCCGCCGTGCAGTGTTCTATCAAAATGTAGGAATGATTTCCTCAGCTGTTGTTCATGACAGGAGAGCTGAAGCAGTCTGCTGGAGAATGAGCTCTGCTGTCTTTGCAGTTTATCATGGAGAGAGGGCGATGGATTGTCCACGATGGAGCGCAGTTTGTTCAGTGACCTCCTGCTCCTCACTGGCTAAAACGTCTACATGTCTTGATCAATGATAGCTCTGTGTAGACGAATCAAACTAAACACATCTGTGGTAATCTTTTTGACATAGTGCTCTATTCTGCAAGATTGACCAACAATTCATACAGGATGACACGTCCTAAATGGAAAAAAAACTAAATTAAAACTCAACTTCAAATCTAAAGAATCGTGCTGATGTAAGTTAGCTTGAAGTCTGGTAAATTTACTAGTGTGGTTTTTGTTGTTAATATCAACTCAATCATTAGGACAGGGTTATTAACTTTAGGTATGATAGATTCTAGGTTTGTGGAAGATGAATATTTTTAACAATACAAATAAAACATCTAAACTGTTCATTTTTTGATCAGTTAAAAAGATTTACTTTTACCCATGAATACTCGAATGTGTTTAATACAGATACTTTCACCAAAGTCGATTTTTAGGTCCATGCTTAGATTTTGACATACAGTGCCCTTCACAATTATTGGAACACCTTGTGAAATTTTGTGAAAAGGGATAGAAACAAAACCGCTTTTGGTGAAGTAGCCTCATCACTCGAAGAAAAAAAACAACCTTTAACTGGAATGAATTTATTCCGAGAAAAACAAATCCCTTATCAAGAAATAATTATTTTCAACACAAAAACGCATTCGTTAAAACTGTTGGCCGTGGCGCAGCAGGCTGGGGCACCGAGCTACAAATCTGGGGACCCTGGTTCGATTTCGACCTGTGGTCATTTCCCGATCCTTCCCTGTCTCTCTCTCCCATTCACTTCCTGTCATAATCTCTACTGTCCTATCCAAAAATAAAGGCAAAAAGGCCAAAAAAATATCTTTAAAAAAAAAAAAAGGAAGTTTCGACTGTAATCCATGATTTAGTTGAACTATACACAGCATGCCGACAACTTAACTGACAAGATCTTTTTTTTTTTTTAACCAGTTATATGCTTTGTTATTCTGTTCCTACACTAATCAGAACTCTGGACATTCATTCAGCAATGGGTTTGTATACATTACTAATAATTATAAACCATACCACCTGGGACACATTTTCATCTCGATAGCATTGGGCTGATCAGGTCTTCTGATTTATGGATTTAGCTTTTTATACAGGGGGACTTTTGAAATGACTGTTGTCACATAGCCATGTTTATGCTACAAAAACATAGAAAATACCACATACAGTGGAAGCTTTGGTCGTGAACGCCTCTGAAGATGAACAAATCGGTTCCCAACCACAAAATCCGCCAAAATTTTGCATCTGGGCACGACCACACAATCGGGTGCCGAACAAACACAGCCCTGGCCATTTTCCCCTTCCGCTTCGTACTTGCCAGTGTTTTCCCATTTTCTGTTTGTGTATTGCTCAATTGTGTATTGTGTACGTAACAAAGACATGCATGTCCCTTTAATCAGTCAGAGGTGCGTTCACTGGTTGTACAGTAACTTCCTCCCGGCCCATCTTCCTCCTCACTTCCTTAACGCCAGAATTCAACTCCTGCAAGGTTAGTTTTCTTGTTTGTTTGCAGTAAGTTTTTGTACAATTAAGGATTGTTCAAACTTTGATTTTATTTTTTGTGCTTAAAACTCATTAAGTAAATGTTCACAGCTTTTTTATGTTGTGTTTCTCAGAATTTTTGCTCTATAGGCTTCATTATGTGTCCCAAGAAAGTGGAAATGGTAGTGAGAGTAAGAAGCCTAAGCATATAACAGTTGAAATAAAGAAAGAAATAATTGCAAAACATGAGAATCGCCACTATATCCCTCCGCCACCGCTTCACACACGCTTCACAGCACAGACGTTCAGTTCTGGTCAAGCACTCATGGTGTGAACGTGTTCGATGCATTTTTTCCATTGTGTTTCTCTGCATTTTTGCTCTATAAGCCTTCATTATGGGTCCCAAGGAAGGGAAAAGTGGAAAAGGTAATGAGTGTAAGAAGCCTAAGCGTATAACAACTAAAAGAAATAATCACATAACATGAGAATCGCCACCATATCCCTCCGCCACCGTCCACCTACACCAGCAACTACGTCTCCACTGCAAAGGGAACGTGCATTAAAATCATCTGTTTATTTCATTTAGTTCATTTTTCTATAATTAAGGTTATTTTAATTTTATTCTATGTTTTATTGCCACACATAAACCTGTAATACACTTTAAAAACATGCTTTTGAGGACTTTATCACATTAATTGTATTTACATTCATTTCAATGGGAAAAATTTGATTCGGGTCGCAAACAAATCGGGTCCAGAGGTTCCACTGTATTTATTTAAACATTATTATGAGATGTGATTTTAATAGACTGTTTTGATTTTAAATATGAGTTTTTTAATAGACTGTTAATTATTATAACAAGGCAAAAGTAGACATAAGTGTTTAAGGGTTAATTTCATACTGACACTAAGCAAAACATCCAATCACCAGACTTGAAAATATTCACATCATATAAAAGATTTACAAAGAGCTTTGCTAAAGAGCATTAAACAAATTTATGCATGAACCATGGATGAGGATGCATGAAATGTGTTCTTAGCTGTGGGAATTTAGATGATGTACAAATTCAGATTTTAAAATTTTACGCTTGACTGTTTTTGAAAAACAGTCGTCAGTGTGTAAATTACAATTACGCCTGGATTAGATTTACAACTTGTGCACCATTAAATACCCTACGTGTTATGGTTCTCACCTTTGGAATGAGACTCAATTAAAATGCACTGTCAGATTGGTTTGATTCTATCGATCAACCTGATAAATGTTAAACCTGTGATATATTACGACTCTCACACTTTCCAAGGCATTCTGCATGACATTACTTCTGCAGACATTTACCAAAGAATTTAACAGTGGAAATGTGTCTGGAGTGAGGAACATATAATTAAACTGTCACCGCAACTGCTAAACTCTGCCCTCTTGTGATGAAGCACAGTATCGTCCTAAGGTACTAAGCTTCAGCACTGTCTACACTGTGTACAGCACTGTGTATTCAGTACTGTGTGAATACCTACTGTCCTAGTTCTTCAGGACATCTTGAAGGGTTCATTAAGGGTTCATTAGAACCCTTAAATCTTGAATCTTCATGTAATTCAGGGTTATTAGGTTCCAAAGAGGGTCCAACGTGAACCCCTCTTCCAATAGGGAAACATTAGGATTAAGATTTCTCTAAGGCAAACACCTGAAGAACCCTTAAAAGGTTTTCTAAGAGTGTACATGAGATATAAAGTATTTTGGGGTTTTTTTGGGCAAGAAAAGACACACCTTGCACTTTTCTTTTTCAGGCTGTTAGTAAAAGTAGCTCTCTAACTCATCATCATTAGAATATAAACTCATTCAGCCAGAAAGACTGTCTGCAACAGCAGCTGGGTGATACTGGTGCTATTTTCAACCCTTATTTGTTTGGCTGTAAATAGCAGTAATCTTTCTGTGCTTTGTCGTTTATTGCAGGTCGCTTTGCATGCACGGCTGACTTTAGCTCATGGCCTGTGGGCCATACGTGTGGTGTTCGTTAGTGTGTGTGTGTGTGTGTGTGTGTGTGTGTGCATGCTTGTGGATGTGTTAGGGTCAGTGAACATAGATGAGGAGGTGTGTAATTTAGTCTGATTTGTCCAGCGGGGCAGGATACAGGGCAGTGTGTGTGTTAAAGTCTGTGGATGTCTGGAGGAGAAATACAGATAGATTGATAAATAGCTGGATAAAATTCAGTCTAACTCAGTAATAAATGCAAAGGTTGGCAAGGTTCTTCATCGCTTGTGCGTCATAGGTGCATAGGTAGGGTGTGATAGTTGGAGCTGATTTCAGCTTAGAGAAAGACAAACACAACCCCAGAGAAATAAACACACTGTAATAAAGAATTTCTGTAACCTGAACAATATCTACATCATCACTTTTGATCTCCTTCCTCAATTTTTGACTGATTAGATTTTTTTCCCTGCATAAACAAAAAGCTGATGCTTGCTAATACAAAATATTGAGCTGTTTGTCTTTTTTTAAACAAACAAACAAAAAAAAAATCATACTAAACACAATGGTGCTGACGACAGAAGTGTAAAAGAAAAACTGCAGGAGAAGTAACCTTGCTATTATAGTTCTTTGCTAGTGACTGCAGGTTGTGAACAGGGGCAGCCCAAGGGTTTCTGAGGCCCAGGGCAAGATCATGACCATAGATGCACAAACAAACACTGAACCAGTGCATATGACATGACAGAACTCTTATTTACTGAATACAACAATGGCTGTTCTGTCAAACCTGAAAAATTGGGGGAAGAAAGGTATAGAAAATAGAAGTAATCAACCAAGAAAACCAAACTTAAACATTATAAATAAATATTATATTTAAAACTATGTCCGATAGTTAACAATTAAAAACACAACAAAATATTAGCTAAAAGTTTAGAATAAATGGCATACACAGTCCTTTGTGGAGAATACATCTGCCATCTGTGCAACTCATCTTTTCCCTCAACACAGCATCCTCAGAATCTAGGTTGATTTTCTAGCTGGAGAGGTAAGAAATTTCAAAAATGAATTCAGAGAACTAAAGAAAACCACATCACTTTTAAGCAAATTCATGATTTCATAATTGAAATCCTGCTGAAGACTTTCGATTTGTTGTCACCTTAGCTAAACTTTTACGGTATGTTTAGCTCAGGTGACCATATTTTGGTACTTGAAAAAGAGGACACTGGGGGGTAAAATGAATGGTGAACGTAGACAGCAAAATCCGAATCCTGGACATTTTTTGATGATTTAAAAATCCCGCCTCAGAGACATTTTTTAGGTCTCAAAAAGAGGACATGTTTGAGAAAAAGAGGACCTCGCCCTAGTTTAACTATCATTTACTATTATCATGCTGCTCACTTGTCTTTCTTTTTTTTTTTACAAAAAGTCTCAGTCTTCCTGAATAAAATATCAGCCATGCTATTTAGCTAATGCAAGCTAATGAAAATAACCCTGATTGACTTAAAACTATGACACAAACCACCATTACCAGCTAACCTACCCATAAAATAATTTAGCTAATATGCTGCCTAGCTATGCTAACATTACTGAAATGGTTTTGAACAATGTAACTACAGCTAATATTACCTGCTGCTAGCTAGCTTGCATTAACAATCTAACCAATATTGTAAATATGACAAATGATAATGTCACTTTGATAATAATATCTGATTGAGAAACATGAAACTTGATAAAGGCTGGGAATTTGTTTTCATAATATTAGCTAGTAACCAAAAATCTACCTCAAGTACTGGTTTATTTTTTTTCTCACTAACAAGTCATTTATCTTTCCCCTAGCTATAAAGCTTTCATAGAGATAGCAGCCCTAATAAAATACAGCATCACCTGTAACATACCTCAACTTTATTCTTCTTCTTCTTCTCTTTTCTTCCTTTTCTCTTCTCTGGGTGGAGGTGATGATGTCATTTATGAACCATCGCTAGTGTCAATTATACAATGTATTCAGGGACCCAATACATTAACATTATGTGTGTCAGAAATGAAGATACCTAGACAGTTTCATGATATATGCATCCTAGAATAAGTGAGAATTGAAACACAATGTGTTAAATATGCAACATAATGCTTTGTGGGCAAAAAGCTGCCACATGGGGGCCCCCGGTCACAACAGGACCCTAGGCAACATGGTTGAAAAGATGAGCCAGCTCTGGTTGTGAGTTCCAATCCCAGGACTAACAGAGAAGCACTGCTGAGCCTTTTGGGGGGGCTTAACCCTCAGCGGTTCAGCTCTGTGTTTAGATTGAATTCCATTTCACTTGAAAGTCACAGTGAATAAAAGAATCAGGTGGATGAATAAACGTTAATGTTCCTATCTGTTGTCTCTGCGCAGAAATACACAGTAGGCCTATCGGCTGTGAAATAACTGGATGTTCTTCTACAGGAACACTTGTGTGTTTGTGAGGGGTTGAAAGCAGATGCTCTGTCATTTGTTCTTTGCTGCTGCAATTTTCCTCTGCCTCATAAAAAAAAGAAAAAAGAAATCTGGCTCTGGCTGCTTGTCTAAGAATCTAAAGTAATGAACAAATATCTTTAGCGAACAAAAACCTGGAGGGAGCAGAAGCAACTTTTGGAGTTTTTGGGTTTTTTTTTTTTTGAAAAGTTAATGAAAAACAAGATCTCTAACTTCTGATAGGGAAAAAGTTTGGAGTGTTCCTGTATTGTCAGAAGACTATAAACTCATTCAACCAGAAAGACTGCCTGCAACAGCAGGTGGGTGAGACTGATGCTATTTTCAGCCATTATTTTGGCATTATTTGTTGAGAGAGTTGTCATTTATTGCCGTTTATTTGCATGCATGGACTGCATGTGTAAAGTGTGCGTCTCTCTCTCTCTCTCTCTCTCTCTCTCTCTCTCTCTCTCTCTCTCTGTGTGTGTGTGTGTGTGTGTGTGTGCGCGCGCGCGTGCACATATGCATGATTTACAGTCACTGAACATGAATAAGGAGGCATGTAATGAACTGTAATATGCTCTAATTCCTGAATGCACTGAGAGTAAGATGAAGGGCTTAAGAATCAATTATTCGAATATTTCAAAAACTGTTGCTCTCCATTTCAAGCACAACAGTCTACAGAGGTTATGCAGAATAATGTGGGGGGAGCCCCATCCAGTTAGAAGAGGTTCTGTCAGTGTCTTGTTGATGAGAAATGTCAGAAGAGAATGGTCAGATTGTTATGTTCTGACAGGAAGGCTATGGTAGCTCAAATAAGCACTCAAATGTGGAGAGCAGAAAAACCGCTCAGAACATGTCCAAGACCTGTGTATACACACTGAGTGAAACTGGACAGTTGAAGATACACAGTGATCATTTTTTTCTAAAATTACCTGATGATTGAGATGAAAATTATATGAAGCTCTTGACCTATGCCTTCATGGTTTTATGCAATGCGCTGATACTATATCATTGGCTGATTGGATAATTACATATAAATGCAGGTGTACATATGTTCCTAATAAAGTGCACAGCGATATGCAGATAATTATAGAGGAAAAGAGAGAGAGAGAATAAGAGGCTTTGTGTACCAAGCTCACAAATGTAATTTGTTCATTTAAACAGCAGAGCTGTATTAAGTAAACTTATTCCAACTCATAGAAAACAAAATAGTGAAGCTTTTTAATATGCTGCAGAATTACTGTTATTGCTGAACTCCATGCCGCTTGGTGTGTCCTCTATCACCCCAGGGACCTTATTGGTCCCCCTCTTCATGCAGGAAAACTATAAAATATTCCATTGTATAGTTTTAATATGATTACCACGATGATCCCACATTTAAAAAGAAATTGTATCTAAATCCTTAGTAGCAATTAACACAGTAGATTAGGCTACTGATATTGCAGTCTCTTGCCACAGGACAGAGTGTGTGTGTGTGTGACAGTGAGAGTCTGTAAGGTACATACATACATATATATATGTATATATATATTTATTTATATATCAGTGGCGGACCGTCAGGGCCTGCAAGGCCTTCTCTGCTAGCCTAAAAAATATCTGAATCACAAACTCTGTTCATAGCTTTTCCAATAGTTGTGCTGCTTCCACACATGTATTTTCATATTAACCAATCACATTTCAGCCATCATTTGGGGGGGTTTGAGAGGTTGGTGGCATTGGCATTAGCAAAGTGTTTCGATGGGGGTGGGGGGGTTGGTTGTCAACATTGAAGCAGGGGGAGCTCCAGAAGGCTCCGGCCCAATTTAAACCCTGATTCAGACGGAGCACTACTGGAGGCCTAGGTGTGAGATGCACGGACCACCACTGATATATATTTTTATTTATTTATTCGTCTTCTTCCGCTTAAACCTGTTCAGGGTCGCGGGGGGAAGCTGGCGCTTATCCCAGCTGACATCGGGCAAGAGGCGGGACACACCCTGGGCAATCCACCACAGGGCGACACACAGACACAGACAACCATTCACACTCACATTCACACCTACGGGCAATTTAGAGTAACCAATCAGCCTAATCCCCTCTGTGCATGTCTTTGGACTGTGGGAGGAAACTGGAGCACCCGGAGGAAACCCACGCGAACACGGGGAGTAATTGATATATATATAGATAGATAGATCGTTAGATAGATAGATAGGTTTCTCTGTGCGTGAGAGAAACATAGCTTTCGTGAAATCAAAAAGGTTAATGCACATATGAAAGTAACCTTTGCAGTGTCAAGCTTTTCTCCCTCTCTGGCTATGATTTTAGGTTATACAGGAGTGGCTGTAATGCATATTATCCAGGCAGACTGTTGCAGTAAACATTATACATTTGAGGAGATAATGTTGTTATGTGCTTATAATGGTCTGCTGATTTGTGAGTAGTCACTGTACTCTAAATGATATTACAGTTTGATTACTGAACCTGGTTAGTTCTATAAAAGTTAGCATATCTTGGTAAAAGTAGTCTTTTAAGCAGAAATTTTAAGCCTATCTGACAAATACCTAATTGGCTAAATAATTCATGATGTCACGGGATTTTAGTTGAGTGCAGCTAAGCTAATTGCATTTATTTTAATTTAATCATCATGGCATCATATTCATCATCTTTGGGTGGCATAATGATGGCACTGGGTAGAAAAACAGTGAAAAACACCCAATAATCACCGAAAAAAACAGTATAGCTTCACAATGACCACAGCTCACCCAACGCTTGTAAGCAACTAATAGCACGCACACCACCGCCACCTAGCGGACAATTGCTGAACTACTGGACTCAATTCCCAACACCCAGGATTTTTAAACTTTCATATCAGACATTCTGACTAATGGATTATTTATTCAGACCAGCGGATTTTGTCCGTTGCATCCAATATCCGTTAATGTGGTGTCTGTAGATGAGAGGATCAACTGTACTCTAAAATCAGGAAATAGCTAGAAAATGAATGACAGAAGTTGCACTAGTACTGTGAGTGGTGTGTGTGTGTGTGTTGCCCATACATTTGCATTCTGAACTGCTCCTCCTGACATACATTTGCTTTTTTTCCAGCTCATTTTCTGCCTGGCTAATTTCCTTAAAAAAGGGATCAAATACTTATAACTGGTAGAATGATTAATTGCCCTAAAGAGCAGTTTGACTTTTGTTCTCTGGAATCAGGATTTGTTCATGTGTAGTACAGTACTGTTCAGTAGAGGAGTGCAAAAGCAGGTCATCTGCACTGCACAGATATTTCATCTAGACATGCAGGACGACGCCAGGAGGTTCAGATTCTCCTTAACATAAACTCATTAACATTAATATTTAATAACGCTGGACTTAAACAGCAGCCCTGCCTTGATTCGGATTCATTTACTTCTAATTTCAACATGGCAATGTGTTTCATATACTTTGATTTGAATAAGATATTTTACGATGAGGTTGAGGTTTTATCCATCTGCTCTGCTCTTAATAAGCCTTGCTGAAAATCAATGACGTTCTCAGTCTCTCTCTGTGTCCTGCTCCCATAGTGCACTGAATTTGTTCTTCAGGTTCACTCTAATTGTCTCCCTCATAATAATCTATAGGAACCTGGGGCAGCGTTCCAATTAATCAGCTCACTAATGAAAACCCCCCCACTCCCTCAACCCACCACCCCTCTAAGTCCACAGAGATGAAGACTACTTCATTGTCTCTCTCTGTTCTTTAGAGCAGGTGCCATTCTCTGTCATAGCACGCACAAATTTTAATAGCCAGTGGGTATTGACAGACTGAAGGGCTCATGAAAGGGACACTGAAGTAAATACATTGCAAGAAAAAAAGGATACTAAACTGTACCTTTCTTTGTCACTGGGGAAGTATCTTCAAGGGTATATCGTCGTACTTTTAGTATGCACATTTCATCTGGAAACACTAATGCAGTGTACCTTTAAAAACTGATTAAGGTTAATAAGTGGATCTTCGGGACCACTGGTTTTATTATTATTATTATTATTATTATTATTATTATTATTATTTTTATTTAACACAAACATTTTATTCTTCTTATTACAACCCCGATTGCAAAAAAGTTGGGACAAAGTACAAATTGTAAATAAAAATGGAATGCAATGATTTACAAATCTC
>JAQLOM010000038.1:8704745-8715251 GCA_030068315.1 Chrysichthys thysi | reverse complement strand
TATATACAGTGTGTGTGTGTCTGCATGTACACCTTAATTACGTGCTACAACACAGTTGACTTGTCTAGATACATCTATCAACTTGGTAGGTGATGTTTATAAAGCATAAAGGTGTCTAAGCCCATGAGCTGTAAAGGTTTAAAGAAGAAATGAAACATACACACGAGTGCAAAAAATATTGCACATGTTTTGTGGAAACTTGTCATTTCACAGAGCTGAGGAAGGGATTAAATTAATATCAATGTGTGTTGGAAGACCATTTTAAGTAAAAACAACATTTCAATAAAAAAAACTCAAATGAATTTACGGCATTTATCAGCCACACTTGATATATAGTTGATATAAAAGCCATATATTACATTATACTCTGTTATCCCAGATTTTTACATACAATGTACACTCATTAAGCACTTTATTAGGAACACCGTTACACCTATTCATTTGTGCCGTTATCTAATCAGCCAATTGATTGGTTGCAATACACTGCACGATATAATGCAGATACAGGCCAGCAGCTTTGGGCAATGCTCACATCAGTGATCACAATGGGGGGAAATGTGATCTTAGTGATTTTGACTGTGGCATGATAAATGCCAGAAAGGTCACAATTCATTCAATAATTTGCTATATTGCATATCCTTGGCAGGTTGTGTAAGGGCTGGAGCTACTGTAATCCCAGCTGACATCAGGTAAGAGGCAGGATACACCCTGCACAGCTCGCTAGTCTACTGCAGGGCTAACAGAGAGAGACAAACAACCATCACACCTATGGGCAATTTAGAGTAGCCAGTTGACCTAATTTGCATGTCTTTGGGCTGTGGGAGGAAACCGGAGCACCAGGAAGAAACCCATACAGGCAAAGAGAGAACATGCAAACTCCATACTTAAAGGTCTCCCGTGACCTGGCAGGTTTAAAGCTGGAACGTATTTGCTGTGAGGCAACAGTATTCAGCATTGCACCACCATGCCACAAATTTCCCATCTTCTATTTCCAGAAAGATAGTGCACCATTTCAGAAAGCAAAAGTCACATCAAACTGGTTTCATGAATACGACAATGAGATTAGTGTTCTTCAGTGGCTTTCCCAGTCATCGGATCTGAATCCAACAGAACATCTCAAAGGAATGTTTCCAGCATCTTGTGGAATCTGTGTCATGAAGAAGTGAGGCTGTTTTGAGAGCTAAAAGAGTATTGAGTCAGTGCTCCTAATAAAGTTGTCAGTGAGTGGATATAAATGATTTAAGTTTGACTGATACATTTGATCACTATCAAATGTAAGTATATTGGACTAATTTTAGTAAATATTTGAATGTATGAATAACTTTTAGCTGAATGAATTAAAATTGATTAAAATGTCATTAATACGAAGTTAATAATAGATTAACTTTAAATTTCAGCTTAAGATAATGTAATAGAAAAACTGGCCACCCTCTACACAGATAAATATGTTATATATATATATATATATATATATATACAGTATATGTTTATATATTATTATTTTCATGTAAGAATACAGTATATTAATTATTTATAGCAACTAGCCATGCCGTGAACACCAGAAGCAAAATAGTTGAGTTTCAAAGTAGGCGTATTGTGGGTCAGTCTGAGGATGGATCTGGCTGGTGTATGATTGCAAAAACCTTGGGATTCCTCTTGCCACAGTCAACAGAGTGATTGTACAATTCAAAAGCAAAGGCAAGGAATCAACAGCATCTCACTCAGGACAACCTGGGCCCTCTGACAGGTGTCTTTGGATTGTCAAGTGGATTCTTGAAAGGACAACTCCAAGTGAGTCGGGGTACTTCTGTGAGGTATCTCCATCAACTTGGCTACTATGGCAGAGCAGCTAGACAGAAGTTTCTAGAAATAAATTTTTAAAAATGGTGTCTATTTATGTTTGAGTTGTCTGTGCAGTTAGCTACTGCAGAGTCAGGCAGTGCCAATATATTTTACAGGTGCCTGAATACAAGGGGCTGTGAGAAGTAGAAAACTTGTTTTTACCAATTCGGTGGACATTTTTCATGTTCAAATAGCTCTTTGTGAGCATTGGACAGCTCGTTTTAACACTAGCCAAATCAATGGGCATTTTTCACCTGGAGGGGCTGTTTTTAACTAGCAAAAAACTGTTTATACCAGCTCTAATGGACATTATCTTTCTTCTCTCATCTCTCCCACAGTCTGTTGAATTAGATGAGTGCTGTAAAAGTGAACAAACTCAGGACATGGATGTTAAAAACTCTTCTGCAACAAGTTGAAGCTGATGGTTCAAGATCGTTAGATCTAGACAGTCTAGCAGTGTAAATGGGAATACTGACACTTGTAATCAGTGTAAAGCAACAGCAGCCTGGTCATAGGGTACAGTAAATTTGGGTAATGAAGCTCAATACAAAAAAGTCTGTTAATCCTACCTTTTCTGTTCCAAGGTGAGGGCTCTCTTCTTCTTTTCAATTCTGGTTGGAGACATACTGGGGCGTTTAGAAGACATGCTTCTGAATTAAAATTAGCTTTTGAAGCACATAAACACGTGGTAATGCACTGTATAGTACACAGATACACAACTTAACTCCATGAGTTGCGGGAGAGAGGGAGGCATCGCTCAAGGTGAGGGACGCGTACATCTGGGCATCATCAGAACATATCGCACCTCATACACTGTTACTGTATGCCTGCCCACGAATCTTTTGCATATCGCAATTGTTATTGTAACTTCGAAAAATTGTAAGTCGGGCCACATAGCTAGGGGAGTACCTACCTGTACCTTTTTGTTTTTTTACTCTTTAGTTTTTTCCCTTCATTTATATTTTGTAATTAAATAAATAGAAAATTAAACTACAGTTGATCTTCTCATCTACGCACACTGCATTAACGGATATTGGATGCAACGGACAAAATCTGCTGGTCTGAATACATAATCCATTAGCCAGAATGTCCGGCACGAAAGTTTAAATCCCGGGTGTTGCGAACTGGATCCAGTAGTTCAGCAGTTGTCCTCTGGGGGGCGGTGGCGTGCGTGCTACTAGTTGCTTACAAGCGTCGGTTGAGCTGTGGTCGTTGTGAAGCTATACTGTTTTTTTTGGCGATTATTTGGTGTTTTTCACCTCATTGTTTTCTCATTGTACGTACCTATTTATGTTGGCCATTATGCTGCTTGTCATGGGTACAGTACTTGGGTAACACTTTTATGGACCTTAGTGGTGTTTTTCCTTGGATTTCCATTATTTTAACCCCCCACAATAAAACACTTCACGTCACCGGATTATTCAATTCAACGAACAACCTCTCCCCCAATTAGTCCATTAATGTGAGGTTCAACTGTATGTGGAAATAAAAACTCATTTTAACTAGAAATACTCAGCGGAATAATTTCTAGTTATTAAAACCTGTTACTCTGGTTTTCTCGAACCATTACTTTTTCATTTTAAGACAACCAGTTCTTCATTTTTTAGAAAATAAGGAAATTAAACTTATGCAGGCATATTGTGATATTAAGCAGAAAGGTGAATTATTATTCCAAATAACTAGTTTATATATATATATATATATGTATATATATATATATATATATATATATATATATATATACTGTATATATATATAAAAAATTAAAATGTATTTATTTTGGTCATCAAAATTTCAATAACAGACACCTCGTCCGAACCAGATGTCCGTCAATCACACGTTACACACAGGGCTTCAGCACAACAGCCTGGTCCTAGACATGTTCTTGCTGTTTTGTCTTATTGAATGTTACGCTGCCTTCAAGTTCACAAATAAGGCACCTCAGTGCCTGCTGGCTGGCTCATGTACCCTCCCTCAAAATGCTAAATGATCACGCACACACAATGTCAATTCCAACTGCTTTCAGTGAAGTGTGCACGTGTGGTTCACAAATCACGCATCCTCTATCATGCTGATACTGAATGCTCTCTCTCCCTCTCTGTCAGCCACACACATTAGCAGACATTATTAATAACACATGTGAACTGAATTAAGAATGCGCTTGGCACAGAGACACTTTCAACTGGAGATTTTTTTAAATCAGGTGAATATTTAGCTTCAGATTTTATTTTTAGCTCTTAAAAAATTACCGAGCTTCAGACCCCAGTGACCTCATAGCAAGCTACGGCCCTGAGGCCAGCATCAATGTTTTATATCCAATGAGGAAGCTAATGGAGTTAACGTGCCAGTGGGGTGATGTGGAAGAACGCAGGAAAGATATATCCAACGGGTGGACAAAAAATCCAAAACAAACATCAGATGACCCAAAACAGTTCTTAGAGTCAGGCAGAGCAAAAGTTTATACTTTCAGATTCATTTATATGTTTGTTAATTTCAGCATAGATTTTTGACCATTTATATTGCTTATGATAATTAAGAAACATCTGTAAATCTAACTGACATTCAATGTCTTAATTTCATTGTTTGTTGTTTCATTTCAAAGTACGGGTACACAAACTTTTGCACTCAGCTGTATAATGTGGTAATTTATTAAATGATGATTAATGGCACATAACCGGAACTGATGTCATGCCATGTTGCATTACAATCTTGTTAAAAGCACAACCTCGTTTTTGTTAATAACCCCAGCTCATAACAATGGCAATATGTGCAAGTTTCATCATTACAACAACAAGCAAATGGATTTAAAGATCTATAATGCCAGTTGTTAACCTCAATCTCATAATACTCATTAAAAATACAGTTTTGCACTGTGAGTGAGTGCAGCCATAGGCCGCAATTTTATTGCGGCCATTTTCTGTATACTGTATAACATTTATTATTTTGTTATACTCTGGTTTTTCCAGAAGTGAAATCATATCATACCTGAGTAGAATTATGCAGTCAGGTGGTTCCATTTCCTCTAGGAATTTATGACTAAAAATCACAATACATAACCACTTGTCAACTACAAGAGCCAGTAACAGAGAGGGAGAAACTGGGTTACCTATAAAAAATGTAGAAAGAAAATAATGTATATTTTTTCCAGGAGTTCTGTGACAAGATCGCGTAATTTCTATGGAATATTACGCATATGCCACTGAAAATGTGTAGGGCAGCATGTGAGCTCGGTGGATGTTATAAAACTAAGATGCTCATAGCCTGCCCATGATTCCTGTTTAGACGATGCAGTGGACGTAGGGCAATAAAATTCCGTTTGTAATTTCATGCATGACTGTGCAGCCTCTACCAGACTTGAGCTGCAGTTTTTCAGCAAGACAAGCGTGTAAACCTCAATTACAGAGACTTCCCTTTCACTCTGAACATGAGGAAAAGGGAAGGGAGTCACTATTAAATGGAAATCAAGTGACTATAGCATTGTGTGTGTGTGTGTGTGTGTGTGTGTGTGTGTGTGCGTGCGTGCGTGCGTGCGTGCGTGCGTGCGTGCGTGCGTATGGGAAAGCAGGGGAAAGATGAAGGTTATCCCATAATGGAAACTGCATTATAGTAGTCTCTCAAACCAGTTGAGAAATGATATTAATGTGGGATTCTGTTCTCCTCTATCACTAATTAACCTGTGAAATTGTACACAAGCATAGTAATTACACGACTGTCCACAGCGTCTCACATCAGGGAACGTGAGAGTGGGAATGAGAAAAAGAGCCTGTGATTGAATTTGTCTGCCCAAACATTGACTGTTTAAAGATTTTTCAGGTAATGCTGAGGTATGTAGACAGTGAATCCTTTTGGTAAAGGAATCTATATTTGGTTTCAGGCATTGTCCAGCGAATTTCAGAAAGAAAATACAAAACAACAGCAATAAGAACAGCTGCCACCACCAGGACGACGACGACGACGATGACAACAACAACAACAGATACCTCAGTTTATACTGCTCATAAACTAATGAGAGATGTTGTAAATACACATGCTCCTGTAATTTCAATGTACGATTTAAAGCATATTGACAAAATGATAAGATATTTCCAAAATTTAACCAAGCATCTGTGCAATCTGCATAAAGTCAAGTGGCTTAAAATGGTGGCACGTCTCACTGATCCACCTCAAAACATATGTCTAGAGAGTGACCTCTGACGATCCAAAAAGACGCATGATGGCACTGTTTTATAGGATGTAATAAATGATAAAACTATGTCCTTACTGAAATCCTCAGAATACCTTCGTACTATTTTTAAACCTTTACAATGTATACAAGAGGGTGGTTGAGAAAGTAACAGCAAATATGAGATTATATCATTCAAGTAGATAGACAAATGATATGTCATTTTTATTTATTTATTTATTTTTTGCATAATCACTCTACTTTTTAATACCCTTTCAGTTCACACAGTTGCACCAACTTCTTTACCCCATCATAAAAAACATTTTTGGTTGCGTCTTCAGCCAGGAATGCACCACTTCTTTGACCTCACTCCCAAATCTTTTCATCACTTCCAAATCTTCCTCCTCTCAAAGCATCCTTCAGTGGTCCAAACACATGATAATCAGAAAGAGCAAGATCAGGCCTGTATGGAGGATGCTATAAGATCTGAAATCTTATTTCCTGAATGGTGTCAAGAGTTGCTGCAGTCATATAAGGTTGTTTGTTATCATGAAGGAGAGGAATTCCTCCTCAAATGCAGGCATCTTCATACTGTTGAAGTGTTCTTCTATGGTTTCACACCTTCCAAGCACAGAAATCTTATAGAGATTTTTATATAAATCCTATAGATCCCCATGAAAAGTATAAATAAGTGCAGGTAAAGTTACTGACACCTACCCCTGGCTGGGCACCAGCGTGGAGGCGCCTGCACAGTAATTGGTGAGAAGATGTGTAATGCCAGTTGGGCAGCAATGAAATCTCATGACTGAGCTTGAGTGGGGAAATTAATATTACACTCTTGTTAAAACAACAAATTGTCAATAGCAGCCATTTTGTTTGAATACAAGGTTGGTCTTATTGTAAGAGCACTCTAGGCCAAAGGACAATGACTGATTTTGTGAATGCATCATTGGAATTGTAGCTGGACAGGACAGAATGGCAAGGTGTTTGTTCTGTCAAGCCCAAATGGATTTGAATACTGTGCATGATCAGTGTGCAACGTCTGAACCTGAATATCTTCAACAAGTATTTACTGCAGTAACGGCAGCTTAGTTCTATTAGAAGTGCACCATGCAGACTATGAAAATGCTGCTGGCTATTCATCACCTTCCTCTCCTGCTGCACTTTGTGTAGCTTCCCAGATGAACTGTTGGAAGAAGCACATATTCGTGGCTTTTGCTTAAGATAGCTTTTACTAGCCATCACTCCAACCAGAGCAGTAGCCAAATTGCTTGTATTATCAGTCAGCACATCGTGTCTTCACTGGGAACAACAGGATTGACACAGCAGTATATCAATAAACCTATCACCCTATCTGGCCTTGCAGATGAGAACATGCCCAAACCAGCACGATATTCAATAAAGGCTCCCAAGAGTTATGTAGAAGTAAGTCCCACATGATGGCTCAATGATGAGCTGTTTGTAAGCTTTAGGAAGAACCATAAAGAGCTTCCCTGTTTAAAGACAGGTTAGCCCCTTGGGTATAATAGTGAGATAATTGTGTAACAATCCTTGAATGTAAGATAAGATGTGTCTTATTCCTGTTAAATGCCAATCTTTATAAAAAGATGATAACTACATTATTTATGTGGCCCAAACTATATGACCAAAATTATATGAATACCTGACTATCACATCCACATGTGCTTGTTGAGAATCTCATTCCAAAACGATGGGCAGTAATATACATCTGATCCATTGTTTGCAGCTATAACAGCTTCCACTCTTCTTGAAAGGCTTTCCTTAGATTTTGGAATGTAGATGTGGAGATACGTGCCTGTAAGAGAATTAGTGAGGTCAGGCAGGTAGGTAAGGCAGGTAAGAAGCCTGGCATACAGTTTGTGGTTGCATTTATCGTAAAGGTGTTTAGCGGTGTTGATGTCAGGGCTCTGCGCAGGCCATTGAAGTTCTTCCTCACCATCCTTGGCAAACCATGCCTTTATGATCCTTGCTTTGTGCACAGGGGAATTGTTATGGTGGAAAAAGTTTTCATCCCTAAGGGATACTGTAATTCTACAATATATAGACGTTCTAGACAATTATATACCTCCAACTTTGTGGTAACAGGTTAGGGAAGACCCCCATATGGATGTGATGGTTAGGTGTCCACAGACTTTTGGCCATGTTGTGTATTTTGCCTTCACTATTTCCTAAAGGAAACCACCTTGGTGGTCCAAGATAAATCTAAGTGTAATAGAAGGTTACATATATATCTGTGATTCTGCCACTGAGTGGAGGGCCAAGCAATGATCAGGATGAGCGTGATGTAGCAAGGGTGCTTTATAGGCTATCAGAAAGAGTTCACATAATTTTGATTTCTGTCAAGGAAACAAGAAATTGGCAATTTTATCTTTGAAGGAACCACTGAGTCATAGAATTACAGCAGTTACAGAACCACACATTAAGCAGCTTCCTGTTTTGAAATTGTTTGCTTGTATATTTTTGCAAAGTGTGCTACGTATATACTGTATTTAATGCCTTCCATATGGCGAAATGACAAATACGTTAGAATATTTCATTCGGACAGGGAATAACATAACACTTTAATATATGCAGAGCTAATAGAGGAGAACCATCAGCCATGAAGCTATTTCTATGTAACATCCTCAAAAGTCCTAATGTTGCAGTCGTCAAAGCTTTAAAAATGAATTCAAATAGCACTTCATATTCGAGCTGTAGGGACAACATGTACATGTCCATAGATAGCAGTGAGTGGGGGCTCATGGGTAGACACTGTAATGTCCTTTAGTGGATTTACTTGAGCAAGCATCAGTAAGCGGCTGCCGTACTTCCATGCAAAGTTGCAACATTATATTACCGACTCTCTGCATGAAAGCTTCGAGGTGTTAAAATGCAAAATAGATGCATATCCCTGTCATGCATGGATCAGTGCCAGGAAAAAATCCTGCTATAATTTTTGACTCTGCTTCATGTAATGGATGCCATATTCATAATTCTACACATGATGATCTCACTGAAATGGAGCTTTTTATCTGCACCTACTCATTTGAGTGTTTTAGACTCCAAGACTCAGAGCAGGGAAAATAGCAGGGCAATGTGCAATGAGATATCAAAGATGCCTGACAAAATGTTCAAAAGCCAATTGTTGTAAGGGGATATTATTATGGCTACAAAGCTCAAGCACAATTCTCAACTGAAAAGCATGTCCCTTCTTTGTGAAGGGAACATGCAGTGTACTTTCTGAGACACCTTCACTGAGACATTCTCTCTCTCTCTCTCTCTCTCTCTCTCTCTCTCTCTCGCCAGAAAAGTTGGGACGTTCTTTAGTTCTAAGTATCCCAATGCATGATGTTATTAAAAAAAAATCAACAAAATAGAAACATGCTTATGTATGACAGGATTTTAATGTACTTCATTAAGTTATTTATTTATAGTTCACATTGTAGCAGGCTATACCGTGAATCCATGGATTTGAAGTTTAAGAAAACATATTTGAAATGTCATTTTCGTTTCCATGAAGTATGAAATCAACGACACTTTCATTGTATTTATTTATTTTTAATTGTAATATGACAGTGTAATGGGTTTTGCCTTGAAACCCTCTATATATAAACCCATCGCTGTTTTATATTCAATTATCAAAAATGTCATGCTTGACTTGATAATAGCAGTTTAGAAAGAGCATTTATTGCTCGATGTAAAACACAACTTCATCTTTGCTGCATAACTGCAATTTTAATTTAGCATAATTGTGTTCCATAATAAATGAGCTGAATGCCCTAACAACTCCAGTCATTGCAGCAATCAGATAATTGACACGGTACCTTTTAACACTTGTTGACATTTCATATATTGAATACATAAACATGATTAAATGCCAGCAACTGTTTGACTGTGTGATTTTAGTGGCACATGCTTTATGTATTGCACAGTTACACTTTCTAAAACCGGGAGTTTTAATATTCTGGTGTTTGTTTGTTTTTTGTTTTTTTTAATTTATGACCTATTTTTAACCTTGTTTGTGAATAGGGCCCCCAACGTCCCAATCAAGACAAAGCCAACAGAGTTCAGCCCTTGACAGACCAGTCTGGCACAGACCAGTGCAACTGGATTTTCCATGGCGGATGCTGCATTGCCAAGCTGAGTGCTGGGGGTGCTGATTCAGAATCAGAGGCCGATGTAGCAACACCGATGGCGTTTAGTGAAAGATACAGTTACACACACACCCACTCCCACACCAACACCCACAAACACACACCTCTTTAGCCACACACACATGAACACACATTAACACAAAGGAAGGTTTACCAGAGTGGACCTTCAGGAGATCAATGAGGCAAAGAAGCTTTTCAGTCACATACATCACCTCAAACTTGAGAAGCATCGTTAATTTCTCTCTTCCTCTTTTTCTGATTGATTTACATCTTAATACCACACACACACACACACACACACACACACACACACACACACACACACACACACACACACACACACACACA
>JAQLOM010000038.1:8678104-8692381 GCA_030068315.1 Chrysichthys thysi | reverse complement strand
GTGTGTGTGTGTGTGTGTGTGTGTGTGTGTGTGTGTGTGTGTGTGTGTGTGTGTGTGTGTGTGTGTGTTTTATTCCATGGACCTTTGAGTAGTGTGCCTGTGTATGTTGACAGTAGGACCTTGGAGCAGTGTGCGTGAATGCTGACTGCAGTGTTTTTGTTGGTTCAGCTGAGAGATGCCTGCCCAACCTGCTCACTAAAATTTAACATCTACCAGCAGTCCATTTCATTTAGCTATAGCAATCTCCAGAATTATTGCCAACCCCATGAAATAATATTCTCAGCAGAAACACAAGAAAATGTTGTGTAGCATTACTCTCACTCACTCACTCACTCACTCACTCACTCACTCACTCACTCACTCACTCACTCACTTGCTTAATCCTGTTCAGGGTCCCAGGGGGAAGCAAATTGTAAATAAAAACAGAAGGCAAGAATATAGAAATTTTATAAAGCCATATTTCATTCATAACAGAACATAGAAAACATATCAAATGTTTAAATAGAGAAAATCTATCATTTTAAGGTCATTTTGAATGTTATTTCAGCAACACGTCTCCAAATTTTGGGACAAGGCCATGTCTACCATTGTGTGGCATTATAATTTTAACAACAGTTTGTAAATGTCTGGGGACTGAGGAGACCAGTTGCTCAAGTTTTTGGAGAGGAATGTTGTCCCATTCTTGTCTGATACAGGACTCTAGTTGCTCAACTGTCTGAGGTCTTCTGTGTTGTATTTGTATTTGTTTGTATTTTGTGTTCATATGTTGCTCTAGAACCTGGATGTACCTTTCAGTATTGATGGTACCTTTCCAGATATTCAAGCTGCCTATGCCATATGCACTAATGCACCCGCACACCTATGGTTACCTAACTCTAACCCCAATCCTAACCCAAGAGGCTGGCTTTTGAACTGAGTGCTGATAAGCTGGGTGGCCCTTCTCCTCTTTTGTCCAAATGACAGTGTCCCTGGTTTCCGAAAAGAATTTCAAATTTGAATTTGTCTGACCACAGAACAGTTTCCCACATAGTCCCAGTCCATTTTATATGAGAAAACATCGGTGGTTCAAAATCATGTTCAAATACGGCTTCTTCTTTGAATGATAGAGTTTTAACTGGCATCTGCGGATGGAATGGCAAATTGTCTTCAATAAAAATGTTTTCTGAAAATATTCCAGAGCCCATTTAGTGATTTCCATTACAGAATCATGCCTGTTTGTGATGCAGTGCTGCCAAAGGGCCTGAAGATCACGGGCATCCAGTATGAATTTTTGGCCTTGTCCCGTATGCACAGAGATTTCTCCAGATTCTCGAAATATTTTAATTATTTTATGTACTGTAGATGATGTTATTATGCTGAGGAACTTTTTTTCTGAAATCGCTCCACTCTTTATAGACGCAGTATCAAGGGGATTGGTGATTCTCTGCCATCTTTATTTCTGAGAGCCACTGTCACTCTATGATGCCCTTTTTATCCCGAGTCATGTCACTGACCTGATGCCAGTTGACCTAAATAGTTGCTAATTGTTCCTTTAGCTGTTGCTTTTTTGTACCACTAACTTTTCCAGCCTCTAATTGCCCCTGTTCCAACTTTTTTGAGATCTCTTGCTGTAATGAAATTCAATTTCCATAGCATTACATTCTGTTTTTATCCACAATTGGGGGAAAAAATTGAAATGAATGCATGGCACACACCGTCATTTTTATAGAACATTTTACAGTATAATATTTTGGTGACAGATTATAGATAACGGAATATATTTATGGCAATATTAGAAAAAATGAAATGTGGATCATTTTTGATGCACTCTCATTTCCAACTGCTATATCCCAGAATGAACTTCTGCTACACTGGACTCATTAGTGACATGCTTCATATATGTTTGTGTAGATCAGGATGCTATATAAAGCAGCAAGTTGGGGTGATAATGCTGTCATTAAACAGAGAACAAAATGTCTGCTCTAACGTTGGTTCAGTGTTGATAACTCTACAGTGATCTTCAACACACAGCAGACAGAATGAGAATCTCTGCTCCTGGGTTTGTCCCCCCCGTCCCCCCCCCCCACACACAGTGTATACTTCTCAAGATCTGTGCAATGTTGTAAAAATAGTACAAGTAATAAGCTAAAGAAAAGAACCGATGAATCACATGTTCTTTTCACCTATCGTCTCTCTACATGGCTGAAGAACATGAAATGAGCTCATTAAAATTCTGGCACAACTCCAGCAGTGTCTGGGATTGCGAGTTGCTTGAGTGAGGAAAACAATACTGCTCTGTGAGGGAACATATGCTTGCGTTGAACTGCACGCTGTCTAAGACAGACACTGAAAAACCTCCATGCATTAACCCATATTTATAAAACCGCCATTTTTACCATCCAGAAATTCTTCAAATAACTGGAGGCTTGATTAGTAAACCTGGTTGTTTCCTCTTAATGCATTGATGTGTTATATCATTTACACGTTCTTTATGACAGCTGTGAGAAGGTGTGCTGTGATGCCAGCTTTTTCCTGCAATTATCAGTTTATTAGGAATAAGCTAATACAACAGCACTTTTTAAAAGTGAATCAGGATCTTTGAGTGGTCTTGATGAATTTAGCAGGAAGAAGGAACAGGTGTGTGATCTCACTTCTTTAAAAAAAAAAAAACTGTTCACACCACTAGACAAGGAAGGAGAAAGTAACAAAGCCAATGCACTGCTTCAAGAAACTAACTGAAAACAAGCCTGCCAAAACATTTCATGGCCTGTAGGGAGTGTTGGTTCAGGATGCTGAAGGTGATATGATAAATGAGCAGTGAATCACAGAGATACAGGAACAACGATTGAAAAGTGAGCAGTGGGGAGAGGTGTGAGGCAGATGCCTTAGCTGGAAGTTAAGATTTCTAGACTGCATACCTGATGGTTAGTGCACATGACTAAAAATATCGGAAGAAATATTATAAACGTGGTATTCTCAGACTTACATAGGTGATCACATTCTCGCTTCCAAGATGCCAGACTATTTATCTGTCCTAAATACTACTATTCTCGGTCTCTTAGTCCTGTCATGCCATCCGGCACATAGGGTGTCAAGCGGCCCCAACAGGGCTCGGTTGAAATTTCTGTAGCTAAGTGCATTCTACAGGGTGAGGTCACTAGCCCCACGCCTAACCTTTCCCTAATTCAGGACTCGGGTTCATGCACACAAACACTCAGACCTATGGGCAACTTAGGGTAACCAAATCACCTAATGTGCATGGCTTTGGACTGTGGGAGAAAACCGGAGTATCTGGAGGAAAGGTGCCCTTGTAGACCCCGGGGAACGAACCCAGGACCTTTTTGCTGTGAGGCGACCGTGCTAGCCATTGTGCCATAGAAGAAGGAGGAAGAGGAGGAGAAGGATGAGGATGATGAGGACAAGGACAACAACAACAACCACCATCTTTATTTTAAAAGTACCTATTCCTGGTTTCCCCATGCAACACGGGTCTCATGGTGAAGGGTGTTTGTATTTGCGTTTGATTTGAGTCATGTCCCCGCCCCCCAGTGTGTTTATAGGGTTTATTCCCCTGATTATGCTTACCTGCATCTTGTTTTGTCTAGTTAAATCTTCTGTGTTATCCTTTGCATTTCCAAAGTCTCATTCTGCATTTGTCATCATGTCTGAACCTTGTTTTCACGCATGTGGGTTTGACACTTGCTTGTGCTGTTTGACGCTGATTATGGCATAGTCCTGTCCAAAACCATGTGCCTGCCATTCGAACCCTGTATGGATTATGACTCTTCATTTTGGATTTCCCTAGAGTATGTGCATAACTGTACTCGAATTGGAGTAAATTCAAAGTCATAGCAGTTACTGAATAAAATCATTCCAGAGGAATAACTAAACTAGCACAAATTTAGGGGATTTAAATGGTTCAAAGCAGCATTCCTGCACGACAAATTCTATTGTTGAATTAAAAAGTACGAGTTAATTCAGTGGTACAGGTATTGATTCAACACATTATGAGTCACCCATCTTTAGCAGGGCGATTTATTTTAGCTGCAGATCTGTTTCAAGAAACTGTTGAAATAAAAGAACATTCGCTTCGACGCTTAGGTGAGTGAGAATACCTGTTTTACTTTCTGGAACACTGAGCACTAATGTATTCATTTAGTGCTTCAGGTTCTTCCTCTCTGTTCTTTATAATTGCTAATGGATCACCTAGTGTGCTGGAACATCTGCTTGCAGTCATCATAGGAGGATCCGGTGGGAATGAGTGTACCGCTTTGGTTCCGCTGAGATGAACACAGCACAGACACATGTCAGCATGTTTATTGTCATGCATGGCTTTGATCAGGCACATGAAAAAGCATAATGAGTTGTAATTAGTCAATGAGTGTATGTTGGACAGGTTGCAGTGCCCAGTACATTTCCTATATGCTCTGATGCTGCTATAGGATCTTCTGACTGAAAACACTAGTATGCAGTTTGTGTAGGAGACAACTCAAGATAAAAGTGATGACTTTTTGTCACTGGTATAAACACTGCCTTGTGTTTGGAATATTATATAACTCTATATGACATGTCTAAAATCAGTCTTGTCCCTTCTGGGACAACAAAGCAAAAGTTAAAGCTGTAATTCGATTAGTTTATTAATGCAAAGTTCATTGAAAGTTTAAGTACTGCTGCCTCTCATTGCCCGATTGCGCACTCGACGCGCTGAGTGAATTCCTTTCTCTCCGACTCTCCCTAATGGATTTATTCCGCCTACCCATTATTAGGACACACCCCTGTCCCAGCCCATGTTGTTCAGATGCTCGTGTTGCATGCAGTGTTAACACATAGTGATTAATGAATCCTTAAGTGCATTCTTTCAGCACAATGCAATGTTTACTCATTTTCTTCCAACTTCACTCTCCTTCTTCCAGTCCTCTAGGCGGCTTTTACTGCAGCTCTGAGATTCGTGCTGTTTGTTTGCTAATGGTCAATGAGATTTGGAAGTATACAATAGATCTGTCTTGCGCAGCCTGAAGCACCGAAACTATAGACTTTCCAATATATCTCGTTCTCTTTCAGGGAATCAGAGGTTATTATCCAGTAATGAAAGCACATAAAACAGCATTGGATGAGAGTAGGATTCACATGTCTTTGTTGAAACCCAGTAGGTCAAGCTATCTTAGAAAATATTATAATGACTGACCCTGAATGTGTCCTTTCAGATTAAAAATGATGAGCTCGTCACTGGCATTATTACAAGTAAACCTCTCCCTCTTGTCTCATCCTCTTCTATCTCTTCTTGCTTTTCTTTTAAGACTCCTTTGCTCTCTCATGCTCCTCTAAAGCCTTCTCTCACCTTTTACTCCCCTATTACATAACCTTCTCACACAAGCCTTGTCTGTTTCCACCCTCCTGAGGTGCTCTCTCTCTCTCTCTCTCTCTCTCTCTCCCTCCCTCTCTTGCGCACCTTCTAGTCTCCGATCAATACTCATCAAGTCTCCTCCAGTCTGAAGCTTGTTTCCCCCCTTTAACGTAGTATTATCAGTCAGGCAGTAGTTACACAAGCAATCAGCAACCCCTAATTAAACTTTGCTAAAAAAAAAAAAAACCTCAGTTAGCACACCATTAACTTTTACACAAAGTAACTAGGGAATATTTTGAGCCACTTTACTTAATGCCAGTGCTCCTAGGGCAACATGACAACTACATAGTATGAGGAAGAATTTAAAAATACAGTTGAACCTCTAATCTGTGGACACTGCATCAACGGATATCGGATGCAACGGACAAAATCCGCTGGTTTGAACATATGATCCATTAGCCAGAATGCCCGGTATGAAAGTTTAAAAAACTTGGGTGTTGCGAACTGAGTCCAGTAGTTCAGCAATTGTCCGCTAGGCGACGGTGGCGTGTGTGCTACTAGTTGCTTACAAGCGTCGGTTGAGCTGCGGCCGTTGTGAAGCTATACTGGTTTTTTTGGTGATTATTTGGCGTTTTTCACCTCAATGTTTTCTCAATGTATTCACCTATTTATGTTGGGCGTTATGCTGCTTGTCATGTGTCCAGTACTTGGGGAGCATTTTTATGGACCTTAGTGGTGTTTTTCCTTGATTTTCAATTATTTTAACCCCCCTCACTAAAACACTTCACATCATTGGACTATTCACGTCAATGGACAACCTCTCCACCCAATTAGTCCGTTAATGAGAGGTTCAACTGTACAGGCGATTTTTAAATTATGCTATAACCTGGAGAGAAAAAGACAAAGCATGGAGTGCAGACATCTATCTTCTTCAGAGAAAATGGGGAAATGAAGGGGTCTGTTCTGGTGCATTTCCAAGCTCATGGGCAAGTAGTGACCAGTGCAAGTGCATTGCTGTGAAATGAACTAAAACCTGCAATTTGCAGCAAAAGAAGAGGAATACTGTCCAAAATATTCTCGCTGCACCATGACAATGCACGTCCTCATAAAGCACCAGCGACCGTAGAGACAGTGCAACAGCCTGGGATTGAACGTCTTCAACATCCTCCTTACAGCCCAGATCTGGCACTGAGTGATTATTCCATCTTTGATTCATTGATGAAGGCACTGCACAGTTGCTGATTCACCTCTGATGATGAAGTAAAGGAAGAGGCGCTCACCTGGCTTCAGGATCAGCTGAAAACGGTGCAGCTGTTAAACTCTGCGGAAATACAGAAGCTAGTTGAACGATACAACAAATGTGGGAAAAGTAATATGTTCAATTTTTCAGTTACTTCTATTAAAGCCATTAAATATGTTTCGCCTTTACTTTTGAGCCTCCTCATACATACAGCATACAGAACGATAACAGGAATTAACCTGCATATAATTTACAAAAGGTTTTTTCAGTAAGTGTCACTCGATGGAAAAGAGCTGGCTTTCTAGTTGTTCCGAAGTTGACGTTCACATTCCAGGTACCTAGGCAATGATTTTATTAATTCAGTGTGAATCCATGCGAGGAAGTCATTATGTACACTTTTGCATGAGGTGTTAATTACTGTCTGTTGTGTTCGTGTGAAATATCACTTATGGTCTGTGAATTGTTTCCCTCATTGAAACATTTATATTCAATTAATGACTAATGAATTAATGATCTCTTGAGTAATTTCAAAACATTTTCTGGATTAAAAATGCACACATTTGTAAAAGAAGGTAGAAATCAGCATTTCAACATGGTACATATTTTTACTTCTGTACTTGGCTACTTGGGATATTTCATACCATCTGCCCAACAGGATACAGAGTAACCAGTGGGCTCAAGAAAATGAATCAGTTTTGAGGGATCCTGAAGCATGATGGTTTTTGGATTGTCAGAAATTGACTACTCTGTGTGACACGGTGCTAACATTGATAAAAACACACCAGTGGCAGACTGTTTAACAAGGCAGATCCTTCCAACCTCTGCACTTCAAGAGACCTGTGAGAAAGTTATACTTTCAGAAAAAAAAGAACATGCAGGGGGGAAAAAAAAACAACGTCAGAGAAGGGTAAGCCAATTTAAGTCCAGGCACTTCAAACGAAGCGGTGACTGGAGTCAAAGGTTAATGAAAGGGCACTTTGGCACAAGGATGAAGACATGACAGGAGAATGAAAGAGTGGATTATCCAGCTCTGATATCAAAGAGTCCCTTAGCTCACTGCTGCATCATCCCCATCTCCCTCTTTCCCCACCTCACTCTGCACCATCAGCCTAATAATCCTGGGAGAATCCTGGGAGAACACTTGACTATAGGGGTTTGCCTACCCTGAATGAATCCTATTACAATTACTCTTAATTGTGCTCAGTAATTAAAACATAACTGGATGTAATCAGGTTTCTGTAAAGCTAACCTCTGCTGATTTCTCCTGGATGACATATGAAGACACAAACAGAAGATAGAGCATTTTTATCTCTGTAGATTTTCAAATTTCATTTTTTTTTTTTGATAAATGGGTTTACAAAGCATTAGTGAACAAAGACTTCTAGCATATAAGTGAGAATCCCCAAGAAAAGAAAAAACTCCGAACGGGAGCCCCAAACCCTCACAGTTGCAGCACTACGCCTCCTAGAGTTCAAGAGAGTCTGAAATATCCTGACCACTATTGTAATTAATAATTTATGAATTCATGCAGTTAATAAATCACACCTTGACTTCGTCTACAGATGGAATTCAAAATAATTATGTTCTCTCGATCTCTGAGGACTTTTACCAAACCCAAGATGTTAGTGTGTCTGTTTTGAGTACTTCAAATATTAAAATATGTATATAAATACTTCAGACCACACACACAAAAAATACATAACTATAAAATGTTCCATGTGCTAAAATGTTCATCTGCTTCAGTCCCAGAAAAAAAAAAACCCCTGTTCCATCCAACACTCTCAAAGGTTCTTGTAGGACCTGTTAATCCGTCCGTCCATTTTATAGGTCATTATTTATTGTGGGGGAAGCTAAGGCCAATCCCAGCTGACTTCAGTTGAGAGGCAGGGTACACCTCGGAAAGGTCGCCAGTCTATCACATGGCCAATGAAGACAAGAACAACCATTCACAATCACATTCACATTTATTGTCAATTTAGAGGAGCCAGCTGACCTAATCTGCATGTCTTTGGACCATAGGAGGAAACTGGATCACCAGGAGGGAACCCATGCAGACGCAGGGACAGAAAGCAATCTCTGCACAGAAAGGGCCCTGGTCGATCTGGGATCAAATCCAGAACCTTCTCACTGTAAGGCCCGACAGTGCTACCCACCGCACCACAGTGCCACCCACACCTATTAATCCAGTTGCCATTTACTGAGTCTTAATGAGAGCAAAATTCATTTAGTGTTTATCCAGCACAGTTTAACAGCTCACATCTACTGAAAAGAGTTCTCTTGGGAGAATAAAATAGAAATAAAGACCTTAATCATTCAGTAGAACCATTCACAGATATTGATGAGATTTTTTCCAGGAATTTATTTCTTAAACCTCTCACAAGCAGTCTGCCTTATGTTGGGCCTTAAGGTTTTTTCCCCCCAGTCATTTATTTCCTTTCTCCATTTCCTTTGCTCTCTCTTTGTTATTAAATGTGTTAAAACCTCCATCCTGGTGGTCTTAATTGGTTTTGTTTTCAAATTGCCCATGCCACATTAATGACTGCCATTAAGCTGAAATTGTACTCCATTACCCAGTATTGAAGTTAATGAGCAGCACCACAGGAGCAGCATGGGTAATGCAGTCTATTGGCTCAGCGTGAACTCTGCTCTGCACCTCACTGCCTTCAGCAGATGTGCTACGAGTCCATTGATCCTTAATTAAAAATCATGACTGCCTTCTGTTGCTCTGCACTCCAGTAACTATGGATTAACTAGAAATGCACTGTTGGTTCACATATACTGTCCCTTTGAAATGGGCACCGGGAAAACTGGGGTTGGAAATATATTAATTTCACCACAACAAAATAAATGGGCCATATAATTATGTCATAGTGATGTGAGCAGTAACAGGGCATGTCTGTTTAAATACATAGTTAAAAATTTGCATTTGCACATGGCGTAGCTTGCATACAGAAAACAGATAAAGTAAACTCTTTGGCAAATATATATATACAGTATAGGAAGCAGATTCATGATGAAAAACATTTAAAAAGTTTACTCATGAAAATATAATCTAACTTGATACATTTTAAGCCTGCTGTACAGGCAATAAATAACATGCACCATAATACAAAGATAGCATATGCACATGTTACTACTTTATATACTAGCCATATATTATTTAAAAAAAAAACATTTGAAATTTAAACTACTGAACTAGCTGATTACCCGGTGGCTTCGCTCACTGAGTGCAATGGAAAAGAAAAGAAAATGCAGTATTTCTAAAATAAGTTTGTTAATTACCAATTTTATTTTTCAACAAATAGTGGTCGGACGTCATTTCCGTTTCAAACGTGAAAAGAATTTTAGATATTTAGATCAAAGTTTTCTTAAATAATTACTTACCAAATAGGTGTTTACTTCTTTTCAATATCAGTGAAATAACTCTCACACAAATAATAACAATTCGTAAGGCCAGGATAAAAATGGCGTCCACAAACAAAGTGATTACTTAAAAAGTAAGCGCTAGTGACGCTGTTTCCGGTCATACACACGGATAATATGTTCTGAGGTCATACGTCATTTCCGTTTCAAACGCGAAAAGAATTTTATACATATAGAAGATGTCTTGTGGTACTTTTATCTATTTATATTTACACGGAATGTTGTGCAACTTCTGCACGAAAAGTCCCTGTTAACACTTTTAACAGTTATATAGCAGCTAGCACAGTTCCCTAACCATCATTCCCTTACCAGTTTCTTTTTTCTGTCTTTTGTGTAAAGTAAATAAAGCAACAAAAACTTCGCCTTGTCATGGCACTGAGAAACTGAAAAACGCAAAGTGCAAAGTCCCATGATGGAACACTTACGCAACACTGAGATCTGTGAAGCCCTGCCTTGCATTTAAAGAAATGCCTCCTTACAGAAAACTTCATGATATCAACAATTCTAGAAGAAGACTAAAGAAAATGAAGTTTGCAGTTTCATGGTTGAAAGAGCTAAATTTAAACATTCTGAGCTTAAATCACGGTCATGTTTGACAGAAGAATTTAAATAAAATCATCCAAATTTGCTTTGCACAAACATTTAATGACATTCTCATCAACTACTCTTATTATTTATGAGTTTTAATCAAACTATTATTATCTCAGATGTAAAATTCTTCGTAAAACAATTTGCCCATGGTAATCACACCTACATTTCAGACACAAAAGTCTGAAATACATGAACAGTTTTGGCATGCTGCAACCAAAATCAGCCACCAAATTTCCATTTTTGATGAGTCCATCCTTCATTCTGAAGAGTCCATTGTTCATCAAGTGGAGAGGACTCAATACTAACCATCAGACATGCAAAAAATATTCATTCAATCCACTGAAAGCCAGTTTCAATCTTCTTTCAGTAGGTGTAGCACAATATTTTCTCTAGTCAAAAATTTTTCCGGTCATTTTTAATTAAGCTAAAAAATGTATCCATATTTTTTCATGACATTATTTAAATAACTTTACATAAATATGTTAGAAACATTTTCATAAATGTGTATGTCTCCCTGAGGCAACAATGTATCACTATGGAAAGACACTAGGCCGTAATTAAAGTATTAAATAGCTATGCACATGAATACTGCATTTGATCTAAATGTTTTTTGCATTATAGACAACAAATTAATGTTTAACATTATACTTAACATAATTATTTGGATTTAACAAGATTGAACATTATAGCCACAGACTACCAAATTCCTATCTATACTTTTTGCATATTATATTATAATTATAGTACATAACTAAGTGTAAGTTTGATGCATTTTTTTTCTCATAAACTTAAAAAAAAGTATAAAGCAAAGGTAACGCTCCCAGTTGATGATGGGGAGAATGAGATGAAGTTTAGAGGATGATCAACCATACATGGATTAAGTGAGACTGAGGATGATGATGAGGGTGAACATGGAGGTACAGTGATAGCATCAAATCTATATGGAGAAAGATGATGGAGATGATGAACATGATGATGAAGAATCAGGATCTAAGTGGCAGGCATGGTTAAAATCGGATTAAGCTATTTATTTGTAATTACATTTCACTTTTTATGTATTGCATCTTGTTCCATATGCAGGATTAAGTTGTTGGCTTGAAAATCAAAGTTTTAAAGACATTTTTTCTATTTTTAAAAGAAGGCATCCATTTTTTTAGAGACTTCCAATTATGCTACTCTGATACCTTGTGGCAATAAGCTGCGGACTCCCTCAAAAGTGAAATAAATAAATAAATAAATAAATAAATAAATAAATAAATAAAAATCGAATATTTCTCCATTTGCACAATTCTCTAAAATGTTTATTCTCTAAAATTCACACAGTATGCCAAAATGTTGTAATACCTATAAATATATTAAGATTTTAAGTGTATGGGTATTTTTCTCATTCCAGCATAGTGACAGTAAATCACACAGTTTGTACATTCATCAAACAAACAAATAAACAAACAAAACAAAAATGATCAAAAACTTCAGCAGTGGACAATGAGTTCTCGCTGGTGTTCTCCGATGAAACGCTTGAAGCCCTATTTATAGTGCGATGACTGAGATGAGAGGTCTTTAACATTCATCTCTCAGCACAGTGTTAATCACTGCCTCCTCAGCTTTACACTTGAGCTGCGAACACCACTACTGTTACTGTAAATTTTCTCTCCCCATGTGCTTATCTAATCTCTGTCTACCTGCTATAAACTTCCTCGCATCATGTCCTCCATATGTGCAGCTCCACTCGCCTGCGTACACAATAGTCGGACTACTGCACTCTCATTTGTATGGCAAACAGGATGTAGTATAAAAAAGTATGAAAGTGTTATGTTTGGGTGGATGACTGTTTAAAACACCTTTAGGGACGGAAAAAAAAAAGGAATTTATCTCCAGGGAAAGAGCAAAAAGAACAGATAAAGAGAGCAAGGGAGTGAGTGAGGTAGAGAAACACTGAGCACTTGTTCTGCACAACCTTAATTAACTTCAAGGTTGAAAGTGTGAAATTTAATAAAGGGGACTTAAAAGATGTTAATATCCTGCCAATGTGCTGGCATGAATAAATTAAATTAAATAGAGGAATTCTGATGAGAATATGAACCCTTTCTTATTTTTTTTTTTGCTTCTACTGTATAAAAAGCTTTAGAGTAGTAGATGAGATCAAAAACAAGTGGCCCGAGCAATCAGAAATATGTTTAGGCATGGGAGATATTAAATATGTTTGTTTGTGTGTATGTGTGTTATATTGGATGAACAGTGGAAACCGTTGGAAAGTCCATGGAAAACATAAGCCTGTAGTAACATCTGTCTGAATACCGAAGCACGCAATTTCAACATTAAATCCACACTAGTCATCTCTGAATACACAACAAACACACATGAATGTAATGAAGTTCTGGATGTATTATTGGCACACCTACAGCAATATGTGAAATCTTATTTATTGTTATGTCTGGTGTACATAATGTTATTTTTTTGCTGATACTGGACATGCTGAAAAGTGTATCTGAGCTAAAAAGAATTAATGTCATTACCCTGGGCACCGTGCAGAGATGCGACAGAATACGAATGCATTTTTTGATCAGATAAATGTGTTCTAAACAGATGGAAATACAGTGCATATGCTAATGCGTGATGCACAGGGTTTTTTTTGTTGTTGTTGTTTTTTTTTTGAAAATAGGAAGCTTGCCAAAAAATGGTCAGAGTATATCAGTATATCTGTTTGAGACTAAAGAAGTGCATTGGGACTGGGATTCCACAGGACACAACAAAAAAAAAGTGTGAGTAGGAGGTTATTTCTTTCATACGGGGCAATAGGGGCTGTTAGATATAAAGCTTGTGGGATAAGACGGGGCCATAAGTAAAATCCTCGTCAGCTAAGATTTTTGAAAATTTGTTAGTGGAGGTGGGAGTGTGACGTAGCTGATGTAGCTCTGTTTGGAGCCAGAATTGACAGACTTTGGTAACAGTGCAGAGATTTCTATGTCTGAACTTGTTTCTTTTTTCTCATGACATATTGTATGTAAAAATAAAACCAAAAGAACAAAACCAGATTTAGGCTACACCCATATTGGCTTTAAGTCTGAATACAGATAAAGAGATTTGGAGCACTAAACATGGCAGATACTGACAGAGTTATAACTGTAGCATCTGGTTATATATGCAGTGGAAAAAGCCATCTTAAATTTGACTGAAAAGTGTAAAAAATGATCTGACTATCTAAACCAATTTCCTTTCACTTGAGGATTTCCTTTCAGACCTTGAAAGAGTGGCTACATCTTCCAGTAATTTGTACTTACGTACAGTAGTTTGAACTGAATGTATTGGAATCTGCAGCTTTTTAAGAAATGGCTTCAAGAGACATTCCTGACTTGTGTAACAAGTGATGGTGTCTATTTACATATGAGATGTCTAGATAGATAGATACAGATCAATATTTTTACTTGTAAATATATGCACATATCTGAAAAGTAAATCAAGAAAACCATCACTTATGATAACAAAAATTCTAGAAATTTTATTCTAGCTGCTCTAACTTGCAGCTCACAAAGTTGATGGAGATACCTCACAGAAGTACTCCGACTTACTTGAACACAACATCAGCGGTCTTACAACAGGGATTTTTTCAACAATCTTCTTGACAGTGTGAAGACACCTGTCAGAGGGCCCAGGTCGACCTGAGCGGGATGCTGTTGATTCCTTTCCTTTGCTTTTGAAT
>JAQLOM010000038.1:8538326-8549830 GCA_030068315.1 Chrysichthys thysi | reverse complement strand
GTGCCGAACCCGGGGCTCGAACCCAGGACCTTCTCGCTGTGAGGCGACAGTGCTAACCACTCAGCCACCGTGCCGCCAAGTAAATAAGTAATAAGTCAAATTAATATCATTTTATTTCAATTTTATAATGAGTTTAATTACAGCTAATAACTCGTTAGGTTTATTCGCAGTCCTGACTTCAGTTTTGCCAGTCAGTTTTTCTTTGGTAATGAGGATTTAATCCAATAAACTGACTAAATGCTAGCCGCTAGCAGCTACGGCCAACTCATACCCTCTTAACTGGTATTTTTGCCTTCTGTAATGCCATAACATTATTGCCATAATCATCTATCTTCCCCGATGAGAGCCACAGGCTATCACATATAATAAGCAATAGTTAGGGGGCTCAATAGGGCAAAAGCAAAGTGCGCATGATCCCATAAGCCTACTTTATACGGCTTTGTATATAGATCCTGTTTAGCCCGACCCCCTTGATAGGTTATGTAATTGTCTTTATGAAGGTACTGCACACTTCAATGAGTTTGTTGAGCTGTAAACTAAATAAAATGAGCATACTGTGATGAAACACATCAGTGCTGGTGTTAATATTGACAAACTTGCCGTTTTTATGATAATCTGTATTTTATGGGTTCAAAATAGCTACTGGTTAAAATCATCCTGGAGCTTGCAAGACCTATGCTGATGTAGAGTCGCCCACATGGTACATCTCTATGACATGAAGTTTAAGAATGTTCATGCCCCCACCTCTCCCAGCCCTTACCTTTGAGAGGGAGAGGACCCTTTCATTTTCAAATATATGCTGATTGAGACTGATCATACCCCATCTCGGGCCCTCCCTGCTCACCTCTCAGCCACTCCCCGCTCAACTCTCACCCACTCCCAGCTCACTCTCAGCCACTCCCTGCTCACCTCTCAGCCACTCCGTGCTCACCTCTCAGCCACTCCCCGCTCACTCTCAGCCACTCCCCACTCACCTCTCAGCCACTCCCCGCTCACTCTCAGCCACTCCCTGCTCACCTCTCAGCCACTCCCAGCTCACTCTCAGCCACTCCCCGCTCACTCTCAGCCTCTCCCTGCTCACCTCTCAGCCACTCTCCGCTCACCTCTCAGCCACTCCCTGCTCACCTTTCAGCCACTCCCCGCTCACTCTCAGCCACTCCCCGCTCACTCTCAGCCACTCCCCGCTCACCTCTCAGCCACTCCCCGCTCACCTTTCAGCCACTCCCCGCTCACCTCTCAGGCACTGCCCGCTCACTCTTAGCCACTCCCCGCTCACCTCTAAGCCACTCCCTGCTCACCTCTCAGCCACTCCCCGCTCACCTCTCAGCCACTCCCCGCTCACCTCTCAGCCCCTCCCCGCCCATTCTCTCAGCCCCTTGCCCACTTTTTAGCATTTTTCAAAATTATGCTGTGGGTGGAGTTAGGTTCAGTGCAGGGGTGAAGTTACACTTTAAGCAAAACTCTGGAAGTGTACAAAAATGAACATGCAGCTCGCTTTTATTTGACAAATAAAAAGTCAAGCTGGAAACAAACTTTAGTCTCTGTGCATATTTTTAATATCGAAGCAATAACATATACGAAACAGCACATTAACATATACCAGTGATTCGTGTTCTAGCTGGAACTATTGTCAGGGCTGCTGTCATAGAAAGTTAATCAGATTTCTGACTAATCAGATCATCCTGTGCTGCGATATAGGCGGAAACATAGTATGCAGTATTGCCAGTGTGACTGATGATAGCAGTCAACCAATTATATGATTAGTTATTGCTTCTAATCCAGTAAAGTGGTTTTGCATGCTGTAAATATTTGAGTGTAAATAGGTTGAATCCACTCCGACTGCTAATAATATGTTTATATATCGGTGCGGACGCCGAAAGTCATCTTGTGAAAAATTCATAATCGTTTCATTTTAGTTTATGAAGTTGTACGAAAAGGTACAACGCTGACCTTTTTAACTTTTCATACGAATTGCATCATTGTGACTTATTATGAATTTGCGTGTAAAAACACACTGCCTTTTTGCTCTGTATTGCTTGTTGAAGCCATATTGAGAATTTCTCCCCCGTGTGTTTCGTGGCTATATTCAGCTCTTCCTGCAATATTACTCTTTGTCTGGCACTGCCAGGAAACATGGCTGCATCTCTTCTAAAAGACACCGACCTGGAAGAGGGCGCAGGCATCGATCCTGAACCATTTCTGAAGCGTTTGGTATTTTGGTTCATCTTTTCCCATTGGTCCATGATTGACATTGACTTTGTAGACCACTCGGTTCAATAAAATCAAGATCCTGTAGATTAAAGCTATAGCAACCTTTTTAAGCAACATTTTTTCTCCCTACTACAAAAGCAATCAGCAATTACAGCACACAGTATCTTTTTTTTCCTTTCATCAGTGTTCAATCATCTCTAGCTATTTTTGGTCTAATTTTGAAGACTATAACGTAGGTACTAGAGCCATTCGTCCTTCATGCAAGTATGTGTGTGTGACTATAAAAAAAAAAAAAACATGATCTAAGGAATTGATGTGCTTTTCTTTGGAGTCAGGTTGCTGTGTGTCAGTGGGATCAGGATGTTGCCGGGAAAACCAGCACATTTCAGTTTTTACAAGCTGCTTTTATCTCCTTCGTTGTGTGTGTGTGTGCGTGTGCGTGCATGTGCGTGTGCGCGTGTGTGTGTGTGTATGTGTGCGTGTGGGCAGGGAGAATAGAAGCCATGGCATGTGATCATTAAAAAAAATTCTCTTGTATAAACCTATGCTTAAACAGCATGGGCTAATCAAAGGAAGAGAAAAAAAACTGGTGTGATGCACAAGGACTCACTTAATTTCTCGAAATATATTTGAATCTTTGAGTCTGGGTAGTGTTCTTATTTCTGGAACTCTGCTTTAAATGAAAGCTCCATCCTGACTGACCTGTGTATCAATATTGATAATCAATGTGTTGTCTTCAGATGTGCAAAAGATTTATTTTATGATGAAACTCTGTGATATCTTTTTTTTTTTTGTTTCATTGTCTTTCATTGGCATTTTGGTCTATTTTCACTTTTGGCTATTGGTTTCCTACATTACCCACAGGCAAAAAAAAAAAACAGCTAGAAAAACAAGGCCGCAACCCAAATAGCTTTGGTAAAATCAGGTAGCACACACTGAGCGTTTATATTGCAAAGTGTTGTAGTCTGGAGTCCGTATTTATTTGCTGTGAGTGTAATGGGGAATAGGTGTGAATAATCCAAACTCTGCTGAGTGAGAACGTGTACGTGAAATGTAGCGGTGGGAATTGTAGTCTGTGGCGGCCATGTTTATAAGCCATGGTGTCTTCTGGCGCAGACATGAAATCGTGGATTAGTCCTTTAGCTCTTTCACCTCATTATATGTACACCCTGAGCAAACAGATCAGCTTCAGATCAGTATATTTTATGCTAATACTGTACAGCGGTCAACACTGTAACGCACGTCAGATCGCAAAGTAGCCGAGCTGAAATCTTTGCTGTTACTCTGCAGGATAGCTGCGTTGCATTCTGGAAATTTGAGTCCAACGTATGCGCTCTCCACTACCTTTAAGTTGGATTTTTCATTAACCCATTAACTGCCAAAAAAAAATTCTGAAAATGTTCATGCATTTCTATTCATTTACATCCAAATAGTAACAAAAACATCTACTTTCAAGAAATATGACTGTTAATTTTTCTGAAATTTCAATTTTTAGTCAAAGTTCCAAATGGGGATCGTGGCACATGGTATCTATTTTTTATGCCATCCAATATATGATGCCCAAATGGGGACCACGGAAGCTAATGGGTTAATACGACATTCAGCATTGGTGGAAACTGGTCCTAAAATAAGCTCTCGGGCTAACAGCAAAACCTGATTGCTATTCTTTATATCTGAGAGTGAAAATGTTTCTGCTATTAAAAACCATTGTAACTGTGCTAGCAATCTCCCCCTGACATCACCATGATGTCACACCACTCACAGGGTTAATGACAATACAACACCAAGCAACAAATTAGCACCAGCATCAGTAAACACAACACAAATACTTGAGTATAAGTATATTGAATGTTGAAAGGTGAAGATTTCCTTTAATGCCATGCTGTCATTCCAAATCAAGTGTCTTCGGTGTTATGGTTCATTTTGCTGTCATCACTTGTACACTTGTAGAGACAAAGGTCTGTGGCAAAGATGGCATTTTGCATTCATCTTTGAGAGAGAGAGAGAGAGAGAGAGAGAGAGAGAGAGAGAGAGCGAGAGAGAGAGCGAGAGAGACTGTGTGTGTGTGTGTGTGTCTGTGCCCAACCTGAACCTGTCAACCACTGGCCCACTTTTTCCCTTCTTGCTTTTTATGAAGAAAGAAGGCAGAATTGAGAGTGCAGCAGAGAAAATGTCATGGCCTAAAATCCCCCCTTTTACAAATACGCAAACAAACTCAAAACTACCAGACACAAGTTTGTCGTCACAATTCACAATTCTGTACAATTCCATCTAGGAAATACCATGTGTATGTCTAAGAAATGTGACCGTTACTAGGAATTGTGAGCTGTGTGTTCCTGAGTTATAGCAGCGAGTTACTGAAGCTGAACCAAGCCCTCCTCCAGCTGCTGTTCTCACTGCATGCTGCTAATATAACACGGCCCATTAACATGCAAATGGATGGCTAATTTATAAAGCCGTTTAATTGGTGGGCTGGCCTGGCCTCTTACTGAAGTCCGTTTAGGCAAGGTTGTGAGCACTAATCGTATTCATCAGCGCAGATTACTATGAGAGCTGCACATCTTAAACATTGTGAACCTCCATGACATCAAATTATTCTCACTCTCACTTTCTCTTTCATGCCTCACTCTCCTTCTCTACGCAATGACTCCAACTCAGTGTCCCTCTCTATCTCGCTCTTATTAGAGTTACGGCTCTTTATGTTCTGCGTCTTTGATCTTTAAGGTAATAGATTCAGAAAACCATGTGATGTCCATTTATCAGCATTATGTCAATGTATATTCTACTGATAAATGGACACACAAGCCCCCTAGTGGTGCTCCCAATTCACTAAAACCAAATAAACCAAATAAATGCATTTATACTGCAAAATGATCTCTTTTTTTCCCACAAGACAGCATAACCCACTATGGCAAAGTAACGCATCCAAACCTAGAAGTATTCTATCTTTGGGACTGTTTTGGTTTTTCCTTGCATAATGGTACGCAGGAGTGTAGGAGGAATACTCTGGAGGTTGAGAACAGGATTTGTTTTACTGATGGCCAACAAAGCCATTTCTTTACTCTGACTGCATATGAGGGAGAATCAACAAGTAAAGGCAAAATACATTTAACGGCTTTAGTAGAAGTAACTGTGAGAAACTGAGCATATCACTTTTTCAGTCGCTATGAAAGATGCTGCATTTGTTGCATCGTTCAACAGGCCTCTGTATTCCAGCAGAGAAGACATTTTTCCCTGCTCCCGAAGCCAGGTGAGCACCGCTTCCTCCGTGAATCTGAGACTGTGCAGCGCCTCCTTCAGTGGACCGAAAATGCGATAACCGCTCGGCACCAGATCCGGGCTATAAGCTATGGGCTATGGAAGATGTTGGAACCCGAGGCGTTGCACTGTTTCTACTGTTGCTGCTGCTGTATGAGGACGTGCATTGTCATGGTGCAGCAAGACTGTTTTGGACATCATTCCTACAAAATACAGGTTCCAAGTTCATTTCGCAGTAATGCACAGTAACTTGCACTGTTCACTTTGTCCATGTGCTTGTAAATGTGTCAGAGTAGTCATGAGTCAGAGTAGTTCATGTCCCAAAAGAACGTCAACATGATTTTCTTGGGGGAGGGCTGACATTTGAATTTCTTCCTCACTGGAGAAGATGGATGTCTCCACTCCATGCTTTGTCTTTTGCTTTCTGGGTTATCGTCTAATTTAAAACTCGCCTTCACTGTTTGATTCTTCCTCATCTAAGTAATATTAACTGCAAACTTATCAGACTTTTCAAACGTGTCATTATGTGATACCCAGTGTAGTTCAAATACACAGTGAACAGACATCAGGATTTGGCCCAACAAGATGTGAACGTGGAATTAACACAGTCAAGGAATGCAAAGATCAAGCTACATCTCACTCATCAGCAATACTCATAGTTAACTATATGGGGAATAAACAGGACTAAGTAAGCAGCAATGTATTCAGGACTGTATGAATGCCTTTGAAGAAACAATCCAAAGGGAACGTGATACTATATGGATTGTAAGTGCTAGTCTTATATTACAGAGTTGCTTACTGACTAAGTACCTACTATATATTATAGGGGTACACCTCAGTGACACTATCCATATCTGTATGTGTATAAAGTGGACGTGGCCTAGACTGAATTTTATTTAATCAAATGTGAGCCCCAGAGGTAGAAATACCTGTACAACCCAAGCACTGTCTGTGAATTCTAGCTTTGACAGTTCCTCAACCTCAGCTACATCACTCAAGTAAATATTAATAATTGGTTTCAACTATATTTTGTTTGTATCTGTGTATCTGTATTCATTTATGTGTTTTATTGGTTATATCATGAATATAACTGGTAGTTAACACTTTAGAGGGCAGTAATGTAGACGCTTGGAAATTCACATTTTTAACCCTAGAGTGTTACTGGAGAATATTAAAAGACTTTATATTACAAGACATTTCTTCATTTTTCTGTGGAAAATCAAGGTCAGTAGAATTCCAATTTATGGCCAGTGTAGGTTCATTATTTCCCAAAAACTGTATATATAAAAGAATAAAATACATATAAACATTTATTTAGGACAGGAGACATCCATGTGGTTCTAGGACCTCATGGAGAGAGGCATGGGGGGCATTCTGGTCGTCTGTTGACGTTATCAAATATGTGACCCGTGCTGGCAAAATGAGTCGGAATGCGCATAGGCTCATTATGAGCTAAGAGGCAAAACATGGTTTCGGTCGAAATGAGGTTTTCTCAAAAATGAGTCCATAAAGCCCTCATTTATTGATCCCTATGATAAAACCGCAAGAAGACATCCCGAACTACTTTTATTTTAAGGTTTTGTTCATTATGTTCATTCGTATGTCTTCATTAATTAGTCCTTTGTCGTTATATTCCATGATAAGTCCGTGTTTTTCACCGCTTGCTCTTTGGCGAAACGGGGGGAATCCCCCTACCCATGTTTGGTATCGTTGTGAAGCGTAGTTCCTCTACTTTCTGGAAATACACATGGAACCGATGGAGACAAACCACGTCTCATTTTGAAGGTCTTTAGATGGCCAATGTGGAAGTAACAATAACTCACTTTTGGAAATTTCCTCTTTCTGACTCATTATGCCAGCACGGGTCACATATGGTTCTTTGACCAATAATGGTTAATAGTAGTGACTTATGTTTTAATATAGTACTGATCATTTGTTCCTGTTTAGTGCATAAGTTACTGAACAGTGTTGTGTCCAAAATTACCAAAGAAAGAAACTTTTGCAGACAGTGTGGTCTCTGGTATAAAAGTGCCTGGTTGAATTCCAACCTGAGACATTATTTGGATGTCCTAACTCTGTATCTTGTATGATTCTGGGACAAGAAGGTGGTCTGAATTTGCCATTACTGTTCAGCACAATCGGCAGGAAAATAAAGGATGATGGTTAATTTACCATACTATAACGCACCATCCGGTGGAAAAGCTCTGTAAGTGAAACCGAGGATCCCAATCCAGTCCTAAGGGTCATGTTTTTCTTGAGTTCCAGTTTCTTGAGTAAACAGATTTCTCAGGCTTTACCTGCCTCAAATGTGTTTAGGGTTTGATGAAAAAGTAGATTGGAAGAGGCCCCTAGTGACAGACTCGACAATGCCTGTAGCATGCACTATAAACAACATAGTCTCAAGATTCCTAAGAATTCACACAAGCTAATTGGTAGAAATACTTATGAGAAGTTATATTATGAAAAGTACATACCTAGTCCAGAATGCACCAGGGAAAAGGTGGAAGCTTCTGGATTAATAGACAATATGATTGACAGGCAAGTAGCCATGTCTTCTTAATTAGTTGGATGTTCATGGTCCTTGTAATTTGTTTTTTCTTTTGCTTACATAGCCTTGGGTAGTAAACCTTAGTCTATCCTATAGGCAGATATTTTATTAATAGTTTCTGGAATATTTATTGTTTTAGACAGCCAGGTCATTAAAAATAACAACTAAAATAAAGTGCGAACTTCCAAACTCACTCTCTTGCTAGGCATTCTGAACAGGTTCTTGCATCAACAAACCATTAAGTTACATGGCATGTCAGTATTTTTTTTTTATAGCCAAATACATAACCAGTCAAATAGAATAAGACAGTGGAAAGTTGGGAAAAAACAAAACCAAAAGCATGCTACTTGCAGCACCCTATATACAGTGAACATCTCCATAGTTGTCACAAACGCACATATATCAACCTTTCACTACAGCGCTCTACAAGTCTTGTTCGGCACCGGTGTAATTTAACCATAACTGCATCTCCGCTATGCTTTTTAAATAAGATCAATATGTAATAAGTAAGGAATAAATCACAGCTTGGCATGTTGTAATTGGTAAACAACCAACACGGGGATGGTGTGAGCAGCCCAGTGTACAGAACACCAGCCAGAAGTCCTCTTAAATGACAGCAATTTGCCAAGAATCTAGATCGAAATCTAGATTTTTTTTTAAAAATTTCTTAACAAAAGATGTGACACTATTGAATTACTTACAGTAACATTTAATGTTGTGGAATCTCTGCAAGATATGCTCCTTCCTGGGATCATTTTGTTACAGCAGTTATAAACAGTCACATCAGTCATCCCCTCATTAGCCTCTCTTTTTTTCCCACATGAGGTTAATAATACAACAAAATGGACCGTGATATTTTCCTGTGGCAGAAAACGTACTGATTGCTATGCAGTGCTAACAGCCGCGTCTCTTTCCAGACATGTTAAATAAACATCCCCTTAGAGAAAGCTTCATGATAGCAGTGATAATACATTTTTCCTCTGTGAATGAGCTGATACTATAGAAAAGATACTGTATTACAACTTGTACATCGAAATAAACATATGATCTGAATTACAGCCAGCACTATTGTCAGAGCTGTTGTGGCCCACACAATTTTCTATAGAAAACTAGCTGATTACCCAGTGGCCTCGCTCACTGAGTGCAAGTGAAAAAAAATACAATGCAGTATTTATAAAATAAGTTTGTTAATTACCCATTTTATTTTTCAACAAATACCAGTTGTATGTCATTTCCGTTTTAAACGTGAAAAGAATTTTATATATTTCGATCAAAGTTTTCTTAAATAATTACTTACCAAATAGGTGTTTACTGATTTTCAATATCAGTAAAATAACTCTCACACACATAATAACAATTCGTAAAGACGATATAAAAATGGCGTCCACGAACGAAGTGATTAGTTAAAATGTAAGCGCTAGTGACGCTGTTTCCGGTCATATGCACGGATAATATGTTCTGTGGTCATACGGCATTTCTGTTTCAAACGCGAAAAGCATTTTAGATGTATAGCTTAATCAACACCTTCTGACCAATGAGGTTCTAGAATTTACCTTCCCTATGTTCTAAAGGTGCAGTGGTGGCCTAGTGGTCAGGGTATTAGTCCTTCAGTTGGAAGGTTGTGTGTTCAACTCCTAGGACCAGCAAGGTACTGTCCCTAAGCACTGCTCCCCAGATACTGCCCTCTGTTTCACAAGGTGAATGGGTTAAATGCTGAGAAGTGATTTCGCTGTGGTGTGTGTGATAAGTCACTACTATCATTAAACAGATTTATCTCACTTTTAATCATATACAGTATAGCCCACTGTGTTTGAAAGAAACTAGATAGACATTGAAGGCTCATGGAGTAAGCCAAATTTTTCCTGTTCTTGGAGTTTGCTGAAGACGATTGGATGTCCATGCCACATGGTAACATGCTACCTAATGTTCTCGGTAACATTTTAGCCACTCTTTCAATTGTGCCCTTTTTAGCGCTTTCATCCCAATCACATCAAGATGTTTTACAAAATGGAGTAAAAGAAGTCATTGTAAGCTAATAAGTAGTACTAATCATCGTGGATGTTTTTAAGGAATTTTTTAAACTGGCAGCCGATAATATTGGGGGCATGACACCATGTCATGAATCTTCTCAATGCCCGGCCAGTCAGAAATGTGGAAAACCAACTGATCATTACGATCTTTATCAATTCAGGTATATCTGAAAACATGTACAAAGTGCAGAAAGTACTGAGGTCGTGTTGCCTGTCTAAGATTTTAAGGAGGTTTATGACAGAACATTAATGTGTCGCATTTAAGGAGGACTGATTTTTTCAGTCCAATCCTTTAGCTACCGAACTAACATGACAACAATAGGAGGTGGGGGTCCCAAAATCTACTCAACACACCCTTAATGATTGAATCTTGAAACCCTGCAAAGCTGAACAGTTGAATCCTATAGGACCTGTGTGTCCAGTGTCACCGAAAGCTGAATTACTGTAGATAAGCTGGATGAATAAGGAGCGTGCATGTTTATAGGCATATGTGAGAGTATGATTCTGCTGAGGTATTTGGTTCTGCATGTGCAGCAGTCACTGAGCATTTATTGTTTTTGTTTACGGTTTTCGATAAGCAGATTTCTTTCCTCATATGATGCAACGTCAGCCTTCAGGATCCATCTGGATTCGAGCAATCACGGGCCTGCTTTCAGAGAAATGGTGTTTCTAGACATCCTGCGGCCAGAACATGTCATAACACCAAGCCTACAACAGATGGACAGAACAATGCTCTTACTGACATCACTTCCTCCCCAGCTGTTCTCTCAGATATAGCAGTGAAAATAAGGAAAACGGGAGGAGAAAGAAAAAAAGAAGCCGTATGTTCACTATGATTCTGTCTTACTTTCTCTTTTTCTTCATGCTGAGTGTAAGTATTTAATGAAAATTGTGGATTAGGCAAAAGAAAAACGATTTGCATTTAGGTATTATTAGCTTTTTCATTTAAAGTTAAAATGTAAATATATAGTAAATTAAAAATTAAAAATATTTGGGTCACACATTACCCCTGGCATCTTCAGTTTCATTTTTCACCATTACTGTTATTATTGTTATTGTTGTTGTTGTTGCTGCTGCTGTACAACCCAAATTCCGTAAAAGTTGGGACGTTCTTTAAAGTTGAATAAAATGAAAAGTAACAGACTTTCAAATTACATGAGACAATATTTTATTCACAACAGAACATAGATAATATAACAAATGTACAAACTGGGAAATTGTAGACCGTTATCCACTAAATGAGCACATTTCAAATTTGATGCCTGCGACAGGTCCAAAAAAGTTGGCATGGGGCAAAAAATGGTTGAAAAAACAAGAAAGTTTAAAAAGATTCAGCTGGGAGAACATCTAGCAACTAATTAAGCGAATTCAGTGTGTAATTCAGGTGTGTAACATGATTAGCTATAAAAGGGATGTCTTAGAGAGGCAGAGTCTCTCAGAAGTAAAGATGGGCAGAG
>JAQLOM010000038.1:8355261-8376549 GCA_030068315.1 Chrysichthys thysi | reverse complement strand
ATAGGACAGTAGAGATTATGACAGGAAGTGAGTGGGAGAGAGAGAGACAGGGAGGGATCGGGAAATGACCGCGGGTCCCCGGATGTGTAGCTTGGTGCCACGGCCGTGGCCTGATTTTAGACACAAGTCAGCGATATAAGATGTGAACAGCACAGATGATAAAGCATTGTCTTCAGGCTGAAGCCAGGGTAGTTTCTCTCCTGAGAGCTCTTGGTCCATGGGTTATTGTCAGTAACGTTTTGGCGCTTTTGTCAGCGTTCTTCAGGATCGGTTATCTGTTCTACATACTAATCCCTAATAAAATGGCAGAAATCAGCCAGATTTGAATCGGCAGCATCTGTCCAATGGGTAGTTTATCTATTGAATGGGACTGCGCTAAAGATCATCTTCATACCGCATGCACAAACAGCAGCTTGCAGACCTGCCCAGGGCTTTTTCTTTTTTCTTTCTTTTTTTTTCTTTTTTTTTATTTGATCATATTTTATAAGTTTATAGCTGCACCTTAGGGGTTAGATTCAGCAGTTAATGATTGAGCCCTCACCTATATTCTGTGTGTGTGGCATGCAAGATAATATGCAAACTGATGTTTTTACAAGTATTTTTTTTTTTTTTGTATTGGAACGTTGGGGGGGAAAAAATACATTCGTTTATGCAAAGGAGTATTCACCTAATTAAATATGAATATATTTGCATGCTTTATAAAACCATAAATCTAGGCTTTTGATGTTGGAATTAAAATATTTATTTCACTATGAAGGTGCACTCAAGACAGTTTGGAAAAGTGAATTTAATCAAAATTGATTTAATCTTTATTTAATAATAAAAAAGTGCCATGCACTTTTAAATAAATGTAAATAAATAAAACAAAAGTATAAGACATATAATGGTAGAAGAACAGCATTTGCATAGAATCCTGTGTAAATAAGGCAGAGCAAAAAATTCTAAGGGTAAAATGTTTTGTTAAAATGGACATTATTCTGTTGGTAATGCTTGTTGAATACCCAAGAAATATATAATCTGATATTAATCTCCTAGCAGGATGTTTGCCTTGAAAATGCAACGTTGCTAATGTTGCTTCATTTTCCATGTTGCTGTAATCTATAACTAGGCAGTGAGGGAGCGCACAGTGTGCGGGAGGACAAGGTGAGAACATGGTGTGTGTGTGTGCGTGTGCGCGCGCGCCTGGTAGAGAGAGATGGAGCAAAAGAAAATTCTGCATCTTCTACCAAGTGCTTTTCTGTGACCGAACAGCATGGATTTTTATTTTTGCGCTGTATTCCAACGTTTCAGCCAAAAGGCATGATGTCTTCTTTTTTTGCCTCCTCACATCACATGTAAAACGTATTATTGGAGTCTTCAGTTTCTCTCAGTATTTTTAACTACGAAATGACTGTACGTTCTGCTATCAGGAGGGTTACGTAACTTTTGCTCCACGCAGTGCTTCGCTTGACTTTGTCAGCGTTAACACAAACCGCAAGGTTTTTGTTACGGAGAAGATTGTCCATCATCCAGGTATGCTAGGTGAAATCCATGTGCCTATTTAAAAAGCTGTGTGGTGTGATGGGATTCAGAAGTACACACTTTAGTTAGAGTAGCGAGGTGTAGTGCATTATGTTTAAACTTTTGTTTGTGGAAGTCAGTAATGAGTAGGGTTTTTTTTTTTTTTTGTTTTTTGCTTGCCTGATTGGGATCCACAGAATAAAAACTTGGGCCTGATATCTGTTTGCCCCAGAAGATTGGCATAACGATCTTCCACTCCAGTTTGATTCCTGGTCAGATGAGAGACACCATAGTAATGAGGAAAATGGGGGAAAAGTGCGAATTGCTTGCAGCTGTAGCTTTCAGACAGAGCTGGGATTTGACTGATCTTCCCATGCCTTACAGTATTAATAATGGCTGCATAGATGCAGACACCTTGAGTTTAAAATCTTTCAGTATTTTTTCTGAAGTTTTCCCAGTATTTGGAAAAAAATTGATCTAGCTAGATGGTATAATGGCCCGACTTATGATTTTTCAAAGTTGCGATGACTATGGCGATACGCTAGAAATTGTAAAATATTTAGAAAATATTTAAGATTTGCGGGCAGGCATCGCTGGCAGGCCAGTGTAACAGCACATGTGCGGTGCGTTCAGCCTGGAAGCACATGACTGACGCCCGGAAGTATGCATCACTCGCCTTGCGTGATGTCCAACTCTTTCCCGCAACTCATGGAGTTAACTTGTGTATTGGTGCACTGTACAGTGTGTCCTATCTATCTGCCTGCCTGCCTGCCTGCCTGCCTGCCTGATTTTAATTCAGACACATGTCTCCTACAGGAAACGACTCCTGGGTAGGCTAGGCTAAGCTAGGCTTAGCAGTGGTTCGATGTACGATATTTTCCACTTGCGATGGGTATAGCGGACCACATCTCCTTCGCAACTTGAGCTGCTCTTATTGGTCAGAATAATGAAGGTGGGATGCACGTTTGACAATTCAGCCAGACCTTGTTCTACACAATGTATTTAAGTGGTAAATAGTTGTTAAAGGAAGGATGTTTTAATTTTAGTATACAGGAAGGGAGGATGTTAATGTTGTCAAACGGGAATTCTAACGAGAAAAGGCTTTTTATGCGTCTCCTGTTAATGCGATAAAGCAGGTGACTGAACAGGGTTTGAACATGTTTCCAAGAAAGCTCTTTTATCATTATTTGGGTGATTAGACCACAATGCTGTAACCTTCAACCTCTGTTTCAGTTCCTATCAGCTTGTTATGAAACTTGGGGCAAAGGAGTGCGGTTATTGACAGCCGGATGTTACAGTCCCGCAACGTTTCCTACTTTCTTGAACTTGTCAAACATGTTTGTTAAGCCTTACCCTGTGTGAAACTCCTGGAGGGATGTTCCTCTGTTACTGCACGGGTTAATGCTGTGCGTCGAGACACGTTTAAGGACGCAAACGCATCACAACGATATTTTTATTCCCCCCCTCCTTCTTTTCTTTCAGCATGACCTCATCATTTTTTTTTTTTTTTAAGAGCAGCTTGTGATTGTCTGAATGTTTTGTCTCCGATATGCTCTCATGTACAGTTCTCATTTACTGTGATGGATCTTACACACTCGCACGCTTGGGCCATTTCAAAAAGAACACGCAGCATACCAGAAAACGTGTTTAACTTGTTTGACGCCCAACCACAAAACAAATCATTTGCTGGCACTGAAAGTACAGAAATCTTGCCGTAATCCTAAAGACTATATTGTTCTTATGCCAGGCCTCTTATTCACACTATACTCATCCTGAATGTCATTTCAGTGCAGTTAATACGATTTGCTTTTTCTGTGCAATTATATACAAATATATTGCAATTATTTGTAATCCTACCAACTGGTATCACCCACACGAGTACAGGTTTCTGTAACTACTCAAGGTGTCTTCCTGGTCACCTCAGGTTTGCTCTAGATTTCTGTAAGTCAGTGATGTTGCCATGTCTGAATTTAGTTAGTGCTTAGCAGCTTTAAATAAAATGACTCAAACTATGAATGCAGGTAAACAATTACCCAAAATCTGCTGTTCGTCTTTAGTTCTTTTCCTCCTATGTGACTCCCCCTCCTTCATTTTCATTTCTTGTTTCTTTTCAGTTTCCATGCAGGATGAATAAGGGCATCTGGGCTGTTAATAAAACATTTATAACAGACTCTGATTCAAATCGTAATGACCTACTTTGAAGAGAAATGCATTAGAAGACACTTCCAGTACGGCTTACATTCAGGTTCTTTATGGATGTTCTTTATGGATGGCTGCAGCTCCTCGACTGAGAAGCATGTCCGATAAGAAGAGCATGATCGTTATTGAATCAGAGTTAAATAACTATTAGAAATATGTGAGGGTTTTAAATTTATTTATTTATTTTTTGACTTGAACTTGGGAGCAGGCATTGAATATTTTTCCCACAGAGCTTGCCAGTCTCATGTTACTTTCTTTTCTGTCTTTTCAAAATATAACCAAACTTGGTAAAGTCCATGAAATATAAGCATAGGTAGCCTTCTCATAGTTGAGCTTTGAGTGAGGAAGCCCAGTTAGCATAAGTTCATCAGTGGCTGATGTGACCACATCAGCACTTTGAGCTATATTCTCTATTCAGCTTTGGACCCAGAGTGGGTGTGGCTCAACTTAAAAACAAACTAACAAACAACAACAAAAAACAAAATGCTACAAGTATGCCTTAACCACTGGCTGTAATTCATAAAATATAAAAGAAATGGCCGATTTAAACCACAGAGACTCTGAATGAACTAACGCTGCATGTTTTATGTTAATAAACATTGTTTAAAAGTGAAATCCTCCCTTTTTTGTGCTGAAACTCTCCACAGTCCAGTGCCAATACAAACCTCTAGTCTTTTTTAAGCAAACAGCAAAACGGATAGTGTGATTCTTACGTCCCAAGTAATTTGTATTCGGTTACATCCCTACTCCCCAATTTTCATTCTGTTCTCAAATCTCGTTTGCGCTGTGCCTCGGAGTCATGCAAAACATGCTGCCCCTCTAGGGAGGCAACGTCTGCACCTTCAAGTTCCACACAATGTAAGCACCTCAGTACTTTTAGGTTTTGTGACCTCTGCGTGGCTAGTCTGAGTTAAGTTGGGTTTTAATTAACTGGGGCACTGACGTTTCATTGCACAGCAAACCGGCACCATGTTGACAGGACTGCTATAATGTGCAAAAATCTAGCCATGCCTTCCCATGTTGGCACAAGGGAGATGGAGGTCTCCTCCCACATTATGAAACAAAAGACAGATATTGGAATCGATGTCTAAAACATTAAATTGGAAGCTTGAATCTGAAGCTGCTGTCAGGAGCTGGAAGTTTAAACAGATTTAAGTTAAGCAGAAAGCTGAAATTTTATTATACCCCCTTTTGCTCTAAAGATCCTGTTTTTTCGCTGTAAGGAACAGCTCATGTCATAGTGGCTGACACAATAAGAGCAGCGTGCACAGCCATGGTGCTGTCTAGAATATCCCCAAAGAAGCATTTGTCCTGGTTAAATTTAGTTTATTATATAGTGCAACATCATTGCCTAGCAGTTTTTCAATAGCCCATGCCCTGATTAAATCAAGCTGGGAAAATAAACACTCTCTGCAGTGCTGTCCTCGTTTTATTCTGTTTCCTGATTCCAGTTCAAATCGAGAATATGATCGCTTTATAAAGCGTACAGTACAGTTGGGTGCTTGAGTTAGCTGCAGCTTAGATTCAAACAGTTGTAGCTATTTGTTATGGCTTCATGTTCTTATGCGTCTAAGAGGAAGAGAACCTCTTGTTCAACTCCCTGATGAGCTCCGAGTCATTACCTCAGCTGAGCTAAAACATTAGCACAATATTGATGGGGTAGCTGCTCCTCATTAAATACATTTTTTTTAAGAGCTCATTAAAGACTTCTCATTTCTTCCAGTAGGTTAGCTAAAATTGATGTTCCACTCTGGTTTCTGGATGAGAAAGATGCATCTTGGTGCTTCTTCTAGAATTCAGCAAACTGAAACAGTAAGCCAAGGCTCCAGAAACCTAAACTTTTTGCGTTTCTTCAGGCATATATTACATCAGTAGCATGGATCTGGATGAAGATGTTGATCTCGGTTGGCATTAATGTTAGATTCTCTGTGGTAGGACCCACAAAAAAAGCATCTGTCTTTTTGTATGCTTTTCTGGATACAAGTTTCAGAATCTGGATGCAGTATTTGTTAATGTCTGCTCTTCTTCTGTATATATGCAATGTATAAATTAGACTTTTGCCCCTTGCTCTGAATTTGGTACGTCAGCAAATATGTTCTTGATATCCAAGTCAAGATATTAAGGAAAGTGTGTAGCCTTCAATTTATTTTGTGCACTTTTCTGGCCTCAAGATTCACGTTTATGGACTGTGCCCTGCACATGCACTGGCACTGAATACTGAATGCTTGAACCTTCTTAAAGTGTTTTGTGTGAAGTGGCGAGTAAGCAAAATCTCTCAAAAATCAGGAAAAACCTCTGTGCTTGGTCGTCTGCCATGTCAGTAAAATTATCTCTTGGTGAAAGTCAGCAACACTTGGCCATGTTTATTACAGAAATGTACCAGACTCTAAACTAAGTGCTAAAAGTGTAGCTTGTGAGACCAAGTTGACACAGGCTGGTGAACTCCCAAATGTCATAGTTTACTTCCTGTCTTTAGAAGTCTAAAGCTGCATATAGTCATTTTGCAGTCAGAAGGGATTGGGCATTCTGAGCAAGTAATGATTTAACGTAGCCATCGCACCCAAGCGTGTTCCGCTACCTCTCTTTGAGTCCTGCACTTCATACAGATATCAAACATTTACAGTGTGTTCAGTGCCTGCAGATGGCTGACTCTTATGGGCACACCTACAGCATGCCTATTGCCCCAGGATGCTTGGGAAGTGGTTCAATGCCTCATTAGAGGTGCAAAGGAATGACAATGGGAGTAGATTAGATTGTATCTTTTCTGATGTACCACCAGATTTTAACAGAATTTTGAATTCCTGTAGACTAAAACCAGGCCTGATTGTTAAAAATGGGAATGGAGAAATCGGCCACCGTTTTTAAAACTCCCTGCAGCACCATGCCTCCCCAGACATTTCCCTGTCCCTCATACGGTTCTTCAACTTCTACAAAGTCAACCGCAGGAGTTTAAAGGACAGGACAGGACAGTGTGTGATGGAGCAGCTTGCATTCAGGTAACCTTCCCCAGGGGCAAGAGTAACTTGCGCATACCATTTGGGCTGAGCTGCTGCTACCCAGAGAAGGTCTGAGAACTACTGTGCCTGGACTCCATTTGCTCCTAATCCCTGGTGTAAATCTTTGCAACGCAGTTATCAAATCCCCTTGTTAATTGAATCGAAAATTCCATTCTTTTCTATAATTGGGTTTGAGCTAGTTATTATAGAATCTTATCAGCTGTAATGAAACTCCTCTTTCTCATTCACGTCTTATTGTTTTCAATTGATGCCTGCTGTGGATCTCAAAGGAGGATCTCTGGGCTTGTCTCGGTGGGATCTCTAGGTTTTTGGCGGAAAACTGGGCTGTATGTTTTGGAAGAGTCCCACCCTTCTGTTATTTTCAGTGTGGAAGCCCTTGCGTGAGCACACTCTGCCAAGCACCACTCCCAGGATCAGGAAGTGTGTTTTGCTTCACAGGAGGAAACCAGAAGCCTGCTCTTGTGCTGAATGTACGGTTTGCTGGCACCCTCCCAAGCACCCAGGTCTACACACACATGCACAAAGCTTACATGCAGGACTCTGAAAAGCCTTCATAGCCCTTGCGAAAACCCTTGAATCTAAAAAGATGGATAGACTGAATGGACTAGAGAATTTGCTGTGCATCACACAGAGCATATTGTTAGATGTGGAAAGAATCTGGGGTATGAAATGCAAGCATTTTTGCAAGCTGATCATGTAGGCCTGTGTTGAACAAGCATCACTAAAAAATTATATCTTCAGTTTATTTAAAAATTAGTGTACAATTTTGACCATAATCTAAAGTTGACATTGACTGTAGAACGTGATTAAGTGCATCATGTGTCATGAAGCAGCATTCTTGCTTGGTGAGTCAGCTGTTTACAAAACTTCGAAACATGTCGACCTCTGATGGCTCTTTTGGCGCTGAATGCAAAATTGTCCATTTTAAACATCATCTTTGAGTCCCCTTTGGACTGAACAATGTATGCACAATACTTGCTCAGGTTTGCAATTTGTGTAGCTGTTACTGGTACATCCCCCTGGCCTCAGCATGCAGTTCATCATAATGACAGCATGTCTGTGAAATTCCCTTTCAGGTCTGTTGTGTGCTTTCTGTTTTGGTTTTTTGGTCATTCTGTAATGGGGAAATTCACACATTTGGCTCCTGTTACTGTAAATTTGGAGGTCATTTTGATGGTTTTCTCCCCTGTGATTCTTCATAAAAGGGTCCATTCTTTATCCTGACAGAATGATTCCGGCCATCGGTCCAGACTCCACCAGCGATCCACTTTCAACAAGCCTGCCCACTTTTCATCTCTGCATCCTTTCTTGTCTTACTGTATATTGTGGAAATGACATGCATCTCTCACTGGACGTGTGCCGGCTTGGGGTTGTAAAATATCTGTTGGAGTATACATGCAAAGTTCTATCCTTATTCTCCGATCTGCATACAGATTCACATCCACATTCTACTCCAATTTATAGTTTAGTAGCTGCCCTGCTATTGTTCCCATCTTCACAATCATTCACAGCACGAGCCAATCCTCTGGCAGAAAAACCAACTCTATAGTATACTTGAGGGGAAACGGCACAAGACCTGAAAGACGTAAAGACGTCCTGCTTTAGCTAGGTAAATGCCAGACATCTCGGGGGTTTTTTAGCCAGTAAAAAAAAAAAACAAGACGGACATTTTGGAGAGTAAAAAATGGATGGGCTCGAAATTTCATGCCTGTATTCTGCCTTGTTCTCTTTTTTTTCTGATTGTATTTACTGTCTTTAGACAAGAATCCCAACAATTCTGGTAAGGTACTTTCTTGGTTTTCTGGTTGGCGATAGGCACGTCGATGCTAGTGACTCACTTGACCTTTCCTTGGATGCAGGAAGGGAGTGTTCATCACAGGAAGTGAGCTCAGAGCTTCCCGTTCTGTTGTTTTTCCTCTCTTGAGACCAAGTGTGAACCTTGGAGCAACCAAAATGGCATTGTGGACTGGTGTTGGTAAATACGTGGGAAAAAATGTAGCTACCACTAGACTGCGTGTTTTTTCCTTTCCTTTTTTTTAAAATTTAAATCTTGATGTATTTGCACAGCTTGAGTTTAAACCTGGGGGAAAAATGTGCTTGGTTAATCAGTATCTATACAAAATTCTTGTTTTTGTGACCTCCCATTAATGGAACGTCTTTATCCTAGCTCTAAACGTCTTCTGCATCCCCATGAATGTGTGGATGAAAACCTGTTGACAAGTAATACGATGTCATGATTCAGCTCCATCTTTGCCAGCACCCCCAACTTATCAGTAAAAATGCTGAGTTTGCTTGCACTCATATTGGAATGGCCACTTCTTTACCTGAGTCCAGTTAAAGCCTGATGCATTAAACTAACATCCTGCTAAACAACGCTTCATGCTTTCCTTGGAAAGGCATCATGTGTTGGGGTTGTAAATTAATGCATTCCATTAATGTTTTGTTGTTGAGTAATGCAGAATTTGTAATTGTTCTGGCTGTACATTTTCACTGTAATTGTATTGCACAGTGAACAAGAAGCAGGCTAAAACCCTTGAGCATGTGCAGTCTGACCTTTTTGGCTTTTCATCTGCTCGTTGGGGTGGAAAACAAGGTCGCGCAGATACCAGAGGTTTTTTCTTTTTCTTTTTTAAAGGAGACGCTTGTTTCTCATTTACGTTGCGGTAATTGTGAAAGGAGACGGTGTCCAATCTGTAGTACAGCTCTGCCGGTGGTTTAAAAGTCACCGGTGTACTGTAGCAAGCTGGAGCTGGCCATAATTGAAGACTTTCTGTACAAGAGTGACAGTGTGATGAATGTGTGCGTGTGAAACTGGGACGCTATCACCAGGAACATTTGCGGTCTCTTTCAAACACACACACAGAGTGAGGGAGCGAGCTGTGACCTGCTTTAGGTCGTTTCTGCTCATTTTCTTTCTCTTTGAGTCATTGGTTTTGCAAAATGGCATCTATTACCTTTTTGATTTCTTTCTTTTGTGTGCATATTATTGGAGCTGAGGATACAACAGTTGTTTGTCGATGGTGCTGGTTGAATGATTTAGAAAAGATCTCGACCAATGCTACTACCAGTAGATTGGTTCCACCTTCATAATTTTTGCCTGTGCGCATTATTTATTCATTTTAATGTGTGAAATAAAATTTGGCAAGTAGCGTTGGACTGTGAGGCTCAACGTGTGATGGAACCTGAAGGTTACTCATGAACAAGGCTTTACTTCTGATAACTAATCAAGTTTTATCTATTAAAGAGCGATTTACAACGTTGCAGTGTTTCCCTGAGAAACCGAAAAACAAAGGGCTTGATATATACTAGTTATTATAATAAGGATTGCGATTAGAATTATTTGTATAAAGTGTAGCTATTTTAGTTTGCATTTTAAAATGAAGGAAAAAATTACGTAATTAATACTTTAAAAGGCATCAAAAGCCAGTCCTGTTTAAATGATACTAAACTAGCAGGTAACAATTGTTTTCTTAATCAACAAAATGACTGTATAACAGCTTCTAGCTGCCCCCCCGAATGATATATTATATTAAGTGATATTTTTGGCTTTCGGGGTACATACTTTGGTGCATCTCTAGCTAAAATGGAGTCGACCAACAGATATTTTGCTACAAGTGGACAAAAGAGAAGAGGGAAAAATACTTCCATGCATTATTTTAAATACCAAGCCTTTTTTTTTTTTCTTTTTTTCTTTTTTCTTTTCTTTTTTTTCTTTCTTTTTTTTTTTTTTTTTTAACAAAAACTGTGCTTCCTTTTTCAAACCTTGAAAAGGCAAAATAATTTTTTTGTGGTTTCTGGTGTTGAAATTTTTAGGTTTAGCTATAGAATGAGGTGTAGAAATTTCATATTACATAGGCTGTTATTACATATTCTGTATACATCTGTTATAAAGATTTCGTATGTGTAATCATGTGTTGTGAAATGTCACTTAAACGAGTGGTGTGTCAGCAGTTCATTAGGTGAGGTGAACTTTACTGCCCTTTTCTGGATCCTCAGAAGAGCATCCCATAGTTCCTGTTTCCTGACTGGTTGACCGTCTACTTATGGAAGTGTATGATTTGATCCCAGTTTAAAGACCCCCACCCACCCCCCACCAACACTGCTCAGCTTGCTGAAGCAGGTGGATTTAAACTGTCGGATAAATCAAGCATTTTGGTCAGTTGTCTTGTCTGCGTCTGTGAAGTGTCTCACGGGCTGAATTCCCCAAATGCAGATATATAACTGTGACATTAGAACGGCACAACGAACACATGGTGCAGGCAGGATGCACGGCGGGCAGTTTGGCTGAGCTGTGGAAATGAACATGTCCAGAAACTGGAAAAACACTGGCAGCTACTGCTTGACAAACCTGAGCTGAGTGGGAGGAATGGTATCTGGGTGGGGTTCTGATGGAACGAACATTTTCATATAGTGTAAACGTGCACATTGTGGCATGTTAACCGTTTACACTTAGAAACTGTAACGTCTTGTCATGGCAGATTAGCAATTCAAATATGAACAGCGCAATGCAACATGAACAGTATCAGTTGTCACCAAATAGGCTTTTAGAAAGACTTCATCTCCCTTTCACAATTTTTGCAGTGACAAACTCGCAAAGCGAGCCATCTAGTCTAGTGTCTGAGGAATGAGTCTTTGTTCCAGGAGTACCCTCGGCCTCCTCCACTGTCTCCATGCCCTTCTATGGACACAATTCTGTGCCAGAGGGAAATGCAGCTGCACTGGTGAAAAATCATAAAATAAAATAAAATGCAATACACAAACAGTATTGAAAACGTAGTGTACTGAAAAGCAAAGCCTTCACTGGTTTTTGTTTGATCCCTTCAGGGATTATTTTTACAGAATTAAACGCTGACTTCATGACAAAAGTGAACATTATTCCCTGCTGCATTGCATGTCCCTTTCATCCCTGTGTTGCAATAGTGGCACACTGAAGTGCAGTCCCTGTCCAATCATAACCCTTGTAATTTTGTGTTGCTGTAAAAGCAGGTAAAGAAATGGAAAGGAATTTGCTTTATTAGTTTCATATTTACTTATTTTTTCCCCCTCACTCCTCATGCTTTCATTGTTGAACCCTTAATTGTCAGACTTTTTTTTTTTTTTTTTTTTTTTTTTTTTTTTTTTTTTTTTTTTAAGAATTGCTTACTGCTCAAGCATGATAAGTGTTAATATAACGAAAAAGCAGGCAAACCAAGGAAAATTGGTCATCACTGCAGAGATCAAGCACCATTGGGGCAGAACAATGAAGGCTTTGCTTTTCTGTGTGGTACACTTTTAGCATTTAACTAATGAAAAGCTGTATTGTATTGTACTTGTGATTTCACTTTGGCATGGAACCTTCTCCAGACGTCCCTTCACCTGCAGGACGTCTGTTTAACCTCAGAATGGCACTTCAGCTTTGCTGCCCTTTAACTTGGCTACCACCAGGAGCGTTCACCACAATCACGCTGTTCCTGAGCCTTGTTTATGTGCCAGCACGCAGCTTTTAGAGCAGAGGTGAACAGTGTGACCAGGTGAAGGTTGAATGAAAGGTTGAACGTTTCTGTGGACTCTACCCACCCCCCTTCTTTCTTTCTCCCTTTTGTGTGTGTAGCAATGTGACCGCGTTATCCTGAGTGTACCGAATCCCCCGAAAACTCTGATACCTACGTGCAGTGAATCTATTTCAGGGTGTGTTTCTGTGCTGTTCTGGCTGAGACATTTTCAGGCCATCGTGTCCTTCTTTCCCACAAGTACTCACTGCAGGAGCAGACTAAAGGAAAAGGGTGGGGCAGCAAATCACCAACCGATTTTTATTTTTTTTAAATTTCCCCTCTATAGGGTCTGTGGAACTTGGGGCCAGCTGTGACACACTCCGTCTCCTTTCTTTTCTTTCCTTTTTTAAACTGAACTGTGGCTATGCGGTAAACTCCTGCCAAAGAAGGCCAGACCCAGAGATAGAAATAGCTACCAACTAGCAAAGCAATAGATCTTGGAGAATATTCCACCACTCTTATATTTTTAGTTTGCATTCTTAAATGTTTCGAATGCAACACAGTACGTCAGACATTTTGAACAGTGACATCTCATAGTTATTTTAACGCTCCTGTTTCTTTTCTCTGCTTACAGCGATGGCAGCCATCCGTAAGAAGCTGGTGATTGTAGGAGATGGAGCATGTGGGAAGACATGTCTTCTCATTGTTTTCAGTAAAGATCAGTTCCCTGAGGTCTACGTGCCTACCGTGTTTGAGAACTACATCGCTGACATCGAAGTGGATGGCAAACAGGTGGGTTAGAAGTGGCTCTATTTACTTACTTTATTTATAAATAAGCATTTGTTTGGCTATATTATTGAGGTAAGTCTGAGATTACAGATGTATGTTGGTAACAAGCTTTTTCAGGAAATATGAAGAACATGGTTATAATGTTGATTTTCAAACTAATAAGAATTAGACATAATATAAGAATGACCAAAGATTCATATAACATGGATGTAAGTGATGAAACTGAGCAAAATTTTATATATAATGCAAGTCTCTTGCCTCAGCTTGCTGTTTTATAATTTTCAGGGTAAAGTTGACATTTGTGTAGAATTGCCCTAGTGTACTCATTTATTTCAGAAATAGACTTTCAGTGAAGGGAATGTGAGGAAATGTCATCATAAATGTATGTCCTTGTTTATTGTAAGTGTAACCTGAGGTAACTGCAGACAAAAATGATGGGAATGGTCAGTCTGATGCAGCGTGTTCCTCCGATTCAGGGTCTCAGTCAGTGCCGGACACACCATGTCATTCCAGTATAATGCATATAGTTATATAATTAAGCATAATTCTTGCACGGTGCGTCAGTCCAAGACTAATATTTTGGTATCAGTCCAGTAAAATGTGTCGGCTGTATATAGAATGTGATACAGTGTCTATGTCCACATTTAATGTTTTAGTCTTAAAATGACTCTCAGTCCATACTAACAAGCCTGAAAACGCATATCACATGATCATTCATGTAGACTGGGCATGCATGTGCCAGTGTAGACAGGAAGTAGCTTTATAAAATGCAAAATTTTATTGCGCAACAGCTGTCAGCAAAGACAACAAGGACAGCAACGCTTGTAATCAGTTATCCGTGCTGCATTCTGCCCTGGTATTCGGAGCTGATGCTGTTTGTTTCTCGTCACATGATAGAAGTGTGACGAATCCGGGAAGGATGCATCATGACTGAGCCCCAATCTAGGAAGCGAACGTGGGTGCCTGCATCATTGCTTCCAAAAGCCTTTGTTTTCCCTCTTACACACACACACACACACACACACACACACACACACACACACACATAGAACCACAGAGTTTCCGAACTAAAATGGCAGCATTTTCAAAACTGTCTGTTTTAGTGGCTCGATCTGGAGCGGTACGGACACCAGGCATGAACGAGTGACGTGGTTTAAAGATAAAAACATGTCGGTGAGGACATGGCATCAATCTGATATAGAGTGTCTGTACAAGACCAAAAGTGACCTGGATGGCATTTAAACATTATCCAGTTCAACTGGACTTTTCTCTGTATGCCTTGAACACCTGTGAATTGTATACAAATTGGAACATTTTCAAAGTGCGCAAGTAGAGGTAAGCAAAAAAATAAATGGCGCTTTCCTCCCAGCAACCCTTTTTCCCCCTCCTTTAAATTTAGTCAGCTCGTGCCATTGTTGAAGTGACCAGATCTCAAATTCAATTGTTGGTGTCTCTTTCAGGACACAGTGCTTTTATATTTGTTTGTTCTAAATGCGGTACTCCCATTTGGTACAGTGGCTTTCAAATGGCAGCATTAGTAAATGCCAGAAAGGTAGAGTGAGGTGTGGTAGCGTGTTGCCCTGAAATAATGCCACTTCTCCACCTCTCAAGGTCAGTAGCCCATACTATCTGTGCAGATCCATTAGATGAAATTGTGGTTACTGAAATACATCAACAATCTTTTCTCTCTTGAACAGGTTTGTTGAGCTGTGTGTCAGTGTTTCACTGAGATGAGACCATACAGAATGATCATTAGATCCATTATAAACCACACAGAATACATTAAAAAAAATAAAATAAATAAAAAAAAATCAAAAGCCCAGTCACAAGCCACTCAGGTAATGGATGGTAGTTTGGAGAAACTGAGTGAGCCGCCTTGCACTCCGAGTACTACTGAGTGGCTCATGCTCATGCCGTCAGTAGTGGCTAAATGCTGAGTTAATTCTGTACTGTGATATTGTAAGGTATCGTACATATTGTAATATGGAATAAATGTAAGATGTTGTACCAGGTATTACTGTGCAAGGCCATACACGTTTAAACTACTGGATTAATGTGGAGTAGAGAAAATTGTATTGAATTAATATATTTGATGCACAGTCCCTCTAGATGTTCAATTACAGCCATGTTTGTCAGTTAAAGCATATCTACTTATTTAAATAAAGCATTATTTCCGACTGACAGGGAATACAGGATATTGCTGGCTTTATTGCGGCCAGTAGACATAATGTTTCTGAATAGTCTTTTTGCACCATGGAAAAAATCAGCGTGAGTGACTTTTTTTTTTTTTTTTTTTTTTTTTTTGGTTTAAGTGTTTTGGAAAGGCTTCCAAAGTGGTTTGCCTTGGCTTTATGAATAGATCATTATACCACATTGCAGCTGAATTCTCCAGACTGATTAATGCATTCTTGTTTGTGCCTTATGACAAGGGTGCTCAGTTTCAGCAGTCTGCTTTACGCTTGGTATCTTGGCACCGAGTCAGCAGCAGGTGCATGTTACACCCACCCATGAGCTCTTGTTGCTGCCCTTTAGCAGGTCCAGTGCTTGGCACTTTGTTTACCATTGGACAGGTTGGTTTGAGACCTTGGAAGTGGAACTTGGAAATAGCATCGCAATGCGTCAGATGGTCAGTGGGCTGGCTGTCTGGGTGAAGATCACACCAGGGTAGTGGGTGCAAATTTGTACTGCAGCACACTTTAACGTTAACTTTTTGTAGAGACTTGCTTAGCTGAAGTGACCATTTTGGTCTCGAACATGCTGCCGACAGAGTGGAAAATGCAATTAAGGCAAAAGGCTGTAAAGATGGTATGAATTCGATGTACATTTGAGGGTTGAACATCATATCAAAATTGTATTAAAAAGTAAATTGGTTCATTTTAATTATATTTCTTTGTGCATAGGTGGCAGGAGGTACTGTTCCTGAATCCCAGCTGTGGGGTCTCTGGTTCAATCCTAAACATCTTTTTAGAATAACAGGACAGTGGGTGGATTGGCCAAGATAAATTTGTGTGTAGGTGCAAATTGGGATGTGTGGGCACCCTTGCATGGTGTGCTAAACTGGCATCCGATCCAGGGTATATTCCCACCCAGGTCCTTTTCGGATAGATAGGCTCCGGATCCATTGCTACACTTGAATTGAAATTTTATTTATTTATTTTTACACACACCAGCACCAAAATGAATCTCGTGCGCTGTACACATGTATGCGTGAGTGTGTGCACACAAATAACATCATTTGTGTAAGGCCAAATTAGAGCCAAAGTAGAGATGACGAGACCGGAAAAGACAAATGACTTTCGGCCAAATTCAGGAAAAACCTCACAGAACAGACATGCGAGTAAGAACGAAGTTAGTGCTGAAAAGTAAAGGTACATCTATTTGTACGGCTGTTTTAAAGCTCAGTCCCAAATTCTGTGTAAAACGAGTAGATGTGACATTTTAAACATCTTGCACTAATTTTTATTCCTACTTGTATATGTAAAGACGGGGGAGTGCCTACCAAAATATACAGTCGGGTCTCTTTTATATGTAAGCATTTCATGCCTAAAAAAAAAAAAATCTTTTTTTCTATATCCATTTTTAGTTTCTAGAAAAATGCAGTTTCTATTCCATTTCGTTCAGGATCTGAACAAATGAATTTTCAATGATGTCTTCAATGTGATCCACCTTTTATATCCGTCTACAGTGTAGGTGTGCAATTAAAAAAAATTTTTTTTTTTAATATACTTTACCTGTTTTTCTCCATTTAGACCCTCGTTGTTGGAAAGTCAGCTGTTACAGAAACTGTTGAGCAGTCAGACATACAGTATATGCAGTTCATGACCGCATATGACATTCGGATAAATGTGATGTATAGCGATTACTGATCGACTGGATTCTTTTTCAAATTTTCCATTTCGAGCTGATGGCCTGACGGAGTTGTAAGATAGGTGCTATGCACTGAAACTAAAACGGCTGACGGCAATGTGAATCACAGCACAAGAATGTTAAGAGGAAGAGTGCTTGGGAAAATCACAGGATGGTGATTTATCTCTAAGATAGCATGACCGAAAATCCTTGTAGTTCTCCTTGTGGTTTCTGAGGCTTCTGACCACTTTTCAGAAGCTATAAAGTAAACGAGACTAAATGTGCTAAGGATCCCTGACCTCAGCGAGACCTTACTTCTCTCGATCAGAGGTCATACACGTGCTTGTCATTTCTCTCCATTTTAGCTTTATCTTGTGGAGGAACAAAAAGCAGACAAGATTATCTCCCGGTTCCTCCTTTTAGGCTCTGTGTGCGTGCGTGTGTGCGTGCGTGGGCATAGAGGAAGATTGTATAGTGTGCAGTTATTGTATAAAATATATATATAATATATAATGCCATGTATGCATGTGTTTACGGAACTGTATTTGTGCCTGTTGGAATTTAGACTCTGTTAGGAACTGTAGCTGTTAGGAACTAGGCAGTGTTTTTAAGAAACGACTTGCTTTTCCACCACTTTATGGGCTGATCTGTTACATAATCAGTTGTGGGAGTTTCGCGATGCACAATGTTCTTAAAAAATAAATAAGTGTATTACTACTATTATGACAGCTACTACCACAGCATAATAAATAATAATAATAAAACTAACCATGTTTTGCCATCCCACAGCAAATCCTTTGTTCCTTATATAGCATAAATTCACTCGCGGAGCACTTTATAAGGAACACCTGTATTACACCTACTCATGGATGTAATTATCTAATTATGTGGCAGCATCGCAGCACATAAAATCAGGCAGTTACGGGCCAGCAACTCCAGGCAATGTTCACACCGACCATCAGAATGGGGTAAAATGTGATCTCCGTGATGTTGACTCTGAGATGATTTTTGGTGCCAGATGGGCTGGTTTGAATATTTTTATCACTGCTGAACTCCTGGGATTTTGATGCATGGCAGTCTCGAGTCTACTCACAATGGTGCAATAAAAATGAAAAATCCAGTAAGAAGCAGTTCTGCAGAAACACCTTGTCGATGAGAGAGGTCTGTGCAGAATGGCCAGACTGGGTGGAGTTGACGAAGGATACAGTAACTGGGACGATCGCTCTGTCCAGTTGTGGTGAGCAGAAACGCAGAATGTAAAACACATGAAACCTTGAAGCGGAAGAGCTACAACAGCAGAAGGACCAGCTCTGGTTCCGTTTCTGCCAGCCAAGAACAGAAAGCTAACCCTGCAGTGAGAACAGGCTTACCAAAACTAGACAGTTGAGGACTGGAAAAATGTAGCCTGGTCTGAGTCTGAGTCTTGATTTCTGCTCAGGCACACAGATGGTAGGGTCCGAATTTGGCACCAACAGCAGCAATCCATGGACCCAACTGGACTTGTGCAGTCCAGGCAGGTGGAGGTGGTGTAATGGTGTGGGGAGTGTTTTCTTGGCACACTTTGGGCCTGTTAATACCAGTTATTGCTGAAATGCCACCCACAGTGCATTTGAGTACTGTTGCTGACCATGTGCGTCCTTTCATGTCATGAACATGTCACCGAGTTGAGTGTTCATCACTGGCCTTCCCAGTCACCGGATCTGAATCCAATAGATTACCTTTGGGATATTGTAGATCAGGAGGTTTGCAGCATGTGGGTGCACTTGAAAATCTGCCGAATTGTGTGATGCAATCATGTCAACATGGAGCAGAATCTCAAATGAAAGTTTCCGACAGCTCGTGGAATCTGTGCCTCGAAGGATTGCGGGTGTTTTGAGAGCAAACTGCGGCCCTACAGTGTTAGTGTAGTGTTCCTAATGAAGTTCAATGAGTGTAAATTCTCACAGTGCTTGCAGCAAGATAAGTAAATATCTCTGTAGTTTCTACCACTCAAAAGCCTAATCCTAATTTACAGTGTAGCGCAACGTTTAACACTCCCAGATTCGTGTGGTATTTGTCATGTTTTAATGACCTTTATGAAAATGACTCAAGCTGTGGTTCCAGACCAGAACATTTTGGTGCTGGAGTCAAATTGATTTTGCCGGCCAAGAAGTCTGGCTCTTTTGCGATGGAACAACATGAAAGGTTTCTATGTTGGACATGGCATGCAATCAGTGGAAAAGGACTACTGTTGTGTTTGAACGGAGGCTTAAGGTGTTCCATATTTATTTAATATTTAATTAAGAAGTGCTTGTGTTTTTTCTCTCTCTCTCTCTCTCTCTCACAGGTTGAGCTGGCTTTATGGGACACAGCAGGACAGGAGGACTATGACCGGTTGAGGCCGTTATCTTATCCAGACACCGACGTGATCCTCATGTGCTTCTCCATAGACAGTCCTGACAGTTTAGGTACTTCACAGCACCACATTACGCCAGGGATCACCAGTTTAGAAGCAGCATGGGGACAAAGCAGAAGAAAATGCAAAAAATTCAAGATGCAGTCTAAGTCATAGGAACTCTCTTTCAAAATGATAATGCATCCATCATTCCATGTTTGCAGGGATTGTGGGTTTAAATGCAATGTGCCCCACTACTGCGAGATACAGACAAGTGAAAATGTTTTCAGTGTTCACTGACTTGGTTTCTAATTGATCAAGCAAGGTTTTCTTTATTTTATTTTATTTTTTCCCCCTCCAGTATTTTTCAGAGCAAAGTCACTACCATGCTGTTGTCTGGTCATTATTCATCTCCCTGTATTTCGTTTGTGTCCCTTTTTTATTTTTTTTATTTTTTTTTGTGCCTCTTTTGGTTTTGCTATGCATGAGACTGCCCCCTAGTGTACGTGCTCACATTGCATGCATGTATGAAGGCAGCAGACCCCTGCACAAGTGTCCAAGCCCAATATGTATTCTAAGAATTGTAGTCGAAGAATTCTAAAACCAGGCTTACAAATGAAGTGCTGCTAAAGATGTACCTCTGCTCTTCATTCCCAGTTCACATTCCTCTCCTGTTTATTGGTGTCGGAAACCCAGGCTAACGCAGATCTTTTTCAGCCTAATAGCTAATAGCATGGTTGTTTTTTGTTTTTCACACATTTGTTGTTTGCTTTGCAATATAATCCTATACTGAGGATGATGGAGGGGTGTGCGCACCCACACACACTAGCCTCCAGCTTGAGAGAGTATCACCTTTATGAAAGTTCTGCATTTCACTAGGTCTTTCAATAGGACACACTTCAGTAATTCTATCTATATGCAACGTGTAGGTCTTGAGTAGAGCCTGTGAGTGCTGGCTATAACGGTGTGTTATGTGCCCACGCAGAGAACATTCCAGAGAAGTGGACACCAGAGGTGAAGCATTTCTGTCCTAATGTTCCCATCATCCTGGTGGGGAACAAGAAAGACCTGCGTAATGATGAACATACTCGCAGAGAGCTGGCCAAGATGAAGCAGGTACGTGTGTGTGTGTGTGTGTGTGTGTGTGTGTGTGTGTGTGTGTGTCCATAGCAAAAACAGTTAGTATTTTTTGAACGGTAATGGCAGATTATTGTCTGCCATTCTGATGGAGACTACAGAGCACTTCCTGTCTACATTGACCATCTTAGGAAGTGGAAATGCAGCTGTTTCCTGTTTAAGGAACACTTATCCTCTAAGGAGTTGCATGATTTAAGTGTGTGTGTGTGTTTAGGACGGAATGTAGAATACTTATTTACAAATTGCCAAATTCCTGCAGTGTACACTCTTCATCTCTTGTGTTATGTACACCATGTGAAATGTAAATGTGAGCCATACATGTATAATATTAGCCTAGACCTTTAGCATTGTCTTAAATTGTCCGAGTATGCACTGTTGTATACGATGCACTGCCATTTCTCTTTAGTGCAAAATTCTGTATTATTGTGTGTCGTTCTCAATGAACTGCACACAAGCAACCTCTAGAGGAACAAGCACCATTTTTAGCTCAGGCTTTCGGCTGAATTCTAGCTGCACTGCCATCTTGTGGCTGTTCCCTGCCTAATCACCATGTATGCTCACTACATAGGGTGCAGCATAAACCCTACATGGTGCGTTTTATAATGCCATGTGACGTTAAGCCAAAGAAAAAGTCTCCAATTTAAAAAGTTTCTGGATATAAGGTAGACTTTTCACATGTAATTTCCCTATTAGGACACATACATAGGACACATAAATTTACTTTATTTATTTAGTAAATTGATTGATTAAATTTAGGGGCTTTTGGGTAAAGAATGCAATATGATGCTGTGGTATTGGCATCCCTGAGATGATTATTTTCCAGAAAAAAGTATGTTCAAATGCATTTCCTTCTTAAATCACAGCAATGGTAATAAAGGCATGTATCTATCTATCTATCTATCTATCTATCTATCTATCTATCTATCTATCTATCTATCTATCTATCTATCTATCT
>JAQLOM010000038.1:8237323-8255514 GCA_030068315.1 Chrysichthys thysi | reverse complement strand
TTATTATTATTATTATTATTATTATTATTATTATTATTATTATTATTATTATTATTATTATTATTATTATTTACTTATATTCTTTTACTATTTGGTTGCATTTTGTGTCCATGATTCTTCCTTTATTTCTTTTTTTAAAGATGGTCTTCACTGTTTTATGTTTTATGTAATGTCAGTTACATTGAATAAAGAATATATTTTTACTGTTTTAAGCCATGAATGAAGATCATTCTAATAAGGCAACTAGAGCATGAGTTTGATAATAAAGATAACTGCTAATTAAGACTGAACTGCTATGATTATATAGGCCATGCGGTAACAGGTTTTCAATATAAAATGCAATTAGATGAACATTGTGTTTTGTAGCTATATTACATTATAATTCTGTATTAGAGTGGTGCAGTTTTCCTTTCTGCCTGAAACTGGGGGCACAAACTTTTGCTCTCAACTGTAAATTATGACAGTAGCTTGCCTCATAACAATACATTTGTTGAGTTTCATGCACTAGTATGTCTGACAACAAATAATAATAATTTGTCCAAAAAAGTTGTGTAGAATAAAAACAGTTGGGGTTTTTTGGTCTTTGTTATACTACTGCTAACTGGAATACATTGTAAGTTCAATACATACAAATAACAGAGTAATTAAGGGAGTAGGTGGAGAATATCAACTGCAAAGAGTAATAAATAAGTATTAAACATGACTGGGAGGGGGGGTGCTGTTTTAGAAAAACAATCAGTGACAGGGTGGTGTGAAGTGTCATGTTACATGTAGTGGAGTTACAGTTACCAGCCTAAAGTCAAATTTCCAACTTATTTTCCAACAGCATGTCATGGTGTGTTTTATTCCTCGTATACCACATCTATTTGTCGATATCAATTTACATTTCTTACTTTTTTTTTATCCATTTATAGTTACAATTAATGTTGTCCCAAGACATGTTCCTGTTATCACTTATGCTATAGCAAAACAGAAAAAACCCCAATGTTCCTTTAACAGCTTCCCTATATTTTCTCGTTTATTCTTATATTAGGTTTAGATTATTATCTGTCATACTATGTCCCTATGAAAGAGTTTTTGCGAGAGAAATGATCAGCATATTACAACAAAGGCATTAATATACAGCTCGGATGTGAATTAGCCGAAGCTGTAGTCAGAACTGCCCTTATATGACGTGAATCATCAGCTTTTGACCAATCAGATTGGAGAACTCCGCCGCGCTGCGATCAGTTCAGTTTCTACCTCAGTGTGATTTAGGTGGATTTTTCTGCTTGAGGGGCGTATTTTGTTTATAAACCTCGCTCTTTTTCACAGAGCCTTCCACTCACACGAAATAACTTTAGTGTAGGGCACGTCACACTGACGATGTTAAGTATATCTAGTTTAATCGTTCGATGATTTTAGTTTCACTTTGAGACGCCTCTCCGACCGTAATGAGCCCCACTGCCTCTCTGGACCAATCAGATTCTCCTGACCTATTATGGTAATGCCGTGACAGGCTGCTACCCAGAATGCATTGCGTTTTGAGGCTGGTCTGCTAGAGCTAAGATGACCGACTTTGAGGAACCGCTCTCCGACGAGGAGAAGGTAAACGCTTTTTCTTGAATTTGCTGCGTTTGGAAAGGACTCGAAAGTTGTATGTGGCATTTTCTGCAGCGATATCCAACAATTCGCGCTAATTATGTTGCTGTTTGGACAGAAATCCGACCGCGTTTAGCCGCCTAGCGCTGTAGTTAGCTTGCTTAGCTACACAGGAAGCTACCCAGCAGCAGTTGCCTGTTTAGGGAATGCCCAGCCTGGTAGTAAACAGTCCTTGTTTTGCTAACGAAGCACTTGTGCGTCTTTATTTAGAAATTAATTTTATGTGACGGTTGTTTCAGGCGGTATATCTGCTAGTGGATGTGACTGAATAGCTTAGTTTGGGTTTTGGCACCGAGTGGTCCGGAATCGTCGCTTTGATTGAAGGCGGCTGAGCTGAAGTAGGTAGCCGGGCGTTAGCTCGCTTAACTTGTCAAAATGACAAACTGTACAGGAAGTAGCGTCGAGTCGCTAGCTAGCTAGCTGCCATAAATAGTCCTCACTGTTGTCACGCTACGGTAGGGTTTGATTTCGCTGAGAGACTAGTTGCAAACATGGAGAGTGTGTAACTTTTGATCTACAGCCCGCCCAGCGACGGAAGACTGTGCGGTTTAGCCCGGACCAGCCAGCTAACGCGTGCACGGTGTAAAAATACGAGCTCCGACTTGGCCAGCTGGGGAGTTAGCTGCAGCTTGTACAAATAATAGTGCATTTTGTTTGGTTTGCCATGGCGTCTGGAGACTTGCGTGTAGACATTAGCAGGATGTGTTTCTAGGAAGTAAGCAACACAAAGCTTAAGTGCATAGTCGGTGTTACAGGCTTCCTGTTCACAAATTCCCTTGGGGAGCAAAACAAAACAAGACCAAATAAAACCCGAAGCTTCTGGATTATTGATCAGATGTCAGGAGCACAGTGCTGTTAAAGTCTGTCACTGTGTAACGCTGGAGCAAAACCCTTAACTTTTGATTTTATTTTCATTCTTTTCTTAATACGTAAGTCACTTTGGGTAAATTAATGGATACATACATTTGTTTCAAAATATCATTATTATTATAAATTAATGTGCTTATGAATGTATTCATTTTATTAAAAGGTGGTATTTGTCTTGTTTTGTCTTGTCTTGGAGTGCTGGGTGCATGATTTCATAAAGGCACAAACACATGGTGTAAAAATCAGTAAATATATTTCGGAGTATGTGTGTGTGTGTGTGTGCATGTATGTTATTTATATATAAAATACACATACATACAACAGTTGCCTGCTGATATAATTTATTTTCTGAGCGCTAGCACTTTAGATCCTTAATGTCATCTGTAAATAAAATACATAGCTGGGTTGGACTTGTTCTTTCTCACCTTAGATAGGTGTCCGTCAAACAACCAATGTAAACAAGTGCCTTTATCACTGTGGTTATCTTTTTTTTTTTTTTTTATATGATAAAGAGGCAGTGTTTAGGTTTGTGTGTGTGTGTGTGTGTGTGTGTGTGTTAAGATGAGCATAATATTTTACTATCTAAACCCAGTCTTGCCTAGGAAGTAGTAGTGGAAATGAACTAAGTTATATCCTTGTCTTGTTTGTGAATTAATGGATGTTTGTTTCTTGTTAAATATGAATATTTCATGTAGTGATATTAAAATATTAGAAATATATGTATAATATTTACCTGCCACCAACTACTATATGTATTAAACAAGCTAGAATTGCTCAGTTTGCTGCATTAAGAGCTTGTAGTTCCCAGGATGTCTGGGCCATTGCCTCTTTATGTCCACTGAGGCATGAAACACCAGCTTACACCTTGAGCTACCAGAACACAATGTTACGTAGAGAAACCTGTTTTTACACATGCTCTTTTACTGGTTCACCTTTTGTTCCTTCAGATCAACACGAGATCAATATCGGGGTAATCAGCAGCTTGGCCTGTGGTCTGTTGTGTGTTTCAGTAAGGCTACAGTCTCAGTCCTTCTTTGTGCATCTGTAGACTGAAGAGAGGAAGTGTGACTGCACTTTCATAGTTCTCACTTCATAGTTGGATAGAAATCTGTTCAGCTCCTTGGTTAGTGAGTGCAGAGTAGATCAGGAAAGTGCAGTAATATGAGTCTTGACAGTAAAGTGCCTTGAGCGGTTAGTCTGTATGGACACATCGCTGATTCTGAACATGGCAGTCTGTTTTACTAACCCCGAATATGCATCCCCCACGTCCTCAGTACGCGCTTGAAATGTGTTAAGTATATGAACGTAGTGGGTCTTTGTAAATTTTAAGGATGTGCTTTAGGTAATTATGTGAAACACAACCCAAAGACCCTTATAATATCAAGCAAATCATGTTAATGTAACTACTTTGATATATTGGGTCCACCTTTATAAAATAAAGTAATGATCATTACACATTAAACAAATAAACAAGACATGGTTTTCTGGAGAATGCAAATATAAATAAATATAAATAATGCTAAAAGAAAATTGTCCTCAAAACAGTTTTTCTTTTCTTTTTCCCATTTGATTGTTTAGAATCCAGTGTTCTTCCAATTTAGCCATTTCCTCTTTGTTCCTCTGACTGGATTGGAAGGCTGTGTACTCTTAAATGCACTTCCTCACATGTATGAAAATCACTTTTTTTTTTAAATGAACTGTCTTGCAGACAGCATCTAGACAATTAAAAATGTGAAAAAAAAAAATAATAATAATAATACTAAGGTTTAGTCCAAAATGGCATGGGCCATTTTGAAAAGACTTCTTTGTTTCTGTGCTTTATCTCCAGGAGTGTTTTCAGTCCATTTCTTAATGAAACATGAGATTATACAAAAAAAAATGACAACATGAAAATAACACATTCTTGCATGGCCTAGCACTGCCCGTTTACTCCACAGAGCAGTTAAGTCGGAAAATTGAAATATCTTGCACAGAAAACTGTGCTACTGTAGATTCCACCATTTCGAAACGTGCCGGCATTTTCAAAAATCTTTACCCTTCTCGATACAATGCAAACTTTTCATGCATTTTCAAATTTACCCATGTTAGTGATTCATACATGCTAACACAGTGTTGACTGTGGCTGGAACAACAAAACCAGTAAGAAAAAAAGGCATTTTTGGGTTCATCAGTTGCTAAATTTCAGGAAGAGCATAATGCTTTTCATTCTCTGTGAGCTTTCAGCACATTTTGTCTGTTAACATGCCACACCCTTGGGACATGAACAGTGTGTCTCTAGAGTAAGTGTTTTTAAGGAGTCACTGCTATAAGAAAGTTTTATGCATTATTTCAAAGATTCTCTGCTTTCTTTTTTTTTTTTTTTTTTTATGTGCAGGTCCGCATAGCAGCTAACTTTGTTACCCATGCTCCACCTGGCGAGTTCAACGAAGTCTTCAACGGTAAGAGGTTTCCCACTGGGTGTTTTATCCTATAGAAGAATGGACAGTAGTTTTTATGAATAATCTTAGGTTTCACTTCCCATGAGTATCGTATAGAAACCTCTGTTTAACGTGAAGCACACCTATGACAGAGAAACACCAGCTTACCTTTTCTGTCTCGGTTTAATTTTATTTAATGAGATTTTCATAGGTGTGCCTGTTTGATTGTGAAAGCCAGCGATTGCTAGACTTTTATTAAGAAAGTATTGCACTTTTTCCTTTATAGATGTGCGGCTTCTACTCAACAACGACAACCTCCTCAGGGAGGGGGCAGCACAGTAAGAGTCTTGGTTCACTCCTAATATTACTCTTTGAGCCCAGGAATTTTGTCTCATCTGTTTTTTGTTTTTTTTTCCTCTCTCGCTCCTTCTCTTGCAGTGCCTTTGCCCAGTATAACATGGATCAGTTTACCCCTGTGAAACTGGAAAATTCAGAGGAGTCGGTAAGAGTTGTTTATAATGGACTACATTTAGCCAGTGTACCTACAATGGCTGGTCTGGGTATCAGATACACAACTTTGACATAAGTGCCCCATGATGGATTTGCTTTACCCCATGCAATTTAATCATGTACATTCTTATAGGGTTTAATTGGCTGATTTTAGAAATATAATGGAGAATTTCATTAAAAAAACAAACAAAACAAAACTGGTGTAACACTAAATAACAATAATGGCATAGCTGGCTTCACTGGCTATAGCCCCTCTGTTGCTTTACACAGTTTGTCACCCCCACCTATAACCTGTCTATCACCACAGCAAAGTTGGGAACACCTTATTGTCACAGTGTTAAGAGTTACGTATAGTCTACCAACTAAAGTATCTGGCCATCTGCAGTGTCTTTGTCAGGCATGGACAGCAGTGAAAGGTTAGAAATGACTAGCACTAAGTGCAATTTTAAGTGTATATCTATAAGGTAGGTGACTGCACACAGCAAATCGTGCTGTTCATGAAACATTTATACCAACACCACACAGACTACCATGTCAGTATCTTCACTGCTGGGCTGAAAATAGACATCCACCCAAAGAATATCTGGCTAATGGTAGACATGTGGTGGTCACTTTCCATTGATTGATGGGGTGACATCTACTGCTATTCACAGTTGCAGTAAGAAATTGTTTACCCCTGTATGGTAGATGTACCTTCTGAAATGGCCAGTGTGTGTACTGAATGAAGTGATATGATTATATATGATCTGCTTTGTTACATACTACAGTCTGTGAAGAATGATTTCAGTAATGATTAAAATAGAGATGTATTTATTTCACAACTTCACCTAGGATGTATGCCTCGGGACACATTTCCTTTATTCAGGAATATTCCAGCTTCACTCAGCTCAGAAGCAGGTCATATGCCATTGTGAGATGGAGCATTGTGAATTTTTTTTCATTTGCAGAGGGATTTCATTCTTTAAACTTCCTTATAGGTCTATTCGACATTAGTCTGCCTCTGGGGCAAATATTGTATTTTATCATCTAACAGTTTCAAACTAGTCGTGCTTTTTTTGTGAGAAGTTATGTTAATTTTATTCCTAACCTTGTTTGTTGAGGGAAGTGCTTGTTTGCTTGTTTCCCTTAGTCCAGTTGTATCTCATTATGCATACATCACCGTTTCATTATAAGCCTGCTCTCAAGATTGCTCATACTAGCAGTGTGTCATTTTCCATGAGACTTCAATCTGTTCACCTGTTGTGCTATTATGCATAATTAAAACCTGTACTGCAGGTTTTGTAGTAATGGTCAAGCTCAGTCCTTTATAGGCAGACTTCCTCTTTTGCTATGTGCTGGAATCCTGAAAAAATGTACTTTTAGAAGACTCATTTCTCATTTCCTCCTCTCCCGCTGTGCGCAGGTTCTGATTACAGAGCATGGGGATTTGGGTCATGGACGCTTCTTTGACCCACGGAACCGCAGGTCGTTCCGTTTCGATCACCTGCGTAAGGAGGCCAGTGATCCGCAGCCCTACCAGGGTGAGACTGCATTGCACTCCTGGAGAGATGCCTGCGACACTGCACTTGGTGCCTACGTCAAGGAACATTACCCTACTGGAGTGTGCACGGTACGTGTGCACAAACACGTGTGTACTATTCGTGTAAAGAATTGGTTGGGTATATGTTTTGTTGTTTTAGGCATGTTGCATTATAGGTCATAAAATGCATTTATTTGATATTTTGATCACAGACATGAGAGCCTCAGTATCCTTATTTACTGGTCATAATGTCTTTAACCTACTGGTTTTGAACAGGTCTATGGAAAAACAGTGGACGGTCAGAAGACCATTATTGCCTGCATTGAGGGACATCAGTTTCAGCCTAAAAATTTCTGGTGAGGAGCGCAGCCAAAGTTTTGTGCGTGCATATGCGTGTGTATAGTATATGGCTGTTTGCTATTTACAAGCCTGGATTCACTTTAATGTAGGAACTGAAATTGGTTTCTGTCATGGACAGATATTCCATTGCAGACTTTTGATTTTGATTTCCTTTGCCTCTGTCTGTGCGTGTGGGTGTTTGCGCTATGTGCCCATAGGAATGGGCGTTGCAGGTCAGAATGGAAGTTCACCATCAACCAGTCTTCCTCTCAGGTGGTAGGAGTGCTGAAAATCCAGGTGAGAATTCTATTCAGGTGAACTTTATTTTCTGTGAGGGAGCAAGTTAAAAAAAGAAGTGTAGTGAATTTGCTTGATTCAGGTCGTGAATTGATCTTAAAGCAGTTCTCTTTAGTTGCCATGATGGTTATCATCTGATATTTAAATTGATCTGGGTATTATCGACTTTCCCGGAATAAACTCTCGGATTTTGATTGCACTAGACTGTGTGTGCATTTCTTCATTGCTGACTGTGCTGTGACAGGTGCATTATTATGAGGATGGCAATGTGCAACTGGTCAGTCATAAAGAGGTGGAGGATTCCATCATTGTTACTGTGAGTAAACACATACCCTGTTGACTTCAAGAGTAGTTTTCACCAGTAGTTCTGATGTCAGATCCATAAACATGTTTGATGTGTAATGCATGTTTTTTTTTTTTTGCTTTCTTTATTTCCAGGATGAAGAGTCGACTGCCAAGGAATTTGTAAAAATCATTGAAAATGCAGAGAATGATTACCAGGTAAAGACCACCCTTTGTGTGTATATATTTTAATATTATATTTATATATAATATATAAGAGCCAGCAGATTTGCCAGTGACATTTTGAATGTATCAAGATGTACATCAGATACGTGACACTTTATCTTTTCGCCATAGACGGCCATCAGCGAGAACTACCAGACGATGTCGGACACGACCTTCAAAGCTCTGCGCAGGCAGCTCCCCGTTACCCGTACCAAGATCGACTGGAACAAGATTCTCAGCTACAAGATTGGCAAAGAGATGCAGAATGCCTAGAACGTGCCTGGTTCCAGCTCACTTCCTCTCTCAACGCAGAACCGGTCAAAATGAAAACCACATGCTGTTCGCTAACCAGAGGGAGACCTCCCCCCACCCCTGAAAAAATGAAAACAGGAAAAAAAGGAAAAAAACCCCAAAACCAAATAAGTCAAGGAACTTGCTCTATCAATGTTACTAAGAGGATGTGATTCCATTCAATTTCGGGTTTGTAAAAGGACTCAGCTATTGGAGGAGGGTCGGACACGAGCTTAGAGGGAGTCTGGATCTAAATTACTGGCAAATCCGATGCCATTCTTGCATTTATGTGAATTCATCTGACCAGTCTATCTAAAATTCTTTTGAAAGGGTGTACAGTGTAGTTTTTTTTTGGTGTCGTGAGCTGCGATGGTTGGAATGTTTGTGAGTATGGTTTAATTGTCCTTAAGAGAAGCAGAGAAGTGCTGCCTGTCTCGCTCAGTAACTACTGACTGCAGTACAATACTCTGAACAAACCTCCTCTTCTTCCAGTCTCTGAGTGTGTAAGGAGAGAAGGCTTGTGTCTGAGTGTTGGAATTGGTCTTTGTCTTAATGCCTCACTCTTAGTACCTCCTTCAACCTGTTACATAACCTCACCCCCCCTTAAAAAAAAACAAAAGACATTCAAAATGTGTACGGATTCCTGAATCGGTAAAAGAAAAGAAACCAGTGGTCCTCTTTCCCTTGGCAGAGAAATCCCGGTTAATTCTGAGTTTCATATTTATACATACAGATGTTATATTTTACTAAGCAGTCCTTAAAACCCACGCTAGCACTCTTTTGTTGTAGGCATCCTGTGCGCTTTGGGGTGTCCAGAATTGAACAAGTCTTACGATGCAAACAGCAAATCGGAGTTGTTCTATGCACTCTGCTGTCCTGGAGCGGAAGGGGGCGTCATCAGTGTTGCTGTCGCATGTTCATGTCATGGTACTGTTCGGTGCTTCATCACTGTAAAATTCACCCTAAACACGGAAGCATTGTCACACTGTATAATATCACTCACATCACCTCTCTGTCTCTCTCTGTCCTGTAACAAAGCTCTTATGCTGATTTTAGCAAAGTCTATGCTACTCACAGGTAATAAAGAATTGGCACCAAGCTGAAGACTGAGACCGTCTGGTATGTTTTTCCTCTTTCAGGCATCTGTTTATAGCTTCTTGCCTCAGTAGAGACTGGCTTGAGTACACTTGTTCAGTGTAATAACCTAGACTTGATTGGACCGCTTCGACTCACTAATGTGATTTTATACTGTAGTAAACTCTGATAGCCCTCCAAGGTAAATTTCCAGAGTTACATCCAGGGCCTACCAGCAAAGTAACAATGTTGCGCCTTTCTCTTGATGGGAATTAAGACTTGTTAACTAAAACTGAAACTTGGGTTTAGTCCAGAATTGTGCTTTTTAGGCCTGAGCAGGTCAAAAAAGTTTCATCTTACAGATTAAATGCAGGGCGGCACAGCAGCGCAGCCGGAGTGTTGGTTCTATCCTGAAATTTCAGCTGGGAGTAAATCGACATTTCACGTTTAGTCTAGAGTAAACTGTGGATATGTAGTCCAACGTTGGGTTCCGTCAGCAGCGATCAAGTTTAAGTCTGAATTAAATCGCCTAGATGGTGATTTATTTTAGTTTAGTCTGAGAGAAATCAGCTTAAACCTTTAAATAAGCAGATTCCATATTTTCATGAAGTTTAATCAGTCAATAATCAAGTTGTTCAATTACCTGAGCCTTATTGTATTCTTGCATCTTGGATGGGTTAAATTCTCAAATTAGCAGCATGTATAAGATGGATCAGAAAAGAAAAGATTTCTTAGATTTAACCGCAATTTTCAGTGTTATTACAGCAGTTTATTTTCATTAACTGACAAATCCATCAGAGTGGACAGTCGGGTGAAGCATCGCAAAATAAAACCTAAAAACTTGATTTTAGATTTGGTTTAATCGAGACAATGAATTAACACATCCCAATACATTTTCCAGTTTTTGTTTGACAGTTTAAAGCTACTTCTAACTATTTTCCAATATTGAGCAAACTCAGTCTGTATTGTTCCTGACCTCAGGATACTGTCTTCCCCTCCCTCCCCCAAATGTTTTTATTGAAAAAATGGTGGAACACACAAGGTTTTAGAATACCATTAACATTTTGAATATAGACAAGACACAGACATACAACAATAACCCACCCTGGCTCTGTTTGACTAACATGCATTCTACCGTAGAAGAAATATAAAAGTGAACGGTAAAGGTTCGTTCAATCAGGCAGGACCTGTAGTTCTTTAAACTAGGAAATAAATAGTTGCCATTTTTGGAAAAACTTTGCTGTTGACCATCTCAATGAGTATTTAATTTTTTCCAATTTTATAAAAAACAGTATCTTTAAGCCACTGAGAGATGGAGGGGCTGCTAGCAGATTTCCACTCTGATAGTATTACACATCTGACTATTAGTGATGAAAAAGCTATGATGTCATTTTGTACAGAGGTTAGTGGAACTGCGTTATTGGGGACACCAAATATACCAATCAGTGGAACCTCAGTATACTGTCTGTTTGGATCTTCGCATTGTCCCTGCGTCCATGTGGGCTTCTTCATGGTATTCCTGTTTCCTTCCAACTCGACACCAAAAGAAAACCAATGCATGGACTGGGTACTCCTTATGTTCCTTAGCAGTGTGTGTGCGCGAGTTCATATGGCATATTATGATGCAGTAGATTCCTGTCTTGCACATAAAGTGTTTACTAAAGATGAATGAAGATCAAATGAAAAAAACATGACATGTTTACACTTAAAGTTGAGCTCCAAGAGGTTTTATTTTCCCATGTATTAAAAAAAAAGTTTTTGCAGTATGGAGCAATTCTTGTTAAGAACACCTGGTAAAATGACCATCTTCAAGACGAACAGGCTCGTTACAAAAAAGTGTCACAAAAAAAAAAATTACAGTAGTACAAACCCAGGCTTGTGCTGGACAAAAAAAGTACAGTAAAGGCTTTGTGAGGTATAAGACGGGAAGAAAACACGGAGTTAAACATAAACCTTTATAAGACCATCCAGAAAAGCGTGAACGTGACCACGCAAGACGTCAGACTGACGAGTTGGGTGTCTCCCACTTTGATTTGCATCCAATTTAAGTGTCATTTGACAGGAAAAATAAAAGGATTATGAAGGCTGAGATTTTGCATGGATGGTAACACTGGGAACATAAATCATATACAACAACGATCCACTGAGCGAGTTTATTTCTTTTAAAGCCACTTCATATCTGTTACAGTCCTAGATATAGTTTAGATGAAGTTAAAATGATCAAAAAAACCTTCCTATTAAGTCCATTTGTGCTTTTATTTGTCTACTGAGTAACTTTCATTCCTAGTATGCTCTTTCTAGTATCTTGGAGATCTACTACATAGTTACAAGATAATACAAATCTTTATAAAGTTGATGACGTATAGCATGAATCAGGTTGTGTACACGTGAGCCAGAATTCCTGTTGCTGTTTTTTTTATATGAGCACAGAAAAAGAAAGCATGCATGGCATTTTTATTTCTGAATGATTTTTTCCAGTGATTATATAATGTTTCAAATCGCATGCTAGATTTGACCTACACTGAGTATCTACTGTCCACCTGCCCGACTATTTCAAGCTATGCATTTGAAGGGAATCTTTTTCTCGAAGTCTGCACTTGACCACTTCTTACAGCTGAAAATGGAAAAGTGCAGTATGACTTCACATGTTGCTCCACACACGTGGAAAGAAGTCGGACGTTGAACAGAGCGAGAACTCCTCATCACTGACACTAGAGGGTGATGTTTGCTCATTTCTCTGTTCCAACACACCAGAGTCTCGACTCATTAATTACTAGTTTTAGTGTTTTATGGTGTCTCTCTTTCCGTGTGTAGGACAGAAAAAGATCATGCCTGTTAAGCTTTTTCAGTAGCTAGTTTTTGTTACACGGATTAAATCTGGTCCAGGAAAGATTAAGCTTTAGTCTGAAATTAAATCACAGAATAAATAAACTTTAATCGATCAATTAAAGTTGCCTTAAACCATGAAATAAATTGGTTTTAGTTTTTCCGCCAAAAGTTTAACTTTGTTCCTGTTACTCACGTTACTTATTTCGAATTTAGTCCATTTCAACTGTGCATCTGACGTGCTTCAAAATGAACGTTTCAAAATAGCAGCAGATATAAGATGTATTCGAAAATAAAAGTTTCTCATGCCAATTTTCTATAAAAAAAGAAGAAAGAATTCAGGATAAGTTATCGTCAGCGTAAAAGGTATTACTATTTTCCTTTACTGACCAGACCATCAAAGTGATGCATTATAAAATGAAATTTTTAAAACCTTTAAAGTTGATTTTAACCCTGCTCTGGTGCCATGAAAAGTCACATTCTCGGTATGTATGATGAAAAACATGCTATATGGCCAGAATAACACCACTATATTACAATATTTTGTTTTCCTTGAAATAACATGGCATGACAATGTGTTATAAAATCCAAATAATATTGTACAACACTTCATGTGCGAGTTTCCGCTTATTTCACCTCGCTGTAGGCAAAAATGTTACTGTTGGCATTGGTTACAGAACTAATTTGGTTTTCTTGTTGCTTGATCTGGGACAAATACAGCATCTTTTGCGTCGTCCTGGTTGACGCTGTGTGGTGATTGCGGCTGGTGCGGGTGCCTCTGGTGGGGGATTTTTGGCACAAAAATCCAGCATTGCTTGTGTAACTGGTTTTCACACTAATTTTTTTGTTGGTCCATGTCACAATCTCGATCATGGCATCATCAAAAAATAAATCAAATGCTTTCAAGGGTGTGTCTGCTCCACACCCATTCCCTTTCGGCCCTGGTTTCTGTCTGACAATATTTCGCACCGGGGTTCTTCTGACAGTTTTTGGCTTCTGTGACCACACATACCCGTCTTTCCGCTTATTTGTTTATTTAGGTTTATTTTCGCTTGGGGTCAATTTGACCCCATAGTACCCGTCACATTGAAGGTGCTATGGTGAAGCGAAAATAAACCTGAATAAACAATAAGCAGAAAGACTCTGAAACTATTGAACATGAGTCGCATACTTAGGATGGCCTTACGAGAAAATACGTGGCAGGCAAGGTCACTAATCGTGATAGTTTCCAAAAACACATAGTCCAAAGAGGGCTGAGGTCTCACAGACCCCATGGTACCAGAGCAGGGTTAAACATAAATCTTGATCCTTGGTGGTGCACATACTACTGGATTTCATTGCGTCAAACCTGCCCAGAAACGACCAGCGTTTTGGTGGAGGTTTTCATTCCAGCCAAGGAAGAGTCACAGCTAAATTCATCTTTCAATCAGTTGATTTTGGCCTTCAGACCTCAGATATGGCTTCTCCTTGGTTGGAATGAAAAGCTGCACCCACACCAACCCTTTCCAACTTCTTTGACGGTTTCAAGGTTTTTCTAATCTTTATAAATCTCATAGTCAACTGGTGCGAAATGTACGCATGCATCACATGCTAGTACGGTTACCTCAAACGTCATCATGGCCCAACATTAGGCCTGAAAAACAGTCTCAATTACACAGTGACAGGCAGCCAATCAGGTCAGAGAGTCAATGCAGTTAAAAAAGGAAAATGGATTCAGGAGTTTTTCTTCTTTTTTCTTTTGCGGAACAGCTAAGGTATTTATTTGTTCAGTAATTTGATGGAAGCTAGCGTTATAATGTTCGCTTCTTTGATCCTATTGGATTTGTGGTATTTGGATTAGAGTAAAATTGTTTTAGCTGAAGAGAAGATAACCATCAAGTAGAAAGATTGTACGTAACTAACTGTGTTTGGTGTGTTTCTGTGTATTTTGATACATCGAGATGTTAAATCGGTATCAGTGCATGTCTTTTCACGACCGGAGGAGATGGAGTTTTTTTTTTTTTTTTACACAACACTTTACTTCACTCACTGTTTCTGTCTATTTGTCTGGTACAAATTTTGTAATCAATTTTTAACCCACTCCCCGTTAACCTATCGACTTGAAACTTGGTAGACATGTTCTACTCCGCTGACGATGCATTTTAAGCAAAAAATTTCCGGAAAAATTCAAATTTTAAAAAACCGTTAAATGTCTACTCGTGAATCTTAAGTGATAGAGAATAATCAAGTATGCAGTCGGATAGAGTTGAGGATGCAGATTACGAATCTGAAAAAAATAGATTGTTGTCTATTTTGTTACCCAGTGTGGAAAGTGGTGTTTTTAAATTTCATAGATTATTACACGTTATTCTAGCTACCAAGCTTACTAACTTTTGCCCTGGAGATGTGCACAGCCCCCATCTTTGCTCTGAGATTACAGTGGTGCAACTCTTTTCTCTTCAAGTAAAACTTATATAGAACCTATATTTTATCTAGCTGGCTAACCTTATGTTATTAAACCTTTCACCTGTAGCTTATGCGCTGTTTACGAACTTGCGGAAGATGCACAGTAATAACGTAGCAAGTTGAGGGACAGACTGCTGCTGGATCTGATCTGTGATCACAGCAGCAGATAAGTACATCCTCGTCATGGACACGTGAACTCTTGGGCCGAATCTCAGACCGTATACCCCTGTAGTAAATAGCATGTCATCAGACCATTCGAGTCCTATGTGGAATTCTCTGAATGTGTTTTAATGTGAGGAAATATTCTTCCACACATAACTGGGAGAACAGGTGACACTTCAATATACAGTGAAAGCACGAGGAGGGTTTAATATTTCCAAAGTGCAATTTGTTCTCCTTCTTGGAAGTAGATTTCATAGTGTGTGTGTGTATATGTATATGTGTATATATATATATATATATATATCATTTACTTTGATTCATAAAACCGATCTTTTCATGTTTATTCTAGCTATTGATTGGTCACCTGAGAATGCATCTTCAATTATTGCTGTTTAATTTAAAGTCAGTTTTAGTTTTTGTTTAGTTTTTTTTTTTTTTTTTTTTTTTAAACATTTCTAACATTTCCTTTTTTTCCCCACATAGAATATGCATGGTAAGAGAGGAACATGTAAGGGATAAATAAAATATCTCAATATACAAGAGAGATAATATAAGGTATTAACTAAAAACAAAAAAAGCTAATTTAAATAAATGTTGTCCCGCTTGTATAATGTCCACAGTAGAAGGAAGAGCCCACGTCCGCTGCTCTGCTTCTCAATTGCAAAGATCAGGAGCGCAAGTGGGAGTGCTTTGAGTGTTTATAGTGCTCTGTAATATGTCCGAGAAGGGATAATGGCGGAGCCAAGAAAGGCTGCGTATGGATTTGGCCCTTTAATTTAAGCTATTTGTAGATTTGGCCTGTGCTTGGCTGGATTTGGATAGTTCGGTGAACTGGACCGTTCCAACAGACAAAAAAAAAAAAAGAAATCAACATCTGATTTGCCTTTGTGACTTATTCTGCAGGTTTAGTATGTGTGAGTCGTTTTCTCTGTTATGTCCTTTTTGGGTCGCTTAACGCTTCTGGCCATTTCAGACTTCACCCAAGTACACAGTTTCAGAACACCAGTCTTCGATTAAGCTTAGCGCTAAATTTAGTGGTGAAGTGGTGAAGCCTTGTCTGTCGTTAGTGGTTAGCTGGATTTGGACATGAGCAGGTCGAGCTCTTTAGCGCCCTCCTGTGTACTGCTGATGCCGCAGCTGTTTGAGAGCTCGGGGAAGTGAGAAGAGCGAGGCGAGGATGCAGATCCGGGTGAGCCTGGACTCTGGTTGGTGCCAGGCTTCTTTGGGGTTACGGGGGACGCGAAGCTTCTTTCGCCCCGGGGGATTAGGGGCGAGCGGATGCCAGGTGACAGAGGGCACGACCCCTTGCTGGTGGGCGAAGAGGCTGTGGCAAGCGTACGGTAATCGGTGCCAAACGGTGAGCTGTTAGGAGCGGGTGCTTTGCCTGCTGCTTGTTGGCTGGTGAAGCGCGACAGCACCTGCGTGACAGTGTGGCGAGCCATCTGTTTGGCGGTGGAGTTTTCGGACAGAGGGGGCACCGGCGTGGAGGTGGGTGAGAGCTCACGAGGTGACAGGGGTGTCGCACCACCTTGTTCAGCCTGCTGCTGGAACTTGTGCCTGGCGGCTTGGAAGCGCTGGTTCACGCTCGCTTGGTAGGATGATGGGTAGGTGGGGCTGCAGGCACCCAGTGACGCCAAGCGCTTGGCCAGTACGGGCGAGGAGCACGGCGAGGAGGAGAGTGACGAGCAGGCCGTGCTGCTGGGAGAGAGAGACTGGAGTGCATGCACGGGTGAGCTCAGAGCTCCTCCATTCTCCACTCCTCCGTTTTCAGTGCTTTTCTCTTCGGAAGACTCGCTCTCCTTACGCAGTTGATGCCCGTTGAGTCTCAGGCGCTGAGTCTTCTCAGTGCTGACCACTTTCCCGTCTGGCTCAGTCTGGCACGATGCAGAAGCTGAAACGGCATTGGGCTGGTTTGCAGCTGCCTTCATTTCCTCCTCTACTTTTTCCCTCCATGCCTTCTCCTTCTCGTGCACATCCTCCAGCTCTTTCCTGAGGTGCTCGATCAGCTCCTGCAGCTCTCTGCTGTGGCTTTCCTCCTTGCGCAGCTTTGCTCTCATCTGCTCTCGCTCTGTGTCGAACTCGGCCAGCTGGCGCTCGACTCTGGCCTCCGTTTGCAGGGCGTGGGTTTTCTCCTGCTCCAGCTCTCCTTGCAGACTCTGCGTGGCTCTGCGTTCCTGCTCCAGCTGCATGCACACCTGGGCAACACGCTCGCTCTCTTCCTGGGCTTGGGCACTGGCACGCTGGCATTCCTTCGCCAGGTTAGAAGAGAGCTGCTGCTGCTGTGCCTGGTTTTCCTCCAACTGGGCGGAAAGCGACTGACATTCGCGCTCCAGACGCTCGGCTCGCGCCTTCTCAAGCTCCAACTGCACAGGGACGAGAAACAACAGTGATTGTCAGGAAGTGATTAATGAGTTGCCTGACCAGAGAGCATTTTCCTGAATTTTCTCTCCCATTTTGCTGCACTTTTGTCAAATGTTGTGCCCCCGTCCACCTGAGTGATATAATCTAACACCTGGATCATATGACCGCAAACTGCAGACGTGTAGGAAATTTCCTCCTAGACTATCTTAGGACCAGAGTTTGTGCTGACTTAAAAAAAAAAAAAAAAAAAAAAAAAAGGGTGAACCAAGCCTCGTAGACTTTATTAAAGTAACTAAATAACAAAAATAACACAATAATGGGTATAGTCATTAAATACTACTAACAATAATAATCCACCATGCTGTAGTAGTAGTAATAATAATAATAATAATAATAAATCCCTTTATACAGTACGAACATACCCCTCATGTTTAGCACACGTGTTCAGTGGGAGCCCTGACCAGTGTTCACTATGAAAACATGCCTGTAGTACAACCACAAGGGGGGGACAGAGGGCCGATACAGAGGGTTTCTGGACTACTAACACCTGTGCTTGCTCTGATGCACATTACTAACTACATACAGTTGATCCTCTCATCTACGGACACTGCATTAATGGATATCGGATGCAGCGGACGAAATCCGCTGATCGGAATACATAACCCATTAGCCAGAATGTCTGGTACGAAAGTTTAAAAATCCCAGGTGTTGCAAACTGAGTCCAGTATTTCAGCAATTGTCTGCTGGGTGGCGGTGGTGTGTGCGCTACTAGTTGCTTCCAAGCGTCGGTTGAGCTGTGGTCGTTGTGAAGCTGTCCTGTTTTTTATTATTTGGTGTTTTTCACCTCAATGTTTTCTCAATGTACTTACCAATTTATGTTGGTCGTTATGCTGCTTGTCATGTGTACAGTACTTGGGGAGCACTTTTATGGACCT
>JAQLOM010000038.1:8133297-8146234 GCA_030068315.1 Chrysichthys thysi | reverse complement strand
AGGTCACTTCCTGTTTACTAGCTGAAGCGGAAGTGGCGTACACCGCCACTGTGTATTTATCCGCTGATGAAATACAGCGCGAAAGATTCCCACGAAAGCCAAAAAATTCCACTAATCAAAATGTGAAAATCCGCGATGCACTGAACCCACGAGAGGTGAACCGCCCGCGGTATTGCGGGGGTTCACTGTAGTTTAATCAGTGCAAGCTTGTTGCCGTGTTATTGGAGTGGCTCCATGGGTAAGGTGTTGTAAACAGTTCAGAAGATTAGATGTTCTAATCCCAAAACTAGCATGGTTGGGCTTCAGTTCAACTGTATCCTGCATCAGCTAAGTGAGCTGTGCTGGCTTATGTGCTATTTATTTATTTATACCATAAAGATATTACAGTACTTTACCGTAAATATGTTTCACAGTCGTAACATGACATTCTTACACTAAATGTAACACTACAAATCTACAGTCATTTTTTTGTACAGTGTAGTCAACCAGGCAAGTAAAAGCCACACAGTGCTGCTCAGTCTTATATTTTGATTACCTGAAAAAGGCTAAAGAGAAATAACTAGCATGCTGTAATCATATATGACAATGTGGTTAGCTGGCTTAGGGTATTAATACAGACTAAGAGAAAGAAATGAGTTGACGTTCATTGTCCTCTTTCAAGTTACTAAAGAATCAGACCTTTTTTGCAAACTTTCAAAAAGTCAGCAGGTTGACGGATATTTCAGCCATGACATGTTTTGTCTTCACATCACATAGAAAAGATTTTTTTAAAGCATTTTTATTCTCTCTCTCTCTCTCTCTCTCTCTCTCATGCATAACTGTTGTTTTGAAGTGCATGTAGTAAGCAGGAGAGTTACAGCTACAGCTTTGTGCCAAAATATGTTGTTCAGTTGTGTCTGTGTTTTCCCATGCCTGCCTGTTCCTGAATCTGAAGAAAATGATCTCTCATCCATGCATGCTAATTAATCCACATTAATCAATCCACATCATTCTACCAAAAGGCAGATCATGTCTCAGCCATATATGTAGTGCGGTAGATGGCTGAATTCATTAGGAGTAGCTTCTGCTGTGCTTACATCACGCATCAAACCATAAAGAGCATTGTAAACATACAGTACACATCAAGCTTTAACTTGGATCCAAATTATCTTTGCTTTGCAAAAGTCAGTAAGTAGAGCTTTTTCACACTGTTAAATAATATAATACGTACATATAATACTTGTTCACTGGGCAGCTATGAATAATAATAATAATAATAATAATAATAATAATAATAATAATAATAATAATAATAATAATAGCCTGGACATTAAATCTGTTTGATTTATTCACCCCTGATAAATGCATTTCATTAATAAGTAAAACATTAATGAAATTTAATAAATGTTGCATTACTTGTATAGCTTAAATGACGACATGAAAATTAAGAAAGCAACAAAACATGTAATGATGACAAAAATATAGAAGCTGACACATACTAAAAGTCATGGCAAACATGGTACATCAGGCCCCGCCCATAACACAGAATATAATGCTGTTCTAGTTTTCCATTACATTCTTCTAATAGTACTATATCTTTGCTTGCTTTATTTCCACTAGAACTGGATCACATTGCTTTATTGATTGATTAGCAGTAGTATAAATTTTAAAATGTAAAAAAAAAAAAAAGGGTGTGCACCATATTTAACATTCACATACTGCTCTTTGTTCATTACTTTTTTTTGTATTAGTCAATGAAGAAGATGTATGGCTGCCATCTAGTCTTTAATGAAAACAGCCACAGGATACTGAAGGCCTGCACTGCATCTTACTGTTGTCCGTTACAGGAGTCGGTACAGAACAGCCTCTACATGTGAGCATGGAGAAGAATTGTAATGAAGAAAGCAACCTCCTCTCACCAAATTCAACTTTTAACTTACGTCTAACACTGAGAAGAAAAAAACTCAAACTACTTCTCACTAAGCTTATACTGCGAAATGATCTTTACTGCTAGAGGAGACAACATTAGCTCTGCAGAGCTGCCTGCACTGACTGAACTCTTGGCTTTCAGTTTTCAGGAGAAGACACAAAAGCACTGAGTTTTTTTAGCTTTAGCTCACCAGGCAGGGCAGCATTGAGGGTTAAACATCTCCTCTGAGACACTTCGTTCTGAAGCAAATTCTTCAGGGGAAAATGTGAGCACTAGACTGTTGCTTAAGAGATAAGATCATCAGCGCTGTCAAGAACTGGAATATTTTGAGATGGTTTCACTGCGAGAACAAAAAGCATTAATGGTAAACCCTAGAGGTGGTGGATGAAGTGAATTTACACAGAATACCACACATAGTCTCAATGGTGTCTTTGGATAGTTTATCATTGTGGGGACTTCTTTTACAGGGAGAGCCTTATACTGTGTAAGGTTTGTCACCACGTGTCCCCACAGAGCAAAGGGTCACTGCAATTCATACAAAGTTATTCTGAGTTGGGAGATTTTGATGTCTTGCCTACATATCTAGTTTTTCTCTAAAGGGTTTATTTTTTTCAGTATAGTGCCCTTTTTATATTTCTGCATAGTGTTTTTTATATTATCAAAGTGTATTTATTATCCCCATCTATCCCTAGTGTTGATGTGTCTGAATGTGCTGTTGTCTGTCTATGTTGTGCCATATGGTCGAAGGAGTATGTTATGTTGTCTCTACTTCATGTGCTTCATGTGGCAATTTATTTCATTTTATCTTATTTTAATTCCTTGGCTGACTAGCATGAAGCACAATGTGGTCTTCTGTTGTTGTCGCTCATTCACCTGTTGTGTTCTGATATGCTTTTCGGCTCACCTTGGTGAACCAGAACCAGTCTGGCCATCGTACTCTGAGTGCTCTCGTCAAAAAAAGATAAATGGGTCTACTGTAGTAGATGAACTTTCCAAACTACATGATGCCAACATCCCAAGAACACCACACCTATTTCTTTTAAATGATGATACTGATCTTGAATATACTGTGCTATAATCCAACAGAGAATGTTGATGGCAGGTTTTACAGCTGTGAAGAAAGTAATTTTGCGATTGTGGATCAATCCCCAAGTTCCACCCCTTTAGCTTTGGATAAGCTACTTAGACAATATTGTTAATATGGAATATCATACAGCCAGGCTAAACAAGGCCAGGAGCTCCACTTTACAAAAATGGGAAACATACCTTTGTAGAAGTCAAGAGTTATGTAAATCCCCGTCGCAGTCAGTATGCAGATGTAGCTGAAGGCCATGTTTAATTTACGTTTGTTATCTTTTGTTAATGTTTGTGTTTTATCTGAATGCCATTTTTTTAATTGATCTATTCATTAATTTTTCTCTTATCCCTTGTAATCACTTTAATTTTCGTATACAATATATTATTATTGTTGTTCTAATGTTGGTAACCGTCTTGCCCAATAAAAAAGTTGATCACAAAAAAAAGAAAAAGAAAAATGGGGGGAAAATCCTGTTAACTTGATAAATGTTGTGAATGTAAATCAGCAGAAGAATAGCACTTTACAAAACGCTTAAATCGGTCCATCCGGCTCCAGCAAAAATGCCATTTTACTGTTTGATCTGGTTATAAACAAAAGCTCTTGACCTGTATCTATAATAATAATAATAATAATAATACATTTTATTTATAGGTGCCGTTCATAAAACTCAAGGACACCGTACAAAATTCGAGACAGTAAACAAAAAAACAAAATTACAGATTTTACAGAAAAATTACTTATCTGCATGAAGTTGTGCATTGTGTTGCATGTCACATGCCTGACTGATCGGATAATTGCAAAAATGAGCGTGTGTACAGGTGTTCTTCATAAAGTCGCGGTAAGTGTATTAGATTGATCTTTCCATTTGAATCTGTAGCTCTATTATTTATAAACCTGTTTTCTTCAAGGATTTGTTTTGAGTTATTCGTCCTGGATCATCGTTTAGCATTAGAATCTAATTGCAAAAAGCAAACGGAAACTCCCATGAGAAATTTCCCACATTGTTAACAGTGACAGACAATGAGCTCACACTGAGCTTGAGCAACAGTGACAATATAAAATCACAATGAAGTCCATTTTATTAGGAGCGCGATAAAGTATTTAAATGAACGCCCTTAAGGCAAAACAATTACACATTCATCATGTACACACTCAGATGGATTTCTGTATCTCAATCAATCGGTCAATCAATCGATGTATCTGTAGCCAAAGGACCATTTATAGCCTCAGGCCTGAATTTGGTTTACTGACAAAGAAGCACATAAATAATCCTTACGATAAGATCTGTCTCAATATTTTGTCTAGGTTAGGGTTTCTCTAATCCCCCCCATAACTTCTGCAGTATTAAACAGATCCGTATTATTGAATCAGATCCCCAAAGAGGCTCCGCCAGCAAACAGTGAAACATCAGCAAAAAGGACTAAATTAATGATCGGTTTGGCTGAAGGCTTTTTGACTGCAGCAGGTGAAGGCCCGGCAGTGTTCAAAAAAAAAAAAAAAAAAAAAACTGGAAAGAAATGAACCCTAGCCTGTTAGGGTCTGACATTCTGAAAGCACCGCAGCGTTACGATCATCTTAACAAGCAGACAAAGTGTTCAAAGAGGTACTCGCTGTTATGATGAAAGAATTTTACGCGCAGAGTTACAGGATGTCAGAGAACTTTTGGTAAACAGACAAAATAAGGCAAAAACTTCCTTGTTACAGAGCTGTCGTGTGTGCGTGTGCGTGTGTGTTTATAGGTTTATAGGGTGTATAACGCAGTGTTAATGAGTCTATGTAAGCTGCAGGCAGGGCTTGCTGAATCTACTGCAGAATGGAGCTCTTTGGGGGCTGATGAGTCGTTCCTGAAAATGTCGCTCTCATTTTATTCATTTTAACACCAACAGAGCAGGATAATAACCAAACCCCTGCTGTTATTACACCATCTTCCACTCTTTGTCTCTTCATCCGTTTATTATTTGTTTATCTTTAAAGGTAAAATCACGCATAGTTGTTTTGTGGGTTCATTTGCTGTTGCACACCTCATTCATTACAGTTAACCATCAAGGTGCGATTTTCTTTTCAGGACTAATGGGATGTCTGCCCCTTTAATTAATACGCAGTCATGTTATCCTCACAATAAAAGGTTTTTAAGACAGCTTTTAAGGACTCAGTGATGCAGTCAGACTTTTGTGGGCTTCTGTAAACGAATTTGAATTTTCAACCTTGTGGTTAAGGCTTTAAAACTTTCAAGGTCTTTTACAGGGCTTTGTTTTACCTCTGATTAGCTTTAATTCGAATAATATTTGGTTGAAGGACTATCACTCCGATACTTAGAAATAACCTCACTTGTCCTTTCGAGATGGGATCATTCTTCTTCAGATTTTGTGAATATTGTTTGCACCACTATGACTGCGTGTATTCTCATACTGAATTTTATAGTGGAATATTATTATCGCTGCTTGGCATGCTATTGGCAATCTGCTTCGTTGAAATAAAAAAGTACCTGAATGTCCAACTCAATCTTACAATTTTAGGAATTTTAATAAGTGATTTTTTTCCCCCGTTTGAAACTCTTCATACGAGTTGTCTCATAAATTCTTATAAATTTGTAATCTTGTGATGATGCTGGTATTCCTGTATACGTGAGTAGCCTGGGGTTTTTTCCTATTTCTTACAGAGCATATGAAAACTTCTTCTCTCACTTTAATTTCTTCGCTTTTCCAATAGGCGTTGTTTTTCTAGAGGCCTTCGCTATGTGTAAACCTGCTTCATCATTCAGCTCTTTTTTTGTCGCTCCTGAGGTGACATACTGAGGCTGGAGTTATGAAGCATGTGCCATCATGAAGATGATAGAGCCTGATCTTTAAGCGTCTCAGCGCAAAGACATGTTGGAGCTGTGATTCTGGTGTCTTTCTGTGTTTCATACAAATTGCCAAGTGACTACTTTATGACCAGAGCTCTCATGCAAAATAATCACAACTAGCCGGCTTGTGTAACCCAGAGTAACCAGTGGATGATAGAAAGTTGAATATTTTGTATAATATATAACCCCTGTTCATTAGAAAGATAAAAAAAAAAGAGCTCCTCAAAGCTTCTGAAACTCATCCCAGCTTTTCTTGGGGCATTGATGGTTCAGTGGTTGAAGCTTTGATTTGCTGCTGAGTTAGTTGAGGGTTCAAGCCTTAATACTGCCAAGCTATAGCTGTAGGCCCTTAACCCTTTCTGCTCCACTTTCAAAGAATCTGGGATATGCAAAGAAAAGAATTTCACTGTGCTGCAATGTATATGTGACAAAAAATAGGCTTCTTATGCTAAAATAATGAATATTGACTTAACATGTCACTTTCAAAGGTAAACAAGAGATGCAGGCAGCACCCTATTTATTCATATCTGACTGACCTTCCTTGTCGCAAACATGAGAAACAACGCTATGTTTAAGTGCCTCTAGCTGATCATTGCTTTAACAGATTTTTAACTTCTGGCTGGTGTGGGAGCATGTTTTGGGTAATTACTGCCTCTCAGGCACGCTGTGATCGCATCTTTTGACTGGAAAGAAAAGACCCACCGCACAGCCATTGGAACAGTAATGAAAGGTTGCTTGGTTACTAGCGAGTGCTGGGACTCAGCTGGATGTAGGGGATGTATAGGGGGGCATGAGTGTGCAGTGATCTTGGTTGACCTGTATGTCCAGGCCACCAGAAGAAAACAAAGTGAAGAGAAAGTGAGCTATAATCAAAGTGCATCTGTGTATCTGTGCATATCAGGGGTTATGAACCTGCTTGTAGAAGTCTCCTACTGTAAAGGATTGGCTTGGATTTTCTGACTCACTGTTAATAATAGCATTTATATTAATCATCTGATTAATTTTTGCACTGTGACCTTTCAGATTCCCAAAAACATGCAGTTTAAACCCTAAAGACAGAACTCTGTATTCGAATAAAATAAAATTAAAATGCTTTTAATTAAAAAAAAAAAATAAATCATTTTCGTTCACCTGCAGACTGGTCCATAAGTATTTGGACAGTGACACAATTTTTATACTTTTTCTTTAGAATTGATATATTTCTGTAAAGCTGCATTGCGAGCATGTCCATTGATAAAGGTACTATGCAAATGTAACTGGGTTGAATTTGCACAATTTTTATAAATTTACACCACCACGATGAATCTGAAATGAAGCCATCGATGTGGGATTGCAGCACAGTATTTCAGCTATAGCGCAAGGGGATTTACAAATATCTTGCAATAACTGTTTAGGAATTACAGTCACAAAGTGCCTCCCTTTATCACAAGCTCAAAAGTAATTGGACAAATTAAGATAATTAGAAATATAATTTGCAGTCAGTGACCACCTCAGATCTGAGTTTCTGTCCTTGAGATGATTTGCTAGGCCTTTACTTAAGTCACGTTTAGTTGCTGCTTGTTTGTGGATTTTTCTGTTTTCAGTTTTGCTTTCAGTAAGTGAAAGGCGTGCTCAGTCGGATTGACTGATTCAGCCATTTAAGAACGTGCTTTCATGGTTTGGGGTCATTATCCATATGTACTGTAAAGCACATTCCTATGGGTTTTGCAGCATTTGATTAAATTTGTGAAGAAAGTATAGCTCTATACACTTAAAAATTCATCCCCTTATTTTTTATCAGCAGTCACATCATTGATAAATATCAGTGACCCAGTTCCATCGGCAGCCATACATGCCCATGTCCAGCATGCCTGATAGATGATGTTATGCTTTGGATCATGAGCCTTTCCTTTCCTTATCCATACTTTTCTCTTTTCATTCATCTGAGCTGGGTGGGCTTTTGAGTCTTACCAGTGGTTTGCATTTGAAGATCAACCCTCTGTATGTACCTTCATGAAGGCATCTCTTGATTGTAGACTATGACAGTGATAGGCCTACAGTGATAGTCCATGAGAGTGTTCTTCACTTGACAAGATGTTGTAATGGTTTTTTTTTTTAAACCAAGGAAAGAATTCTATGATCATCCACTTTAGCTGTCTTCCATGGTCTTCAAGGCCTTATCGTGTTGCTTAGCTCACCAGTGCATTCCTTCTTTTTAGGAATGTATGAAATTTTTGGCTTGGGCTCTCTTAAAGCTTTTGCTGTTTTTCTGATTGGTCTGTACTGTTTTGTTTTTTCAGCCTAATTGGACTCCTTCCCTTGCATCAAGACCTTTTTGGACTATATATTAAGAGTTCTCATGAACAGATCCCAAATGCAATTTCAGCACTTGGAATCAACTTTAATTTGTCATAATATAACAAAGGAAACAAGCCATTACTGGCTGTGAAACTGCCAGCGAATAGTCCACGTACTTTTGAGCTTGTGAAAACGGAAGAAAAAATGGCGGTAATTCCTAAACAGTTAATGTGATATTTTGTTAAATGCCTTGAAATAAAGCTGAAAGTCTACATTTCAATCATATCTTGATTGCTTCATTTCAAATTCATTGTAGTGGTGTAAAATTACCAAAATGAGAAAATTCAATTCAATTTGCATAGCGCCATTAACAATGGACGCTGTCAAAAGCAATTGTACAGAAATGTATAAAGTCTGCTTGTAAGTTTTAAACATATAAATTTATAAACGTATCCCTTATGAGCAAGCCAGTGGCAATGGAGACAGGGAAAACCTTCCCGAGATGACATGAGGAAGAAACCTTTAGAGGAACCGGACTCAAAAGGGAACGATTTTGCTTTGGGTTACACCAGATAACTGCGTGATAAATAACTTCTCTTACTGTGTGCTATATGTACAGAAAAAAAAGGTACAGATCTGTAACCAAGAAATTGTTTCAACATCAAGTTTGTTTTGATGACGTTATCAACTGTTCACTGTTTGTGGCAATTAAAGCCCTAGAGTCATAAGGGCAAAATAGCAAATATAATTATGGACCTAACTCTCTCTCTCACTATATACAGTATATAGTGCTATATATGTGCTAGCACGTAGTAGCTAACATTCTACTAAAAAACGCAGTAAACCCAAGCACTAATGCACAATAATGTGTAAAAAATCAATCCCAGAGCTTGCAAGGCCTGATGATTAGTCTACAAGTCCTCTATTGATCTGTAGAGCAGTGGGAATCGGGTAGAATAAGGAAACTTAATTAATTCCTTCTCATGAAATCCTGGGTCATCCCTTGGGTGGCTGGGGGTTGGACTCCACATTTAGACACTGACAGACTTATTTGTCACCTTTTCCTTTTGACGCGAAAGTAACCTTTCAGTTTTTATTTGGATTTCCCAACTTCAAATAAGTTAACCATTAAGGTTAAGATTTAGTACTAAAGTGCATTTGACGTTTCCGGGCCTTGTTCTTTGGTAATTAAAGAAAATCCAATCAATTCTAATCCAACAAAATCACCATAATCTTTTTTTTTTTTAAAGTAGAATCCTAATTAGAATTCAATTCAAATTAGATTCAAATTGTTGAGTCTCTGTCCTCCTTTTAGATTTTTTTTTTTTTCATTGCAGTGCTGTACTTTCATTTGAAAATCTCATAATTATCAACTTTGTAGCTCAGGGAACATCTCATATGTCCAAGTCACGTAACTGAACACCAATTGTAAATCGCACATATAGGTTGGTTTTGGTTTTGAACGTCAAATAACCCTAAAAACTCTACCTTTAAGTAAGGTGTTACCTTTTTATGCTTGTTAGTCTTTGTTCATGTATTTAGAAATCAAGTTTCCCTGATAAAGAATGATCATGCTGTGGGACTTATTTACATCTGTGGATGATCAGTGTTCCCAGGAGTATATGAATCATTTCAGAAGGACCAGACACCTTTCATCAATAGCTCCAAAATCAATAAGTCCTTATCATGCAGTTCATCTGACTTAAGGGACCCAAGGGACCTTGAATGTCAATCCTTCATTTGAGTTTTTAAAGCTGAATAATAGACTAGATGAAATATTTATCTAGCTAAAGGGTGTTATTTTTATTTTCATAAAAACACAGTCAAGTGACAGTGCTGACCCTATACAGTGCAGAGCAGCAAAGAGGGCGTTTGTTTGAACAAACATAATTGATGTTTGACCCCAGCTCTAGTATGCTCTTCTTATTTATGGCAGCAAAATGATTTATGACTCACTATTGATTTTAGCCACTTATTGCTCTGCCAAGCACTATCATAAGCGCTAAAAAATGAGAACGATGGAGACATCTTCATTTCAGTGTTTTGTTTTGTTTGTTTTTTTTAATATTTATTTCTTGTCACTGTCATTCAGGTTATGCAATTTCTGACCATGTTTCACTCACCTCTTTCACGTCATTTTGTGTTCTATATTTTTGCTTTAATAGTTTGTGAGGAACCACTTGTTCAAAGGAAAACTACACCTTTAACATTGTATTAAGCTCCTTTCTTGTAAGGTGCACGGATTCATTTTACATTTACCCTTTTTACAGCACTGTTTCATCTGAAGAAGCTGTGATTAGGATGCGAAAGTGAACGTGTATCTCTCTTTAGCTGGTTAGCTCCAGGGTTGGTGCACTGTGTGCAGATAATTAGCTTTCCTAAATTCTCCACTCTGCTGCCCGTGGCCAGGCAGGACTGAGTTAATTGCTAGCTATTTAGCAGGAGGAACATTAAATACAGGAGCCAGCCAAGAATGAAGTGGAGAGAGAGGCTCCTTTTCTCTTTTTTACACTTTGTTATCAAGCTTTGGTGGTGGTGAACCTTGTTTTTTTTTATTTTTTATAGCATATAGAAAAAGTGCAGATGTGCAGACTTCACAGCTTCCGGATCCTTGGTTTGATCCTGAGCTGTGTGAGTTTTACGTGTCCTCTGGATGGCTACATAGGTTAGAAAATAGAGCTATGGGTTCTCCGGTGAAATGGGTTCTCCAGTTTCTTCCCACCTCCCCAAACCATGCCTCTATGTTAAATTGTTCCTATGAGTGAATGAGTGTATGAAGGCATGTATGCATGGTGTCCTGCAATGGATTGACACCCCTTCAAAGAAGATGAATAGATGAATGAATCCATCCATCCATCATTATCTATACCGCTTATCTATTAAGGGTCGCAGGAAAGCAAGAGCCAATCCCAGTTGACACTGGGCAAGGTGCAGGGTACACCCTAGGCAGGTCGCCAATCTATCACAGGGCTAACACAGAGAGACAGACAGTCATTCACACTCACATTCACACTATGGGCAATTTAGAGTAGCCAGTTGACCTACAGCCCTTTGGACTGTCGGAGGAAACCTGCAGTGCCTGCAGGAAATCCACACAAGACGCAAACTCCACACAGAATGGCCCTGGTCGGCTGGCAGGTTCAGACCCAGAACCTTCTTGCTGTGAGGCAACAATACTAAACACTGCACCATTGTGCTGCCCTCAATAAATGAATGAACGGAAAGAACAAGTTGTCTTAGTCATTATGATGATCCAAAATTCTGTGAATCTGACCTTCAGCATTCTAGGAACAGTAATGTCGCAGCGTTGTGACTCTTTATCCTGATGTTCTCTCTCTCTTTCATTCTTTCTCTCTCTCTCTCTCTCACACACACACACACACACACACACACACACACACACACACATATAGCTGTGACATTCTGACATTCTGTATCTGTGTCACTGGCACCCACAGGACGTGTGGTCAGGTTGTGCATCTCTCAGGTAGGGACACAATGTCAAAGATGAAAGACTGAAATACAGAAATACAATACATTCCCAGTGGTGCACTATTCTGCGGGATTGCAGTTCATTGTTTCACACCGAACATTTTGCATTTTTTCTGCATCATCATTAACATTACATAATGCGTTCAAAATACACATGGAAATGAAAAGCTAAATAAACCACAGTTGAGACAAAGTCTCCGTTAGTGTTTACTATTCATACGCAACAAAATGTATGCTCCTACTGTTTGGTTGTAATAAAGAGGCCTCAGGGACAGGAATAAATGTAGCCTAATGACCAGTGACCGAAGTGTACGTGAACGTCATTTGAATATTTCACATTCAGCTCAGTGTGAATAACTGAGGCTACATCGTAATTAGCCAGTCGTCCCACTTTGCTCACTGGGGAATAAAGCATGTCACTCAGTTCAGTGTAACGTATTAACAAGCCAGTGGAGGAGTAATGGAGGGAACATGGATACGATGGTTAAAAAAAATACGCTGAGCAGATTCAAATCCAGAAGCTTCTCTAAAGCCTTGCATGAGAACAGGAAATGAGGGGGGGGAAATGGTTTTGTGCTCCGCAAATACGCTTCTCCTAACATCAGCCCCTTTTGAAAGTCAGTGTGTGTTTTAGACTGGTTGCCATGGCTACTGCTTGGGCATGTGTCTTTGTCTCTTTAGCTGAGATCATCTCCTCTTCAGCTCAAAAAGGCATAAATATGCACTCTGTCCTGACATTTATATAATCTTTGCCACAAATAGGTGACGTCCTTGTAAAATGGCAGCCAGTCCAGCCAGGAATTATTCGGAGATGCTGTCTCCCATAAATGATGAGTTCTTTAAATTGGATTTGGATCTTGGATTTGGATCCCATGGAAAGAGGATCCCAGTCCTGATGCACACCTCTAGTCTCAGTCGAATGCCCTGTGGACCTTTCTGGGAAACTTTCTTCCAAATTTAAAAGAATGACGGAATTAATTATTAATCATAAAATAAGAACTTGAAAAAATAGCGCACCTCATATTTGTATTTGTATTTGTATCAGTTTAGAACATTTATGTATTCAGCTACATGCCTGCAGTGTATGCCCTGGTTATTAGTGTCAGAGTACTAGTATACACTCACCACTCTCCACTTTATTAGGAACACCTGTACACCTGTACATTCACTCAACTATGTGGCACCCGTACAATGCAAAAAAAAATATGCAGCTACAAGTCAAGAGCTAGGGCAGCACGGTGGCTGAGTGGTTAGCACTTTCGCCTCGCAGCGAGAAGGTCCTGGGTTCGAGCCCCGGGTTCGGCACAGGTGCCTTTCTGTGTGGAGTTTGCATGTT